>JASCZW010000405.1:0-39075 GCA_034211315.2 Aedes japonicus | reverse complement strand
ATCGTGACCAGCACACAATTATAGCTAGGAAACCGTCTAAAAGATTGGGTTTCGTTAAGGGTTAGGTTCGAAGCTTCTTGTTCTTCAAATGATTATATAGTATTAAGGAGTTTCCAAACTGGCGCGTTTTTTCTCCGCAGTAGCGAATAATCGCGGTGAAAATTTTTAAGAAGTTATGACTTATAGGGGCTTTTCGCGCGATTTCGTGGAGTTTTTTTGCGTTTGCTTGCGATTCGTTGTCTGTCGCGTGTTTGGCACTGTAGAATCGTGGTTTTTGTTCATCACATATTTGCCTAAAACTTTTGCTAGTTTTCAGAAGGAATATGATGATCTTTCGCGAGTTCTGGAACAACACTTGTCTAAAATTCAGCAGGACATCGGATTTATTGACAATCGTATTGTAGAGATCAATGGATTTTGCTCACAGTCCATCCAGTCATAAATCTCTTATTTGTTTATATCTCTACGATTTTTTTCCCTAAGAGTGCAACTGTAAAAGTCCATTAATTTTCTCCGTTATGGTCAAGAATGATTTGGAAACATAAATTGACTGTAAACGGCTATCTCTTCCTGAAATTGCTAGAAATCTGATTAGCATTAGCATTGACGTTTGCACACTTCGTGGATGGAGTTACGATGAGGAATAGTTCGTTGAAGACATTGCACGTCACCATGAAACGGATCCAATAACTGATATGTTTCTTCACGCAATAATCTCCACAAAGATACTCTTCAATCGCTCACCTAGTCACGTCCATGCAACCGTTGGTGATTTGAAGATAAGGAGGATTTGTCATCAACGAGGAACCCAGTCTTCAGTAGATATCATAGGAAAAGCGAAATGAATAGTCGGACATTAAACAGAATGCCCTGTTTGATGCACAGAACAAAAAAAAAGGCCGTTGGGAGGCTAAAATATTTACCTGCACTTAGTAATTCAGAAAAAGCACCAAAAAATGAAAAAAGTGCCACTAAATTATTAAGGCCTGTGCCAACAAATAATGTGTGATCAGCATTAAAAAATTAGGAATGAGCAATAAAAGATGAGAAAAGATCTTCGGATAATCTAATTGTGACCGGTAAATCTATCAAATAAAGCAACAGCTATTAGTATATGTGCAATTAAATATGGCAGTATTTCCGCCAAATTATGTAATTTGAGCACTAAACTATTCGCATATGTCTTTTAATTTTGTTGGATTTTCCCATAAAAACAGTAAAATGAGCAATGGATAAATAAATATCCATTGCTCATTTTACTGTTTTTATGGGAAAATCTAACAAAATTAAAAGACATATGCGAATAGTTTAGTGCTCAAATTACATAATTTGGCGGAAATACTGCCATATTTAATTGCGCATATACTAATAGCTGTTGCTGTTATTTGACAGATTTACCGGTCTCAATTAGATTATCCGAAGATCTTTTCTCATCTTTATGCTCATTCTAATTTTTAATGCTGATCACACATTATTTGTTGGCACGAACATAATAATTTATTGGCACTTTTTCATTTTTATTGACTCAAATCTCTCTTTTAATTGATGATTAATTATGCTGCCCCGTTGGGAGCATCTATTCTAAGAAGGCTAAGTGATGCTGGTTATAGCGCCATTACTCGCTGTTCGGGAGTAACATCACCCTACCCTCGCTACGCCACTGCCGAATGAGAGGTTCTCTCCAACGATCGTGCCACCGAATCGAAACGGTATTCTCCCTACCACTGCGACCGGTAGCGACAACGATCATGGGTGATCGTTATCGGTGACGTCACCGCTTTGAATCATCTGGCTGGCTGCTAGATAGTGGAAGATCTGGTGTGCAGTAGTCGTGTCGGCTCTGATTCTCAGGAAAGATGGATGGGAGCAGAGCCACAATAGATAATGTTCTGTGACGTAATTGTTTGTAAAAATGTAAATATGTAAATAAAATGTGTGTGAGAAAAAAATGTATGTGCTGCGTGTTCTGTACAAATGTGTAATGAATGGACGGATGTGTGATGTGATGTGTAGATAGAACTCCAAAAAGAAGAACTCCCAAACCCAACCAAAATACAGTTCACTCATGGAGACGCCTAGTATATTCCACCTCACAGCTGGCAGTATTTAAATACCCCCCAATCGGTGTTGGGTAACCCAACACTCGCTCTTTGAGAAGAGAAGAATGTCTGATTTCTTCGATTGCTGCAACAACATTGCGTTACTTTAATATTGCATTTTATTTCACCATAAAACACCAGAGGATACCTGGAGACTGTGAGCTGTTTAGTGGAATACCTGTAACTAGAAAATTGAAGAAAAATTAGTATTTTCCATTTAATTCCAACTACCTTTGCTTATCTTCGACAGATACGCGTATTTCGTCTAAATTGTGTAGACTTCTTCAGTGTCTCGACAAGTCGAGTTATTAGTACGAGACACTGAAGAAGTCTACACATTGTAGACGAAATACGCGTATCTGTCGAAGATAAGCAAAGGTAGTTGGAATTAAATGGAAAATACTAATTTTTCTTCTATTTTCTAGTTAGAAAAAGACGAAAAATGGCATACTAAAAAAAATTTCGGAGACGGTAGCTCTCTAAAGCTTCGGTAAGATCTGAAACTAAAAAAAACGACACATGACATACTGAGAAACCTTATCCACGACGACATCTCTCTAAAGCTTTATTTACCAAAGATAGACTGCAGCGCTATCCTAGTGGCATGATCTGGAATTAATATTATAATGTCAAAAGACGAAAAATGGCGTACTGAGAAACTTTGCCGCAGACGGCAGCTCTCTAGAGCGTCATTTGACAAAAATAGGCTGTAGCGCAATCTGTGAGGTACAATCTGGCTCTGATGTGATTATTTAAATGTCTTCATTTTACATTCTTAACAAAAAGCCTCATATGGCAAAGATAGACTGTAGCATCATCTTTGCGGCGCAATTTAGAACTATACTTATAATCTCAAGTGACTACATTTTACATTCGTAATAACTTTACCTAAGACGGCAACTCTCTAGAGCTTCATTTGGCAAAGATATACTGCAGCGCGACCTCTGCAGCATGATTTGGAACTAATATAATAATATCAAAAGACTATTACAATGAGTCTGAAATGTTTTATATGCATTTCTGTTAACACATGGAAACTAAAACTTTCTTCCCTTTGTAGCAGATTCCCGCAGGACAATGTTACCGGAACCAGTCTTTCAATGAATTTTTGAGACCAGAACCTTTCAAGTGGTGCATAAACATCGACTCTAAGGTAAAATTTCGGAATTCTACGAACGGTTGAAATCTGGGTCAATATTGGCACTAATTTTACAACCGCCTTAAATGAAATAATATGTTTATGCTAAAATGAAGAATTCCGTAGAATACTAAAAGTCACATATTTTCAGGCCGATTGGTTTAAAAATAAAAAATCGTACATTGAAGTTGTGCCAAAGTGGTAATGTAGATGTTGAGATGGGATATGCTCGAAAAGAAAGAGCTTGATTTTCGTTTGATATTGATGGTGAACAGCTTCATCGTCGCTTGACAATTATCAATCGACGATGACTCTGCCGGGCCCTGCTAGGAATTCAATGATTTTTTTTTTTCTAAAGTACTTGTGAAAACATCATTTGAATGCATTTGTAAATTTGAGGTAGTGGCGGTGGATCTAGCCTACTTCGACGGGGAGTTACCCCCGAACCGATCAGTCTTCATTCCCCTTTATCCATTCTCATAGAGTGCCGAAGTCGGTCCGGCGATTCTGGGTGGAGTATGACTTCCGACGGCCCCATACCACTCAGTGGTTGCTTTGCACTGACTTGCAGTGGCCCTAGCCAGCGACGCTGGATTGTTGGTCACTTCTATGGACTATGGACAGGGTTTCATGTGTCCTCTTCGCGGCATATCTCTTCGACAACACTGCCGACTGTAACGACGCGCTTATCTCTGCGCACTTCTCTGAATCTAGGGCATTTGAAGACGACGTACTCCGGTGTTTCCTCCAGATTCGCACTCTCTGGGCAAAAAGGTGAAGAAGCGTTACCAAACCGATGCAGATACTTCCTAAAGCAGCCGTGCCCTGACAGAAACTGCGTCAGATAGGAGTTCACCTATTCACCCAAGCTGACACATTTGGGATGAGCCGGTGGGTCACCCTCCCTTCACTGCATTATCTCACTCTTGCTGCTATTTAGTTAACTAGTCCGTTCTAACGATTTTCCTTGCATTTCTGGTATCCCTCCGCTGATACCATTCGACGTCCTCGGCCAGGATAATGCAAATGGGCGTGATGCCAGCGATAATGGATACTGCTTCCGAAGAAATTGTTCTGTAGGCGCTCCTTACCTCAGAATTGATGTAGCCACACTCGCCAAAAGTCGCTTCTTGCTGCTTCTCAGTCCACCAATGTTCGGCATAATCCTCGCTAATGCCGCCTTTTTGCAGGTGTAGTTGAAATTCAAGCGGTCATCGGCCATCACCCTCAGGTATTTGACGGAATTGTGTGTCCCGACTTTGATGTCAACTCGCTGAACTACCTTGCAGTTGGTAACCAGTACTACTTCCCTCGTATGAGGAGCTTGCTGCAGTCATCCACGTATCAATGGTGTCAATCACCTCCGCCGTCAGCATTTCGACCTCTTCCAAAGTATGATCCGTTATCGTTATTACGACATCATCTACAAATCCGACAATCTCAACTCTATTAGGCAACTTCAGCGTTAATACTCCATCATACATCGCGTTCCAGAGCGTTAAGTCGAGAATCGAGCCTTGTGACCCCCCCTCCCACCGGTACCCTGATAGATTTCTGCCCCAACTCCGTTTCGTATACCAGGACTCCGCTCTGGAAACAACTGCTTAGCATCCTGCACGACTATCAGGATTGCTTCCATCGTCGAGAGCTCACCGAATCCGGATTGTCTATTCGAAAAGCCATGATCGCTTTCCATGCAATGCGTCAGTCTGTTAAGGATAATACTTTCCAAAAGCTTCCCGAGGGTATCCAGCAAGCATATGGGTCTCCTGGTGGCTTTCCTGGTTTGGGCAGCAACACCAGCTTCTAAACCTTCCATCTGTCTGGGAAGTAATCTCCATCTGGGCATTTTTGTAGCGCTGTCCTGAATCAATTTATCCGGGCACATTCCAGCAGGTGCTGCTTCACCACCATGATTAGATAAGCAAGCATTTTCTCAATGGTTCGTATCGACTTCTTGGCACAAATCTACAAAGCAATTTGAGTTGCTCAAGTTGATCTCCTTTTGAGAGCGGGGCAAGCTCCGTGAAATACGATTTTCCGTTCTTCTCTCTCAGGCTCAGACCGTGCTCTCATCGGTTCCTGGGTCGCAGTTTCCTCAGCATTGATGCCTCACAGGCTATTGCTTATGTCAACTCCCCTGGGTCAAGCGTTGCAACGGTGTTCGTTCGAAGCGCCTCGCCTTCTTGTCGAAGTTCCTTGGCTTCCACTTCCGCTCGCAGGTCCTCGTTCAACAGTAGTAGGGGCTCGCCCTATGTCAACATAGAAATGTCAAGTCTATCAAACGCTTCGCTGAAGTCTGTATTAAGAACTTCTATGTAATTACCTTTATCCATATTTTTGTTTGTAATTGATTCGAAAAGTTTTGGATTATTGCAATTCCACATGCAATTTCGAAAATCAGATCTTCTGCCAGATTTGTATTTTGGGATTAAGAAAGATTTTTTCCATTCTGCTGGGAATTTATCGGATGCAAGTGACTTATTGAACAGCTAGAATAAAGGAGCTGTTAGTTCAACTGCCAGTTTTTTCATAAATACCTTTAGAGGCATCCATACCAGACCTGACAGAACTCCATGAGCATGTAAAAGGTGTCCACCGTTAAATTGCATCACTTTCAATAAGCTGTAACATTCCGCCATTTGGGTTAATTTCAACCAAATTTTGAGTGAAATGACCTCAGCGTGTATTGTTTACACTGCGTGAGTTTCATTGTGAAATGTGTCGTAGCTGCGAAAATGGAGTCGAAGGAACAGCAAGTGCGCGAGAACATTTTGTAAACGCACCCCGACAACCCACTTCTTTCGAACCGAGCCATCGGAAAGATGTTGAAAGTTCACCAGGCTACAGTGTCTCGTGTCATAAAACGTTTCGGGGAACGTTTAACTGTCGATCGGAAGAAGGTGAGTGGTAGAAAAAGTGTTCCGTACTGTGTGATCAGCCGCGAAAAAGCTGCACTTGACCAAAAGTTTCGTGTAGAAAGCCAAGAAACTAGCCGGGCTCCGTTCATTCAAAATTCAGAAAGCTCCAAACCGCAATGAAAAACAGAATAATGCTGAAAGACGGCGCGTAACCTGTACACACAAATGTTGACGAAACCCCACTGCTGCATCAGGGCCGATGAAACACACGTAAAAGCGGACATTAAGCAAATTCCGGGCAACCAGTATGTGACTGCGAAAGACAAGTTCGATGTTTCAGAGTCTCTCAGGAAACAGCAAGTGTCAAAGTTCCCCAAGAAATTCATTATTTGGCAGAGGATTTATTCGTGTGGTAAACGGAGCAAGCCTTTTATGACAACTTCAACTGTAAATTCTCAAAAAATACAACGTTCCTACAATTTTTTGGCCGGACCTAGCCTCTTGTCACTACATGACAGGAAATTTTGAAGTCATGGTTGAAAGCGGAAAAAAATGTCAGTTCAAGCGTTGTACAAAATCTTATGCGTGGTATGAAGAAAAATGATAGGGCTTCTGGATTTGGTACGGAAATACAGTGAAATAAATATACCTAAACGAAGATTATACATTGTATTTTATTCCCTGAGTATTTCATGACAATTGGTTGACAGACTTGATTTTGAGGACGAGTTTAAAGTGATGCAATTTGACTGTGGACACCCTTGAATAGCATTTTTTGATGAGATTATCACAGAATAAAACGGAAAAATCACGAATTGAAGTGTTGTTGTTGTTTCTTCAAGTAACCAGAGCATACTGTGATGATTATATGGCTGCAAATATACCATTTATAGCAGTTTTTTTTGTTTCCTTTATTATCGAGATTTTCAGCCCTGGGCTGGTTCATCTCCCGTCGCGTAGTCGATCAAATACCTTTTTGGGTATTTTCGTAACTTGTCCGGGGGTGAGATTCGAACTCGTGACTTTGACGTGAGAGGTAAGAATGTTAACCATTTATAGCAGTTGATTTGACGATTCTTCAACACTGTAAAAATAGAATAAGCGGAAAAAAATAAAATCGAGATACTTTTTACAAAACAATTTTTTTCGGTTTTCGGGTGGGTGTCGGCCAAATTTGGATTTTTCAGATACAACCCATTCAGTAGAGTATTTTTCATACATCTAGTAACCTAGCGTCCGTGCTCCATCACAATATTTTCTATTGTGATGTGTCCAACTGAATGGGTAAATTGAACTGAAGGTGAGCTTGAAAGAAGGGGAACTTGGAGTTGAGCACACGTACCCACTGGTTGACGCTAAATATTGGCCAACGTGCTATTGCACATTTGTTTGAGAATTTGTTAAGTGACACAAATCAAAACCAAAGTTTGGATGCCGTGCTGCATCAGTACCCGAACTTTCTGTTCATGAATCTGGACACTTTTCAACTCACAATCTAGCATGAAATTATGCACTTGTAAATTTGTCATAACCGCATATTAGTGATAAATCTGAGAGGGTTCATCAGATATAGCTCGAATGAGCTTCAGCTTAATAAACAACTGAGTATTGTAGCCGTTTATTCAATAAAATGTTCTCACTTTCCTCATTCAAGACTCATTCAGGCCAATGGTGCCCAACAGATAGTTGTAATCAACCATCGACAACCCGCAAGAATAGGCGGTGGTTACATTCCATTATTCCAAATGTTTCGTCGAGATCGTGGTTCAAAGGTCTGGATGTAAGTCTCGGTTTCATTCGTGAGATGTCAAGACTTATGTCCAACCACTATTCGCTAGACGCACATCTCTACAGAATTAACCTCGTCGATAGCAATTTATGTAGGTGCGGAACCGGTTATGAAGACATCGCTCACGCAGTTTGGCATTGCCCGGATAATGATGCCTCCAGAGCACGACTATTGAATACCCTAGTGGCCCGAGGTAGAAAACTCTTCCGAGAGGTAAGAGATGTTTTGGGAATGCGTGATCTTCCCTACATGCAAGCGATTTAAGAATTACTTTGTTTGTCTGATCTAAGAGTGTAACGTCATCACCTCCCCTCCTTCCACTCTAGTAAATTCCCTGCCAATGTGTCCCAGTTATGGTATCCTTTTGTTCCGGGCTACTTGCACCTATCCAGCAAGCTGTGGTCACCCATCTGCGGCTTAGTTCCTGAAAGGGACTACAGCGACCGACGATTTGGTAGATTTCGCAACCATGAGCAGCAACTGATACATGAAATAAGCTACCTACCTAGCCCCTTCCAAACGATAATGTGACCCATTAACCTCGAGCTAGCCACGAGTAATGGGCGCCCCACTATTACTAAAATCGAAAAATTAAAACAATGTTAATTACAATATTGAACATCGGCTCCGCAAAGTGTTATATACGCCTGATCCTAACAAATAAACGAACTGATTAAAAAAAAACCCACAAGAATCTTTTCATAGAAATGGCTGTGCTCTTCGTACTCCGGGGGACTACAAGGATTCTACTTATATCTTTGTTCTTAATTTTGTTTCTTTTCAGGCAACAAATAATTTATTTCTACCAAATTTTTGAGACAATATCTAACAATATCTCTCAATTTTTCAAAACTTTTTAAGTAGTGGTGATTTGGTTGGGTATGGAGATGAATTGGTGTACCATAGGCTTGACGGACGCCAGCGGAGTTGGGTACAGGCGACTCGTGGGGTAGTAAG
Organism: Aedes japonicus; assembly: GCA_034211315.2. Lineage (NCBI taxonomy): Eukaryota > Metazoa > Arthropoda > Insecta > Diptera > Culicidae > Aedes > Aedes japonicus. Next base: position 30,231 of record JASCZW010000405.1, on the reverse strand, counting down.
TGCTCTAGGACGTGGTAATTGTTACTCATTGTATCTATATGTCCTTTTTTAAAAAGGTTTGCATCGACCATCAGTTGAATCGGTTGAATCGGTTGTGTCGATACGTTGTTCCGTTATATTTTGTTATAGGGCGTAGCGTTTTGTCTATAGTTTCGGTTGCCTATTGTTTGTTGCGCGAGTGATCGAGTGATCATGAGAAGTCGTGGTTCGCCGGGTAAGATGGGTCGGTGGAGAGGTACATAATTAATTGTAATCCAAATTATTCGTTCGGCATACTCGTCGAGCCACCCTATCTTGGAACAAATAAACCACTGTCCTATTTTGTAAGTAACTCCAGCGGCATCCGTATTGTTTATGTAGATCGGTCTAAGTTGGCTCTCAGGCGTTGAGATGAATTGCCTTGTTTTCCTAATGAAATACCACTACCACACTCTGTGAGTGGCCCCAATAGCATCCTTACTGTTGGTTTAATTAGTCCAAATCGTCTTTCCAGCATTGTAAAACATCTCCTAGCTTCCCAATGAAAACCCACCATCACACTTTGTGAGTGGCCCCAATGGCATCCTTATTGTTGGTTTAAATCGGATCAAATCGGAAATCGCTCCTATTTTCAAATATTTAACTTGACAGCCGTTAACGTTAACCAAAACGAACCCTGCTGCTGCCCAATCCTGTTATCTAAAATCCCAGTGATTCCTCGTGGAAGTGCTGTGGATTCCGCGGCTTCCAATAAAGCGAGCATCACGTCAACATATTCCAACCCTTTCCTTACTTGAACTGCATTCAGGCGGGGCTGGCGCCACATTGTTGGTTTTCTGTGTAATAACAGTTGTTCTGGCAACAACGGAGTAGCAACCTCGGGCGATCAATCATGTTCATGCTCATGCCCAACAACATTTTTCAGTATTCGTGTCATTGAATCGTTCTTACGTTCCGTGATATTACTCAAACATGCAAACAATTATTCCTTTAGACATATTGACGAGACAAGTCAACTTTTAAGATGGGCCGTTAGCTTCTTTTCTCCAATAGATCAGGTTAAAATCCTGCCAATTCAAACCGAAAATTCCTAACAAATCGATGGATAATCGCAATCAACGCAACATAACCTCACCAGCAGCACCGAACTAACCATAAAAGTGAGAATTTTCTCAGCCCCCTGCCGAGAAGGCAAACGGTCTTTTATAAGCGTGTCATTTGTAATCGTTACATGACACATCTTCCAGTAGGTAGGTACCTTCTGTTTCATCCTGCTCGTCCTCCTCCACCTGCACCCGGTCCTAGTGGATTACCAACAAAAGCGCACCCTTCCCATTGTGCTAAATAGGCATGTAATGCCCAGGATCCGTTCCGCTCAGCGGGTTGCATTGCGGCTCTTTGGTGGTGCTACCCGAATCGGTCATCGGCCAAAATTGCATCCTAACTTGGTGAACCCATTGCATTGTTGCCATCGGAAAGTCATTAGTAGCGCACAATGGTGACTCGCCGGACTTGACATCCGGTTCGTCCGTCGGTTGCTTCCGTGACTGTTTTTGTCAAAACAGAGTCCATTGTTGCTTTGAATTTTCCTCTCGGAGATCATAAATAAGGTGGGACAGTGCTAAAAAGTGAAGATTTTTTCTGTTGTGTGCTCAAAAAATGTGCGTAAGAGCAGATCAAATATTTACAGAACGCTTCAGCGTTAGATGTGTACGTCAAAATTACTATTTTAAACAGAACCTAAAACGACAACTCACTTGCATTCGGCGTGGACGCCGAAAAAGTGACGGAAATTTGCTCGGTGCATTTTTATATCCGCGCCTACTCAGTCGAACAACTAGGTAGGTACTCACGCAGTTCCACCAAAACAGGATGTTTCAACATCCGCTGAAAGGATGGATGGATGGTAGCCAACCGGCTTCAACCAGCCGGGGAATCATCAGTAAACAAACAAGATTTTGCAATTTTCCATTCATGCATATATATTGCTTAAACGGAACTAATATATATAGAATGGCAGCCCGTGTCGAAGTGCCACGTTGCACGGCGGAATCCCGAGAAGGAACTTAGTGCTTCGCAAGCTGCTCGTTCATCTGCCTATCAGTGGGGATGAAACCGAGGTTAGTTTCTAAACTTTTCAGCCGTAGATTTTTATCCGGGTTGTCAAACCGCCTCAGCGATGTATACGCAAAATAAGGACGAATTTCTGAATGTTTGTTTCTACACACACGTCACCGCCGCCAGTTCCATACATCCGTCGAAGTGGGGTATGGAAATTTTTGATAGATCTCTTTTCGGTCGAATGTTGCCGTTGCTCGCTTTTTCCATGAACACGCTGAAATCGTTATGTGAGAATAATTTTAACGAGGGGTCCAAACATCGTGATATGATTTACTCTGAAGAATCTTCCAGTTTATCTATTCGGCGGATACTAATTTAGTAATTGCAATAACCGAAGCGCCATTTTTCAGGACGAATCAACTGCATCCAACGTGACATGTCCCTCGATGATTGTCGCTTAGCATGTGACATATCAGCACACCCAGGCACCCAACTCAGCCAGAATTGATGAATGAGATGAGAACGACGTCAACTTTGAATGCTAATGGCCACCGTTCGTTCGCTCGTTCGTTCCTAAGCTTGTTCTGATGTATCGCATGGTTCTACTACATTTCCAACGTTGATAATGATGATGATGACGACGACGACGACGACAACGAAGACGACGTTTATGCATGGGTAATGTGTTTATGTTTGTGTATAAAATTATTGAGTTTTTGTTTCGTTTATGTAACAACATTCGGTTGAGGCACTCGAGGCGGACTCGCCCGATGCAGACCTTATTTGTACAACTGCGCGTCCGAGAAACTACGATACCGTCTCAAAACACTTACTCATCGATTCCATCACCCTCCTCTTATCGCACGTCAGAAACTTAATAGTTGTCAATTTTGCCGGGCAGCGAAGGACCTTTTAAAAGACTGCCTCTTTTGTCGCCTCAAGAGCATGCACTCCAGTGCCACATGCGATTATTGTGTGCAGAATTGACAGATTGTCCGCAAAGGCCGCCAGCCGACAAACCGCACTGACCGTGTCCTTTTCGAGTACCTCCACTTTTAGCTGTCAGTTGCAACTGAATGGAGCATGTTAGAGTAGCACAAAACTGTAGCAACGTTTCCCAGACCAAACAGAAGAATAAATCAAACTTTCCAACTACGGTGTTTGTCGAATCCCGTGAACTACAAGAGGCGAAGTAGATATTGTACACCTATGCCCGCAGGTACCGGGAAACTTTGCATGCAAACAACAATACTCAATTGTACGGAAAACATCGAAGCAACCTGTTAAACTGGAAAGTAAAAAAAAATCCTACAGGCCTACTACTGATGCCATCTACTCCCCCACCAATGCCAGGACCAAACCACCACCAGCTGCGTTTTCTAGTGGTTGCAAATCCTCACAAAACCGAAGGGGAAACGGAAAACCCACGATGAAAGTTTTATTACAAAGGATTAGAACATGTTCCGTTTTGGGAATTACTGCCTTTGGTTGGGGTGTTAAGTGGTTTGAATTTTACAAAATGCCTTTTTCATTGCAATCCTTCCGCATTTTTTTGTGCTGTCTACCTCTTAGAGACTTGGCCCGTTTTGGGGAAGTTTGAGATTAACTTGGTTTTATCCACAACAACCACCGCACACCCTCTGCCGAAGTCCTGGGCTCACCACAGGAGGAGACGATTGTTGGCAGTTTTTGTATACCTCCGGTCCACTTGAGCACAATATTATGAAGTGGATATTTATGCTGTGTGACAGTTATTATTGTTTATGCATTTACCAAGAACAACACTCTCTTGGGGAATAATGGGAAGAGACGGAACGAGGAAAGTACTTACACTCTTGTCCAGATGGTGAGGTTTTCGAAAAAGGGATGGAATTGTTGGCGAAGGTGAGGGTAGCAAGTGATTTGAACTTGTAGGTGGAATCGAAATTCAGAAAGTATGTCATGACATCGTATGTTTTGACAGTTGTTATGGAATAGTGAGCAAGTCAATGGCCTTTTATGAAAAGGTGAAGTTGAAAAAAAAGTGCCCATAGTGTGAGTTTCCTTAACTCAGTTGTTAAAGGCACAACTACAAAGCAATACCAAGCTGGAGGTGGTTGGGTTCGATTCCCAGCCCTAGCTAGGAATATTTACACTCTCCACTGTACTTTGCTACTCAATCATACCAAGGCGAAAAATGGTACCTGGTATGGAATTCTCCAAATTAATAACTGTGGAAGGGCATTTAGAGCACTAAGCTGAGAGCAAGCCATAAGTTAATTGTGGAAACAATGAGCAAGAAATGCTAAGAATTAAGTAAAATAGGGTAGGTGTTGATCTAACTAGTTTCACACCCAGTTTGCAACGGTCTAAACTCTTAAAAAAAATAATGTAAATTTATTTCTACATGATGGATGCACATAAAAGGAGCGTATCGTTAGACCGAAACTTGCGTCTGTTCTTAAATTTACAAGACTGCAAAACTCGAAATGAAGACCTTACATGATCAATGACGTAGAAATAAGCTGAGGCATGACAGAAACATATTTTCAGCAACACCCGTTGGTCAAATTTCACCATGAATAGTAGACATCAAGGATCTTGTTTTAGTTACTATCAGAAAAAAAAATCAAAATGCGGTAATGAAATTCAATAAAAAAGCGACCACACTCTTTAAAATAATGAATATTACATAGATGTAATCCTTTAGTCTGTATACAATGGATAAAACTTTAATAAAACTGATTGTATGTTCTATTTAATGTATTGTTAAGTCCTGATTGGAAAGCCAAACATATAAATATTGTCACACTTAAAATCACGTTCCGAATGCTACATTTACAATAGCTTCTAGAATATATTTTGTAATCTTAAATCTAAATTCGTGAGGCGTTGAAAATTTGCCAATTGACTGAATATTAGGATTTAAAAGCCTTAAATTTACATCATCGTTATCTTTGGTGTTAAAATAACATCTGACATATTTTTGACATTGTTGACGAAATACGCGTATCTGTTAAGATAAGCAATAAAGGTATTTGAAATTAAATGGAAAATACTAATTTTTCTTCTCATTTCTAGTTACAGGTATTCTACTTAAGCGCTCACACTTTCTAGGATTCAATAAAATGCATCTAGAAACATATAAATTTGCATTTACAATAGCAGCATTTGGCAAATGTCATTTTCTGTGCCTAAAATTATGTTTCCGGCATGTTATGTAAGATGACATTTCGAATTTTCATAGACTTGTAAATTTTAGAACAGACGCAAAATTCTATCTAACGGCCGCTCCTGTTATGTGCATCAAAAGACACTTAAATTAATACGATTTCTTCTAAGAGTGTATGGATTTTAGTGATAAAAATTAACTTAATCTTATATTGCAGGGTTCATTTTGTTCCATCATCTCCAAATGCTCGTAAACATCTAAAATAAAATAGTGCCAAACCCGGTTGTTTGGTCTGAAATGGTTTAAAATATAGCTAGGTAGATGTTTTGTGTAGAGTTTCTTATTATTGAAATTTTGCCCTATCATGTATTGTATTTTGTGTAATTGTAGTATGTACGATCGGACGATTGGCTCTAGGGCTAACTAGGAATACATTTCAATAACAGCCAACTTGCACACCACCAAAAGGTCATGTAAATTTCGGTGTCCTGAGATCGACTTATGAGAGCGGTCTTTAGGACATAAGAATCAGTCAATAGAAACGAGAAACTCAATTCAATCAAACACAACTTTTGTCGAATTGCGCGTGTTTCTGTTTCGGGACACTCAATTTTACATGAAATCTGCCAGGCATTCCTCTTCCTAGATTCAATGGTCAACTGGAAGATTGGGTTATGTCGTTTTCGGTTATTGCCCTAGGTCCGCCCTAACAGCTGTCAACACGTTTTTTTTATTCAATCGGGACGGATCTGGATCCGCACTGCATACGACCCAACCTCGATGAGGTTGCTCTCAACTTTTTTCGAGGTCCAACCTGGATTCACCAATACACAAACATGAACTGTCAAAATAAACGGCTTATGTTTGTTTATGTTTATGTTTTGCACTAACACCATCCTACTGACTCGACTCTGGATCCGTTTTCAACGCGCACTACAGCGCCATTTAAAACAAAGCGAGTGCAAGCAAGAAGGAAAACTCTTTGGAGGAACACAAACAATCATTCCTCTGCATGAGCTAGAAAGAAGAGGGTGATTGAACGTCAAAAAGCCTAATGCGGCGATCCAAGATCAATGGCGTCAAAAATATAGTAAACATTGCTAGGCAAGCGAGTGCCGACGTCAAACTTCCATAACATTCCACACTGTAATATGATAGTTTGACATCACCATAAACAGCTGTGCCGTGTAAAAACATAAACATTGTGAAGAAACACAAATACCATTATATATTTCACATCTCACGAATTCCGTTAAGTCGGGTGGTCCGGACCTTGTATAAACGTCATTGATCTAAGATGGGGCCGCTCGCTATATTCAATCGTCCGAAAAAAAATTCGTCCCTTTGGAAAGCCCTTTGTTCGGAGTTTGAGGATAAAAGAATCTTAATCGACAAGCATCTTGCCCAATTATTTCATTTTAAGCCCATTGTTCGCGAGAGTGGTTCGGCATTGCGCTGCTGGTTGAATGATATCACTCGTAATGTCCAAGCGTAAGCCAACCTCGAATTGAAGCTTGAACTATTATCGGAACAGTTTTTGATCCACTCGATCTGCACTCGCCTAGATGCTCGTACTTGTTAAGATTTCGAGTTTCAATTGATCGATAATTCGGTACCGTGATGGGACAAATTAGTGCCTTTTCTTCAATCTCGATGCCGTTGTCTGGAAAGCATTGAACAGGATGGAAAGGAATCAGGGTACAGTGAGCCTGCTTGTCCCAGACCGGAACGATCTGGATCACACGTCGTGAAAACCTACACCGAGAAATCAAACCCTTCAAATTACAAATATGGAAATGGGACATGCTTTGTTTGCAAGGTGTCTTTCTAAACCGATGAGAACAGTTTTTGAATCTCGCCCTGAACGATCGTTTTACCAGAATCAAAAGTTCAAGACTCTGCTTGAATTGCTTCAGCAATAAAAAACCATGTGCATGACTGCAAGAGTAGTTCGTGTCGTAAATTTGGCAGTCGACACCACACATTACTTCACGAATCTAATTTGTTAACTACAAACGAGAATCACCACCAGTTTGGATCACACTCAACTAATCGATCAGCATCTGTTCCGTCTACTTCGTCAATCAATCCACAAGTTGGGACTGTCTCTACAAACACTCGAACATGTCAATACGTCCTGTACACTGCAGTAGGATTAGTCGAGGACGTCTACGGAAACTCGATCGACTGCAGAACTTTGCTCGATTGTGGGTAAATGCACAATTTGATCTCTACAAATGTTGTGAATGGATTGAAATGTCCGAGATCAAATGCACAAGTTAACATTGCAGGCGTATCTGGAAGCTAAATGATCAAGAGCAAGGTCAGAGCAACGATTCGCTCTACCTTCACGTCCGATACATCGTTTAACTTAAAGTTTTTAGTTACACAAAGGGTCACAACTAATTTACCAATACGGTCATTCCAGGTAGATCCCGAGCGAATCCCAGCAGATTTTGTACTGGCAGATCCTTCGTTCAATCGATCGCGACGCATCGATATGGTGTTGGGAATCCAAGTGTTCAACGAGCTATTCACTGATCGAAGGTTCTCGTTGACAGATGATAACCCAGTAACCGACCAGGAAGCAGAGCAAGCTTCCGTGAACCATTGTGGAGTTGTGACAAACGAAGTATTGAGTGAGCAGATCAGCAAATTCTGGGAAACAGAGGCAATTGCCGAATCCCGGGTAATGACCGAAGATGAACGAGCAGCCGAACAAACCTTTACGGACACTTGCCGGAGACTTCCCCATGAATGGTATGAAGTTGGAGCTATTAAGTGATTTGACTGCTGATGCCTTCATTGCGGCTCTCTAACGCTTCGTTTCTCGCAGAGGTAAATGTGAAAACTGTTTTCCGATAGCGGCCTTACATGCCAATTTGTCCGGGAACATCTTGATAAGATCTGCTGCGATACTATCCCTTCCATCAGATTTGCTAGTCTTCAGCTGCTTATAGGCATCCTTAACTTAACCAATCATCGTCATTTGCTGTATCACTGACGTTACTTCCTTCGCTATCTTGATCCTCTTCCTGTACTCCATTCAGATGTTCATCGAAGTGCTGCTTCCACCATTCGGTCACCTCTTAATCGTTTGTCAGAATACTCCCATGCTTATCCCGACACATTTCAGCTCGCTTCCTGAAGTCTCTGCGGGATGTGTTGAGTTTCTCGTAGAACTTTTTTGGGTTTGTTTTTTTGATTCGCATTTTTGATTCGATTCGTTGGAGACGACGAGAAAAACTTTAGTGATCGTCAGTCGGTGCGAATCAAAAAAACAAACCCAAAAAAGGAGAGAGTTCCTCTCACATGTGTGCATCAGTAAACAGAGTGCACACAATAGATCGCTAGAATAACTATACAAGCCACAGTGGTACATGAGCGTCTTCCAACCGGACATTTTTGCCTGTTGAAGTGACGACCTACCCCGCAGTGGGATGTTAGGCAAAAATGTCGTTGGTTCGAGTACCACTGTACACATGCCCTTTTCGCTCAATTTTCCTAAAACATCTGCTATATTTCCAAGCCTGCCGCACACTAGCGGAACTATCAAAACTTTCTCTTCATATCTTTCATTCTAGCCAATAAACATTGTTGTTCACTCTTGGTGCCTCATGGTGATGAGCGAACATCTCCTTCTACATCATAATCGTTACTCCTCGCACGGAGAATATATAACATAATAATTAATGTAGTTTAGAGTTTTTTTTTTTGTATTTTTATCGCTGTCAGTTTTTTCGAAAACTGGATAACACAGCGTCACCCGCAAAGCAACGTCGCGAATTGATTTTCGCAAGCATCTGGAAAATTCTCATCGGGGCATCGGAAAACAACTTGAAATCGTGCATTCAACGGTGAGTCGTGTGATTAAACGTTACTAAGAAACTCTGATCATCGAAGGGAAGGAGAAATTCGGTCAAAATGGATGTTCTATTAGTGATCAGGATCATAAGCGTGTCGTGAAAGCGTTTAAGAGGAATCCCAATACTAGTAACAATTTTAGTTTTATTCCAGCCGTATAGCACGTATGCTTCTTTAAAGCCGAAATGTGTACAAAGTGGCCCACTCTCTAGCCGGTTGTAAAAATAACTTAACAAAACCTTTATTAGACCATAAATATTTTGACAATGTACTAGTGAAAGATGTCATGACCACTTGAGAACCTTCATAAAACTAATTGGCTGCCTTTAAAACCAGCATAGGACCAAATGGCCACAGCTGTTAAACTTCACTGTGATATCGTGGTTGATTTTTGTTGTTCTATTTTTCTCGATTCTCTGCTCTGATTCATATCCGATAAATTAACCATGAAATTCCTGTTAAAATTGATGGAATTTAATCAGTTTATCTTGGTACTATAATAAAATCAAATTGTTTTCCAGTGGCTTTCATAAAACCTAAAAAAAACTAAAAAAGCTGCATGGTTTTGGCAATTTTACTTGGAAATGCTTCGATCAGGGAGGAGGCCAAAAAGTTGAATTTGTCCAAGTCTTTCGTTCAGGAAGCCAAGGATTGGGAGACCCTCGAATAAAGCAGGGAGGCCCTCGATCTAAGTACGCATTCCTTTGCCTAACATTCCACTGTTGGGTAGGTCAAGGCACGAACAAATCCGCCACCTCAACAGGCAAAAGAATGCGCGCCTGATTGCTTGTGATGGTTCTAGCGGTTGTTTGTACATGGTGATTAGCGAACATCTCCTTCTACATCATAATCGTTACTCCACGTACGGAGAATACAATTATAACTATCATAGTTTCAAAGTTTACCAAGAAATACATGATTTGGCAAGCGATCTACTCATGTGGCAAACGGAGTGCGCCGTTCGTGACTACCGGGACTGTAAACGGGGAGATCATCGGAAATAAGGCCCATCGATGAATACTGGGCTATTATGAAGCAGGCACTACGCAAGCATCCCAAGGAGATCAAGTTTGAAGAAGATATGACGAAAAAGTGGGGTTCCGTACAGAGGAAGCTGCTGCCAGATGTTGTAAAGAATCTTATAAGTGGAGTTATAAGTAAGGTGCTGGCATACAGTTCTGGTATTGAAGTTGAATGAAATAAATATGCCAAAAGCTTACTAATGGGTTATATTATATTTTCTGATCGGTCAACTAGATAATTTTTTACAGTGTTTTTTTTTCGTGATGCAATTTGATGTGGGACACTCTTTATCCTATTGGTCAAACCAAGCAACGCAAAGCTTGTTGACTTGCTGTCATTTTTAAAGTACATCACACGGTCAGGTTCAATCAGCCATTTTTTTCCTCATTGTCGTTTCTACGTTCAAACAGTGTACATATGTTAAATAAATTGAGTTTCTTTTTGCTACACAGAAAAACATCCGTAAACTGCAGTCATGAATTCGAGCACAAGCAAACAAACACCGTGATCTGAATCGCGTCATCGGGAACTAATTCTCGTTTTTGGGTAAAAATCATGAAAACGTGAACTAGCTCCCGATCCCTTTTTTATTTTCGTGAACGCATTTGTTTCCGTGTAGGAAACCCTAATTCACGTGTTATTATTCAACCTGATAGCTCAGCCAAATAATTTTGAAAGAATTTGAACCTAGAATTGGACTGAAACAAACACCAACTCTTTCTCCTTATGATTTTAAGGCGATCTTTCTTAGAATTGTTATCCTATCTCCTACATGATTATTTGTGTGCAGATTATACGCGGAATTCTTAGATTATATATGAATCTTTTCTACTTGAGATGACAATTAAATAAATCTCCGTAGAATGTATAGTAGCTGATTATCGAATGTGACTTGGTACAGTATTCGATTACGTAACACATTTCATTAAAATGATAGAAACTACTGATTGTAGCTTCTTATACAACCAAAGAAAAACAGAAGCTGCTCTTTCTTTGGTCATATGAGATTGCAGATTCAATCAGATAATTTCTATGCAATTTTGATTTGACGTAAATTTGTGTCGACAGAAGTATACCTGTATTTAACGACCTTTGGCTTTCAGCTTTTCGAGATAATGAAATAAGCTATTTTTGACTTTTGGCGAATTATATTTCGCCTTCTTTTAGGGATTATAGATTTCCGTTTTTGTCATATTATGTTCTGTTATTACATTTCAACGTCTAGTAATTCAAATCGTTGTTATGTCGTGTTTTAATTTACAGGTTCAATGCAAATAATAAAAGTTGATAATATTAAAAGCTTCTCCTTCTGTATGTCTCTAGACATACCAGAACAGTGTAAACGTGTAAAAATAGATGATGTTCAATGGAATTACTAAACGTTTATTTGTAATAACAGAACATAATATGGCAAAAACAGAAATCTATAATCCTTAGAAGAAGACGAAATATAATACGCCAAAACGTCGGCAAATAGAGAATTATCTGCTTATTCAAAAAGACTGAAAACTAAAGAAATCATCTTTTTCTGAAGAATATTCATGAACAGGTGCCTGAATCATTAAATCATGGAATAATGAAACATGAGTTTCATTCAATCACGTTAAGCTTTTAATATTATCAACTTTTATTATTTGCACTTCAACCTTTAAATTTAAACACGACACAACAACGACTAACGTTATGATTTCCATCGATTACAAGGATGTAATGAATTCGGCTTCAGGGAACTCCTTGCTTTCACCACAGGCTAGTCACGTGTCCGCTCCGGATCCCTCAGTGGAACATCAAAACAACACCGAACATACTGCCGTTTAGCCATTAGAACTAGGGTAATTCTCTCATTCTCAGGGCAAATTTGTTGCATGTTCTGCTGTATGTATGTAGGTGTTGCATCCCTTTGTGACAGCCGTCGATGGACGGAAGAGGTTAAAGTGTTTAAATTAAAAATAAGGTCACGTGCCGGGTGGATGCCAACCGCCGCCCTCGGGATAGATAATAGAGAGTTCGCGTAATCAAACTCGTGCAGTTTCGAGTGAATTTTATATCCGATCGCACGCTAGGTAGGTAGGTGTGCATGTTTGGGAAATCCTTGATTGAGTACGTGTGATTGGTGACGTGCGTGGTCTTTGCGGCCTGATGATAGCCAGCCAACGACGATGACGACGACGACGGCCACGACGGCGACTAGGTTTATCACCGAACTGCCAAATGCTTTTGTTCTGACAGTTTTGCGTGATCTAGATGCGGACAAGTGGATTTAGATTGATTGGATACAATTTTTAGTGTTGGATGCGGTTCGATTTTCCGCGACGGGGTCTTGCTGGATTTATATTGTTTCGATTCCGATAAAACGACTGTTTTTCAATCGCCATGACAAAACTAGACTGACAAACAAGAAAACGGGAATCGTTTCACCGCGCCCCTGATGCCAACGATACCAGCTTCCCGTGAGCGTCTGTGAAAGAGCAAACAAACATTAATGATCAAACATCTGCCATCATTTGATCCTTTGGCAGTTTCTATATCTAAATTTTTCACTTTATAACGTCGGTTTAACAATATTGGCGTAGGAAAAGGGGCGATCCGTACGGAACAGTAAGCCATGAAACGGATACCGACGCGCGGGGAGTGATGTTCAAGGCCTACTCGATTGATGTGTTCGGTGCGTTTTATTTTACCTTTTTGCCGTGTGCGTGCCGTGTGATCAGTTTCAACCTTTTATAGAGTTGTTACTTTGTGTACGTGGAAATGATTGTTTTGGTTGGACAAAGAATTTCTACCTACCGGATCCTGGTGAAAAATAGGGGATGGCTTGTTTTGCTACATCAACTGGTATGTAGTAGGGTGTTAGTAGGAAAGGTATTAAAATTAATTTAAGATTCGATTCCGCGCGTCATAAATTAAGGAATTAGGCGTTTAGCGCCGCCGATTACATGATTGGATTATAGGTTATGCTATTAGTGCGTTTTTAAAGAGAATTTTTTTCGAAGGAATTCAACGCAAACGTTCAAGGAATGAACATGTATCGCAACAACATCGACATTTGTATTCCTTCGTCGCCTAAATGTTTGACGACGAATTTGGAAAGTCAAAAGGCTACCATCCATTAAGGGACGGCAATCGTTTATGACGGTATTCACATGTAGGAGATGACCAATGTCGAAACGTACAGGCTTGATAGCATTGGATCTGCTGTGAGATTTTTCGTGATTAATTGAACAACGCCATGCATCACTATTATTTTTGAACCAGAGAATGATGATGATTTTTGCGTACCTATCAATCTAACTCTTCAATGACACTGCGAGGAAAACCAAGTATTGTAATCGTTTAATAGTCCCATTTCGGAGGAGGTAGCTCATGAATTCTTCCGGTCTGCCTCTAATCATATTGGTATGAGGTACCAGCAAGGGGTGGATCGCTCAACACAATTTTCTCCTGTGCTATTTTTTTTGAGTGTGCCAACCAACCCTTGACAGCTCCAGAGTAAAGTCAATGTATCCCGATAATTTTGGCTCACTGGTTCTGTTAAATCTAATGAATCCTAGAACAAATTATCAATTGAACGTATTTACATCGACTGTTATTTTCAAAGCTGTGGAGGTCATATTCGAACTTGATGAACTCTCTGACGATATGTTGTACTTTTTCCTGAATATTAAATCGCGGATAGTTTTACTCTTCCTACAGAGAACATATAGAAGCATAAACACACGCTAGACTTAGAGTAATAACAAAAGATTGAAAATTTTAAATACCGTAATTATAAAATAAATCACAAATTTTCAGCACAGCAAATATCCTAGCAAAATAAAAATAAGCTAACAAGACGTGAATAATATGGCAGCCTACTTCACTTTTAAATGGCTCTGAACTTTCAGCACAATGAACAGCCACCGAAGTAAAGAAAAGAAAAATTGCTTTTCTAATGGTACACTGGGAAAAAAGATTGGCAAACGCAAACATATTCTAGTTTCATTTAACAGGACTTCCACGTTGAATTGGGCACAAACATCATTTAAGTTTGATTTGACCATCAACGGTGGTTAAAACAAACTAAAGGTTTGAGTTATTGATTTGGAAACTAAGCAGGTTAAGTTCAACTGACATCCGTTTGAATTTACCATTATGTTGGTTGTTTCATTATGACAGCTACGAAAACACACAGATTTGTTGGTTAATTACCGACGGTAACCGACGAAGATGTCTTTCGTGCGTTGAATTCGCTGAAAGAAGACAAAGGGATGGGACCTGATGGGATTTCAAATGTATTTTTGAAGCGTTCTGCTCGCTCTCTTTGCGATATTGAAAGATGGAGATGCAACGAACCTGGAAAATTATCGTAGAGTGGTGGTGCAGAATGGGTTTCTCCAAGTTGGGGAAAGGATTCTCAAGGATCAACTTCAGAGCCATGTGCTGAAGTTCATGCACCCAGTCAGCATGGGTTCCTTAAGAATCGATCCACTCTAACTAATCTGTTAGAGAAGGTGCAGAAGTTCCACGATGTACTTGATGGTGGCGGTCAGGTAGATGCGGTATACTTCGATGTGTCCAAAGCGTTTGATAAAGTCCCACACTCTCTTTTACATGAGAAGTATAAGGTCTACGGACTGTCTGATGCAACCATCAATCTACTAGCGCACGTACCCTCAGACTGAACGGTTTGTCATCTTGGCCAATCTACGCTGCTTCCGGTGTTGGCCAAGGTTCTCTCTTGGGACCATTGCTCTATCTACTGTTTTTCAACGACTTGCTATTCAGGATAGAAGACTAGTGCTGGGCATTTGCCGACGATGTAAAAATTGCAAAGCGCATCACGACGGTTCACGACACCTTGGGACTTCAACAGACGATAGATACCATTACTCAGTGGTGTGATTACTCTCAATGTGAGGAAGATCAAGCAATGGAATGACGCTGGAGAAAGTATTGGAGATACGTGACCTGGATTTAGTAGTCGCCACTCGATTGAGTTTTAATCCACATGTGGGCATGATTGTACGAAAAGCCGCACGGCTGTCTGAGTTCGTGATGAGGATCTGCAGAAGCTTTAACCAACGTGAACCTATGATATCGCTTTTCAACCGCATCGTACGCCCTGTACTAGAATACTGCTCACCGCGTCGTGGAATCCATACTATGCGCAGTATATGGATCGAATCGAAGCAGTACAGCATAGGATCACACGTTTCCTTTACAGAAAATTCCATTACCCTTACGAGCCGTACCAGACAAGGATAAGCCGCCTGCAGCTGACATCATTAAGTGACCGTCGGCGCATCCTGGACATGTCTACGCTTCATCGACACGTCCATGGTACTATTCACTGTAGCCTTACTAGCGAACTCAACTCTCGCTTCCCTACGCATGATCTACGGTGGGTGGATCCATTCTGCTTACCAAGGTCAAGAACAAACTTGGGGAAATCAGCGTCTTTATATCGTTTATGTCAGACCTACAACGAGAGCTACAATGATGTGGACGTCTTCATCAGCTTTGATCAATTCAAAAGGATGATCCTAGGTTAGCTGTTTTATAGTATGCCTTCTTGTATTGTTGTCCGATTATTGGGTAACCCCGTAGTACCAAATGCAACGAAATGATATACTAGATGTAAATAAATAAATAAATAAATAAATAAATTCGCTTATGGTTTGTTTCAAACAAATTTTAGTATGATGTAGAAGGTGATGTTCGCTCATCATCATGAGGCACCAAGAGTGGACTGTAATGTTTGCTAGAATGAAAGATATGAAGAGCAAGTGTTGAAAGTTCCGTCAGTGTACGGTAGGTTGGAAATAGAATAGAAGTATTGAAAATTGAGCGAAAGGGCATGGGTAAAGTAGTACTCGAACCAAGGACGTTACCTTTGCCTAACATCCCACTGCGGGGTAGGTCTAGGCACGGACAAATCCGCCACCTCAACATGCAAAAGTAACGTGTTGGTACGCGCTCATGTACTACTGATAGCTGTGTGATAGTTTCTAGCGGTAGTTTGTATGCACTCTGTTTTGATGCGCACATGGCAGAGGAACTCTCTCCTATTTGAGTTTGTTTTTGATTCGCAACGTCTGAGATCACTCAGGTTTTTTCTCGTAATTTCTAACATGACTGGTTGCCTTACAAAAGATTCACTGAATGTGTTTGAATGCATATCATGACCATTCATAGGTTTTAAATCTAACGTTACGACTATAGATCCCACCTTCTGAACTCAAGAGCGTTCTGGTGACTTAGAACATCAGAAGAGATCTCAATATTACTGCTGACCTTCCATAAGACTCTCTTAATTTAGTCAAATACATCTTGTCATTTTGTTTAGCCCAGAAACTACAGTTACAGTCGTAGATGTTAAGTTTACCAAAGGGTCTGACCAAAGTCTATGCTCCATATAAAATGTCAAAGAATGTATGGAGAAAAGTCGACGAAGGGAAAGGGGGGTCTGAGATTTTCTAAAATGAGTCTACGAGGCATATGAACAGGCTCTAATGTCTGTTGTTCTTCCAAGATATCCAATGAATATGTTTCAATAAACATCATAGCTTGCATAGCCCAGAAAGCGTTTGTTACAATTATAGGTCCTATGTTCTGATCTCAAGGATAGTTTGAATGACCTAGAACATGTCATATTGCTTTATAATGTTTGTTGACCTCTAAGAACAGTAACTGAATATGTTTGAACATTTACTGTAACTTGGTTCAGCTTAAAAATCGATTTTACAACTGTAGATCTTAAGTTCTGAACGCCAGGACAGTTTGGATGACCTAGACCATCTCAAGAATATCTTCTTGTGTAGGTTTACCTTCAAAAATATTCACTCAATATGTTCGAATGCGTGACGTAACCTTGTATAGCCCAACAAGCCACTGTTATTACCGAAGATTTCAAGTTCTCAACTTAAGGACAGCTTGGATAACCTAGTGGATCACAAAGTTTTAAAATAATGACTGTCGGCCTTCCAAAAGGTTAATTGAATATGTTTAAATACATATGGTCACGTTATATAGCCACCAAAAGACAACTGTTACAACTTTAGATCTTTTTTTTTTAACTTAAGGACTGAATAAAAAAATTTCCGAAGATGTGTGCGTGTAGCATCATACCTCTATTTTGATTTTGAGATAAGCACTTCAGTTATCAAAATGTCGTCGAAGGGAGAGAAACAGCGCATCAAAATTTTGAACGTGCATGGCGAAAATTTAAAGTAAACAGTTGGCAAAATTGTTGAATGTGACTAAATCAACTGTTACCAACGTATTAAAAGTGTTCGGCGAAGTTAAGTCGACAGCCAGGAAAGCTGGATCGGAGGGAAATCGAAAGCTGGAGGCCACAGCGACGACAAAAAGAGTTGCCCGCTGCTTCGAGCGGAACCCCAACCTCTCGGTCCGAGATGTCGCAAAGAAGCTGGGAGTGGTGCCTTCAACCGTGGATAGTGCTAAAAAACGAGCTGGACTGCCGAATTACAAGATATTGGTGACTCCAAATTGCGACGATAAACAAAACACGTCGGCAAAAGCACGATCGCGAAAGTTGTACACGACGATGCTGACGAAGTTTGATTGCCTGGTACAGGACGATGAAACTTACGTTAAGGCAGACTTTAAACGGCTTCTTGGACAGGAATTTTATACGGCAACCGAACGGGGAAAGGTGGCAGATATTTTCAAGCACGTTAAACTGTCAAAGTTTGCGAAGAATTATCTGGTGTGACAGGCCATCTGTACCTGTGGCTTGAAGAGCAACGTTTACATTGCGACTGGAACCGTCAACCAGGAAATTAATCTGAGCGAGTGCCTACAAAAATATCTACTGCCTTTCCTGAAGCGACACAATTGTTCCGTTCTACTTTTGCCGGATTTGGCGTCTTGCCATTATGGAAAAAAGGCCATGAAGTGGTATGCTGCCAACAAGGGCTTCAAATGGTGAGTTGACAACTTCGAAGGAGGGTGCAACCGACCTCTGGTCCTCACAAGTTCCTACCTCACGCCTCCACGAGTCATATGATCACAAAAGTCTGCCAGCTGAAACATGGTGCGACTTGTAAATCATATCATAATTTTCCCTTCTCGTATCTTCCAGGTCTTCCAGGTCATTATTGTAAAACATGTTAACATTTAAAATTCATTTTTTTCTCATGGCTGTCATACATTCAGAGCTCGAAAAAATTGACACCCGTCGTGAACGATGAATAAAAAAAATATTCAGTACGTACAATTTTCGCTCTCTTCATTTCGTTCTATCAGTCACGCAATATATTCGTGTTTACTATTTTGCTATGCTCAGTCATTCCGTTGTCCTCGTGTTCCACACAACCATTCACACCACAGCAAAGCACACGGCTATTCAAGCCTCAAGAGATTTTGGTTGCTTGACTGAATGTTCTTGTAACCAGTCATTCATTTTCGTGTTCGTGAGTGATTTTTTTTTGCCACAGGATTTCAAGTATTCCCGAACATGGCTGTGGGGCATTTGTTCGAGAAAAGGCATTTGCAGGATCGATTCGAGAAGTTTTGGTTTTTTTCACTTCATTGATTCTCCAAATGAATGACTGTTCTTTCGTCTTCACGGTAGAACGTTGAAATTGAATGAGTTGTTTGCACTTACGTACATTCACTGCTTTCTGGAACGAATGAATGATCAAAGTAAAGCAACACAAAACAAGTTGACTCATCTTGCACAAAAGATTCATGAAGGCAAATTTGTGTTTACTTCATGTTCGCTAGGAACAGTGCGTGTTGACTAATATTTTGACTCAGTCAGGGGGCAATTTGAGAATTGAATATGATATTTTTAAGCTCTGCATACATTGTTTAAGTTTTCTGGTTCATAATGGATGCGCAAGTTTGTCTACAATTGCAACAAAACAGCAGTCGGTACACATGTAATTTTCATATTACAATATCCCTTCACTATATATATTATTTTATATAAAATTGTTTGTTCATTACCATTATCATTCATTTTATCATCATGATTACCATTTTTATCATTCCTTGTGTTCTCGTGATTTATATATTAACATTAAAAAAATATATAATTTTTATCTAATTGGTTATATATACTTTTAATTATTATGTCTTATACGTCCAATTATTATTTTGATCTTTTCTCTTGATGATTTAGAAGTCATCATTTTTGTACTAAATTTTTAAATTTATTGTTTATTTATATTTTTGTAGGTCCAATCATTTTTATTCTCATACCATGCATTTCTAATATGTTTCTTATTACTTCCCATTCCATGCTATATATTAGGTAGATTTCTAATTTTTTTTCTTTTCAGTTGCATATTGAATGTTTACAGGCAATGTTAATTGTCGTAGCTATTTTTCAGAAAATCCCCGACGAAGCTGCACTTCGTATCAAATGTGTTCGAAATTCATCAATTTTGATCACCGTAACGCTTGTCGAGCGTATCCCAGGAATAACCCTTTCCCTATTAACACTCCATTACCTGTGACACATATGAGGGGTCGTAGAGTTCTCTGCATCTCTCTTAAGTATGTGTTGGACTAACATTCCCTCCAACTCCCCTACAGTTACAAGGACGTGGCCAGGGTTGACTTAGTCTACTGGAGGCAGCATGTCTTGTATCTAAGGGTTCGAAATCATCCCCCAGGTTTCTTACAGAACGACAACGGATCCGGACATGATAGTTCTCTTAACAGTAGATTAAGTCTTCACCACCTACGATATTGTGTAACTGTAAATGCTATGCTATGCTATGCTATGAAGTGGTATGCTGCCAACAACGTTCAAGTGGTGCCCAAGGACAAGAACCTTTTCAACACGCCAGAGTTCCGCCCAAGCGGAACCTTAAGAAGACTCAAGAAGCTGTTGTGAGCGAGAAACAGTTCAAGGCAAACTGGCGTTCTGCGGCGAATGAAGTGGCCAAGGAGACTGTATAAAATCTTATGGCAGGTGTTAAAAGACCCGCAATTCGCATTCGGAAAAAGAAACAACTGAATACTGCTGTATTCTATTATTAATAAAAACTTTGATCGACTCACACACATTACTGTTTGATCAAATTTTGATGGGAACACCCTTTATTTGGCCAAAAATCAACAATGTTTTCAATTGAAGTTAATGCGTAGAAATATTTCCGAACGATTGGTGCAAACAATTTGAAAATCTTTTAACTCTTAAAACCTGACCACTTTTCGTGTCGGTCGCAATGCGTTTTTTTTTTAAATTCTTCCCCGGTATAGAAAACAAAGACGTAGTCCTACGTCAAAAACACTTCCGCGAAGAAATTAAACTTGAGGAATCACAATCATTGTGCAACGAAAGAAAACAAACTTCACAGCTCTCCATCTGTACACCACGTGGTGAGTGCATCTGAAATTATTGGACATTAGAAAATAATGGGATATTTCATGTAAATTTAAACCAGAAAACGCCTGAATCTTGCCTGTTGTATTGCATACATTGTTGTATGGGGCATGAAAGCTTGCAAACAATTTCGTTGTTCACGCCTCCTTTGACTTGGAATTCAAATCGGGGAAGTTTTACGTGCTTGTAAAATTAATTATTATTTTATGTGTACACTTCTTTTGTAACTTCTGATTTTGGGAAAATGAATGCGGTATAATTTGCTTTTCTCACATCGTATACTTTTGAAAACACCGAAATTTTCTCTTCATCCATAAACGAAGCATTACTAAAGTGCATGATTTATAATTTGTAATAAATAGAAAGAAATTTTCATTGTAACTGTTGTGTACATTTTGCACAAATATGATTCAAAATAGCAAATGAGTTTGCATAACAAATCGTAGAAGATTATTAAATTGAAAAATTTTCAAACATTATATGAAATAGTCCACTATTGTTAGTAAATCATTGCTGCCATCATATTTACACAGCGACTGTAATAAATTTTTCGTGTCAGTGTAAGATCGTTCTCATCAAAATAATGAAGTTAATAACAGCATCCGGTTTTTAAAATCTCCAACTTCAAGAGCACTCATCAGGAAAATCTCCCGTAGCACAAAGTTTGATCGCTCGTTCACGCTCTAATGAAATTAGCAACTTCCAAACTCGGATCCACCAGCTCACTCAACCCTTCACTCCTTCCTCCTCCCGGCCGGCAGCACGTCGATGAATTTCAGCGGCCCATCGTTCGTCGCTGCGAAAAATCTCTTTTTAATGAAATAAAAACAAAAGTACTACCCGAAAAGTAATTAAATTTTACGCTCCACCGGCATCCGTCGCACTGTGTGACGAGAAGCGAAACAGAGTGAGTACAATTTTGTATTTTCTAGAACGGAGTCACGAATTCAATTAAAAATTTATCCTTTCTTCAACCCTTTATGCTCGTCCTCCGCGGCCGTCCCCGTCGAGTGGAACCTGATCATCATCATCATCATCATCATCAACATCATATCGACAGTGCCGCCCGGATATCGCGCTGCAAACCAGCCACCATCATGGCGTCGTCGTCGTCGTCGGCGTTGACGTCGGCAGTGGCCATTAGAGAAATGCGCAAGAACAACACTTTCGATTAAATTTTCGGAACTCATTTCCGACATTGTTGATCGTGTCACGTTTTTAAGGAAAGCTTTTTAATTAAAATTATAACCTTTAGGAAGTGGTGGTTTCATCGCTAGATTGTCAAGAGCCACAACGAACGGTTTGAAATGATGAATAAATTAAGCATTGATAGCGCTGGTTTACGGCAGAGCCCATCCTCGGAATGCACTTCAATCTTCGTTGTAATGCACCAACCGGATGAGACTCCATCGACGGTGCAGTTGCTGACGGTTCGCGAAAGATAAAGTGCCCATTACCTGCTTTGCAGCGCGGTAAAAGATCAAAGCCGGTTTTACCTGGTGGCTGCCGTCATCAACGTTGTCGTCCTCAATAATGCAAAATGCAATGGCGGAAAGTAGTTGCACTTCATTTTCCATAATTTAATGAAGTGACAATGACATACGCAGCGAGCACTTAGGTAGTCGCTAATGAGCATCAGCTGAAGTGGCGATATCTGCATGCAATTTGAAAGGAGATTCCTTTGATCAGCTACCTTCGGAGTTTTGTTCGCCTTAAGTTTCACAAGTTTCCAAGTTACAACAAAAACTAACCGACGTTATTGCAACAATTAAATTTACAAACATCGATGCCAATCGAAAATCATTACCATCAACAAACAGCGGACAAACCGAGCCATCCCGGACCGAAAGTGAGCGCATACATTCCCGGCAGTGTACCATTCCGAAAACACCAACAGGTCAAAATCGGTCGCCCATCATGGCAGCAAGGATTCCTTCTGCAAACCGTCGCCGTCGCTGGCATCGCCGATTGGGTCATGTCTTAGGGGTTCACCCGGCAGGCTCAATTCTCCGTCAGTCAGCGAACGAGAAGCCCCACTTGTGAGCATCCATCGTGGGGGAGGATGTATCACAGTATACATTTCCAGAGCGATGATGGTCGCGTAGTTCTTTGCCAAACATCAATATTTACTCATCTTTAGAGTGTTTGAATGAAAAATGTCCATAAACCCTCGTGCCCTCTCTCGCACTCTCTTTCTAGGATGGGTCCAGTTTTCCAGCACCCCGAGCAGTTCACAGTCGCACAATACCCGGAAAAGTGCGGAAGTAAGAGTCCACCCATGCCAACAACCGGCACGCGCTGCTTTCTGCCCCCACTTTGACCGATGGACGGTCGAATTCACTCGCGTCACAAGACAGAGAGCAGATGATGGATGCTGTAGTCGCAGCACCGGTTGCCTACTTCTGGGCGCACGCAGATGACGGAATCAAGACCCATTACTTAATCTGTGTCCTGCTCCCGTGTCACACTCGGTCGAACCGCGATTGACTGCGGTGCGGATCCAGAAGATGATTTGTGCAGAAATAAACCACGCCATCCCAACGAGGTTCGCTTTTCTATTTGTTCGCCGCGTTTTATATTTGCGTGACTTTTCCCGGGACTGTTGCCATGGCTCACAGTGGCACAATTCTGAAAAAAGACGGTCAAAAACATTTTCACCCTTTTGGCATGATTTTATCGACTAGGTGTCTTAAGAAGAGTTGCTCAAAATATTATTCCGCATATTTTGAAGAAACACGCCTAACCTTTCATAAGGGCTTAACTACACTTTCAAATTCTACCTTTTTTCCAGCTACGAGATAACGGGTTGTTGTCTTCCACAAAGTTGTAGAGCAGGTAATTTTAAGAAAAGTTGCTGAAGACATGAAGTTTTTAGCGACTAACGTTAAAGATTTATAAATGGTTTTCTTTCAGCACTATCTTTTTTTTTATTTCTTTTCTTTCAGCACTGTTTTTTTTAAGATAATTAGTACTTTGTTCAAATTTGACGATTTCATTATGTTCTAAGAAATTGTAGGAATTATTAAGAAACACATTTTTGTAGAACACACTATGCTCTCTGCTGACCACATTTTGATATGGGTCATTCCATATCAAGTGACCGGAGAAATGCATCGACCCTCTTCGATTCGAACCAAAATTGGCGGATATACTTGTTCTAGGCTATTAATCAAAAATCCAAAGTTTTAGATCAATCGGTGAACCCCTCGGCCCATGGGCTGCCCCCATTTTTTTGAGATTTTTTAGAAGTCAATATATTGTTTATTGAATATCTCGATGAATAAAAAGCTACAAACAATGTTAAATACTTTTCTAAGTATTTACTTTTTAATAACTATTTTTTATATATTTTTACAGTGTTGCCAACATTGTTATTTATGTGGTTGAAATATTAAATTGCGTTTTTCTCAAAATGCTCCCACTTTTTTCAATTTTTATGGCTCCAATGTGTTTAGCAGACTTTTTTACATAAGAAACACTTATCGAGACAAAACAATTTGCTCCGTCATGGAGATATTGATTTTTAAACATTTCATGTCTTAAAAATTTGTTTATTCTACCACTCTTATAAGATCTGTTATATTTCATCACGGCGGATCTAAAAAAAAAGCACCGCTTAAATTAAAAAAAAATAGCAGTTCTACATGGTCTACTAATTTCGGTGGCCTACTAGAAGAATTTCGGTGCTCTGAGAGGTTAGTGAGAACCATAAACAAGTGCATTAAAGAGAAAGGATTTATCTGTTCCTCTAACCCCAAGAAAGGCCATCGTGTTTCATAAGACATAGTGCAGAAAATTAAAGCGTTTTACCGTGAGGCCAGGGATGCCATTTTGCCAGATTTATCTGGCACTGCAGGACTTTTTATCGGCAAAAAGACAAAAAGAAAAACCCTGCATAATGCCAGACTTTTTGAAATTAGAACAGATTAAAAAAAAAGCGTCATTCAATCCTACTCCACTAAAGCGTTAAGTGATCTGCGTGACTGCAGTCCTCGTCCACTGAAAACGATTCGTAGCAATTTTGTACGAATGGGTAGTCCGTCAAATATTTGGCATTGGTCAAATAGTATAATTCCACGCTAGACTGTTATTAAAGAATGCGAGTATACGAGTCAAAAAATGACTCATTTTGGGACAACATTTGTAAAGGGCGTATCAACATTTGTAAAACCTCTTTGACCCTTTTCAATTGCTAGTTCAAATTTTTACATTTTCGTGTATTGCTAGATTTTGCCAGATTTTTTATTTGTGACATACCAGATATTTTTCAAAATCTAATGGTAACCCTGCGTGAGGTAGACGTGAGTAAAAAACTGGCTGGTAAGAAGGAGTGTAAAAGTGTTCGGAAGGGAACATCTCGTATCCTCAAGCAGAAGCAATTAGTGCTGGCGAATCTTAGCGAAACACTCTGCGCCCACCAGAGTGAAGAAGCCGCATTTGTTAGGAAGCATGACTATATTGCAGTGAAACAGGGAGAGTTCTGCCAGTTCACTCGGGACAACTTGACTGACGGAGAAGTTTTGGTTGTGGCCGATTTTTTGAAAAACTTTTCATTTGTTTTTTCAGGTATTACATGAACATTTCCTCCTCCTCTTTCCAACTACTGTAAAGACAGATGTGACTAAGGATAGTGACAATCATGCTTTTAAAACATTTGCAAACTTGTAATAATGTTCAATCCCAGCAGTAGATCCAAAGAAGTCTGATTAAGATTTTCAAAAATAAGGTGATTGACATTAATATCAAATCTACAAAGAATATTTTATTAAATCTAACACTAACGCAAACTTTTCATTTGCTTTTCGGGATAGTGTACAAGGGGTCCACTACAACAATTCTCAAGCAACCGTTAATCCATTTGCTACCTATTTCTCGCAGCAAGGAAATATTGTTCCATTGAATTGTGTTATCATTTCGGATCACAACACAGCAACCTTTTACGCTTTCCAGAAGAAATTCATAGAATTCCTTAAATTTCAGCTGACTAAGCTGACAAAAATGTATTAGTTCTCTGACGGTGCGGGTTCACAGTACAAAAACAGGTTTAACATCTTGAATTTACTGTACCATCGAGAACACTTTGGCGTTCCAGCTGAATGGCACTTTTTTTTGCAACGGCATACGGTAAACGTCCAAGCACTGGATTAGGTGGAACTCTAAAGCGATTGGCGACGAGAGCTAGTCTTCAAGGAACTACCATACAAACTCCAAATGATGATGATTGGGCACGCTGTAATTGCAACTTGAATGTGAAGTTTATGGCATCACGGCAGTGCAAGAAGCAAAAAAAAAATATTTGGCAGTCAGATTTGCTAATGTTCGATGTCACTGTTTTTATGAAGAGTATTTCGAGCTCAGAAACGGGTACCTCGTACCGTAAGTTCGTATGTTTTTTTTTAAACCGATGCAGCCAAAGAAGAACAGATTAAAACTGTAAACCTGTTCTTGAGTTAAATCGTGACATACCGTTCATGTCATTTTTATTTTTTAAGAAAGATAGATAGATAGCTTGATGATTCGATTGACAAAAAATGAATCCTAGCATGAATATCTGTTTTGAAAAATAATCACAAATAAAACGTAAGATGGCAACACTGAAGATTTTTCTCGAACTGTAATCTGGCAATAATATTGCTAGCACAATCACCTATTGTGATTGTTATTAGATCCATTTTCAGAAAACACTTTGAATATGTTAACACTATTTTTGAATTTTAATGCACTGCATATAAAACATGAAATGTTTAAAAATCCATATCTCCATGACGGAGCAAACTGTTTTGTCTCGATAAGTGTTTCTTATGTAAAAAAGTCTGCTAAACACATCAGAGCCATAAAAATTGAAAAAAAATGGGGGCATTTTGAGAAAAACGCAATTTAATATTTCAACCACAAAAATAACAATGTTGGCAACACTATAAAAAATATGAAAAATATTTATTTGGTAGCAAATTTAATTTCCTTCAAGAAAAGTATTGAACATTGTTTGTAGCTCTTTTATTCATCGAGATATTCAATAAACAATATTTAAAAAATCTCAAAAAATGGGGGCAGCCCATGGGCCCAGGGGTTCACCGATTGGTCTAAAACTTTGGATTTTTGATAAATAGCCTAGAACAAGTATATCAGCCAATTTTGGTTCGAATCGAAGAGGGTCGATGCATTTCTCCGGTCACTTGATATGGAATGACCCATATGGTGATTGAAGTGACAGTGTGACGTCATAATCAACCGCCTCAAAAAGGGTGAGCGGGTCCAAACTACGTAGAATTGCGTCAGATTGTAGAGGAAAACGTCCATATTTAGTCTTTTTATCAGAAACGCATATAGTTGACATGCAAGCATTTGATCAATATAGTATTCCGGGATATAATGTGGCTGCTTGTTTATCACATTCTAGACACACTGGCGGCGTTGCTATTTATGCTAAAGAATCAGTTCAGTTCAAGCTTCAATTGAACGAAGTTTGTGACGGAAATTGGTTTTTAAGCATTGCAGTTGTTCGAGGCATGCAGATCGGTAATTATGGTGTATTGTATCATTCTCCCAGTTCTAGTGACCAGCGTTTTATTCAAATTTTGGAAAACTGGTATGAGATTTTTGTAGATTCTAGTAAACTAAACGTGCTTGCTGGTGATTTTAATATCAATTATTGTGTCATTAATAATTCGAAGCATTTGAAACGATTAGCAGATTTCTTTAATTTAAAACAATTGGTTAATGAATATACGCGTATTTCCAGACACAGTAAAGCATTGATTGACCATGTATACTGTAATTTGGATTCTGTTTGTGCTATTATAGACTCTGACTTGAAAGTAACCGATCATGAAACCATTATTATTAACGTTGAAGATAATAGTAGTGGTGACAGTGATTATGTGAAATTGAAATGTTGGCAAACGTATTCGAAACAAGCTATTTCAAGACTTGTCGAAAGAAGTGTGGATTTTCGGCTGGAGTAGATAACGTAAATGCAAGAGTAGTACAAGATTGCTTTAATGTCATCAGAAACAACCTGCTGGACCTGATGAATGAATCGCTGCAAACAGGACACGTGCCACAAGTTTGGAAGGAATCTTTAGTTATTCCCATTCAAAAAGTCGCCGGAACAATTAAGGCCGAAGAGTTTCGTCCTATTAACATGTTGCACACTTAAGGAAAAAAAAATTGGAACTTGTTGTAAAAGGTCAGTAGTTAACGTATTTAAATAGTAATAATTTGATTGCGCCGGAACAATCGGGATATCGCGAAGGTCATTCTTGTGAAACAGCGTTAAATTTAGTGTTAGCAAAATGTAAAGAAAATGTAGACCGAAAGATACAATTGTTGCTGTTTTTTTTGGATTTGAAACGCGCTTTTGAAACGATTTCTCGGCCCTTGTTGTTAAAATCAATAAAGCGCTTTGGATTTTCAGGTTCTGAATACAGATGGTTCAAAAGCTATTTGTCTGACAGAACTCAACGGACGGCTTTTAATGATTCTGTGTCGAGCCTTGTGGAGAACAGCCTTGGCTTACCACTAAGGAGTGTATTAGGGCCCATTTTATTCATTCTATATATTAATGACATGTCGACGAGTCTTGCGATTTTGTGATACTAATCTTTTGCTGATGATACCGTGTTGTTCATTGCAGCTAAAAGCCTCGAGGAGGCCGTTTCACATTTGAATGCAGATTTACGTTCTCTAAGTAGATGGTTAAAGTACAAACAACTGAAATTAAACATAAGCAAATCTAAATTCATGGTAATTTTGCGGAATCGAGTTATCGAAGACGTCTCTGTTAAAATTGTTGATGAGACAATTGATCGCGTTAGTGAGATTAAATATCTTGGCGTGATTATTGATGATAGATTAAGATTTGACTCTCATATTGACAATGTCATCAAGATAATAGCCAAGAAGTACGGTATTCTCTGCCGATTGAAAAACGATTTAACTATTGCAAGTAAAATACAATTGCAAAAATCTATCATCTTTCCTCTCATTGAATTTTGCCCTTCAATTTTGTTTTTAGCTAATCAAACACAAATATCGAGATTACAGCGTTTGCAAAACAAGATAATGCGTTTGATCTTGAGATGTAACAGGTTCACTTCCTCCTCTTTTTTGTTAGATGCCCTACAGTGGCTATCGGTGATAGCAGAGAGCTGTGTATTTGACAATGGTGATCATTTTTAAAGTAATAAACGGTTTGCTGCCTCGATATTTGTGTAATCGAATTGAAAGAGGAAGTGATATTCATAGATATAACACTCGAAACGCGGATGATGTTAGAACACCATATGTTTTGTAAGGAGCTTCACGAAATTCGTTGTTTTTCAAAGGTATAAATGTTTTCAATTCGATGCCTATACACATAAAACGTGCAGCAACACTAACAGATTTTAAGAGACAATGTATTTCATACATCAAAGCTGCCCTTTTAAACAGCTACTCTGTTAACTTTTTACTCTGACTAATTTTGTATCTTGACGATGTTATTACGACGGATATTTTTGTATGGTTTATTGTTAAACGTTTTATATTTGTCATGAGGCACAAACAAACTATATTTTTCGCCCTCGATAATGATGACGTATTTAAAGTTTTTATTTGTTATTGTAATTTAAAGTATTTTTTATTGTTTGTGTAGTCTTCGAAAGTTTGAGCCTCGCGCGTGGTATACAGGTATAAACAGAGTCGAATTGAAGTCTCTGATCTGCATTTCTATATTTTCTTTCACTTGGATAGTTAGAACTGTGGTTTCCTTTGCAAATTCGATGTTGATTGGCCGATAGAATCTGGTATATGACGGAGTCAAGTTACATCAGAAGATCGAAGATAGATTATTTTTATCGCGTAGTTGTAGGGGTACCAATGAAGATAGGAATATCGAACTATCATCTGCGTTTTCGTTTTGAAACTTCTTTTTGTAATTTGAGTTATCAGAAGATTCATCAAGTCCCCATTTTGATATTGGTTCCAATTGTCTAGCAAAGTTGCCGTATGGTCTAGCAAATTATGTAGTCTCAGGAATTTGCTAATCATACAATGGCGTACTGAATTTTTCAGCTTGACTCCTTAGAAGTAATCATTATCGCTTGTAGAAATCGCCTTCAATGAAAAACAGTCCTTTATCATCTGACATTTTTCCCGAAGGTTGAGTTTCTTTGTGACTGATCTGGCTTTTTTAATTTTCGACGACCGCTTTGGTGTGGATTGCATTATTTCCTTTAGTAGCTTTGCAGAGTCTTCATTCCCTCGCTTCACGCATTCATTTGTTCAGGCAAAGACAACTCCATTTGCAGATCCCATGTTTCTCAACGGTGAAACTCTTCGACGCTTATTTTGAATGTTTAAATCTTCAAATGGCTTCTTTGGTCTACCCTTGATTGCGCTTTTGGTACTATTCATGGTGCGTTGGAATTCAACCAGGTTTCATGTCGTTTCTGGAAAATTTCCATGGATGCCTTACAGGTACGCCATCGTTTTTCGAAGTGTGAGCAAAGTCTGGATTCATTTTTAGAAATTATATTTTCCCCACACGAAGGCTTCCACTTATTTAGGTTCCGTTTGACGTATTAAAAATCGCGACGATATTTCACATCACGGTTTTCGTTCTGCTTTTCAACTCACACTTGGAACAATTCCATCCGACAAGTGCCGAATGAACTCATTTTGTGACACAGTTTATTCACAATTCAATCTGTGAAAAAAAAACTACGCCTACTATGTGAACAAAGTCCTAAACCTACCTACCTACCCCATAGGGCACAAGGGGTCACTCTCCTTCTAATTCGTTGAATATTATGACACATCCGCAATATTAATT
>JASCZW010000404.1:0-166582 GCA_034211315.2 Aedes japonicus | reverse complement strand
AATATGTCAGATGGAAAAAGGCCAAATAACAATATGCTGAATAGGCGGTTAAGTTAGGTAACCATAAAAAAATGGCAATTTTCACGAACAAAATTTTTGCGGTACTCTATGCCAAATAGTTGGTTTATAATCCAGACCGAGTGCAGATAATAAAAAACCTTTCAATGACAATATGGCAAACATTAACAATATGTGTTAATGTAGAGTTTAGTATGGTGAAAATGAGATTAAACTATTCGACAACAATAACATAAAAATAGTGATAATATACCTTACATTCGAAATATAGTTTTGACTATATAGCAGATCGTTTTTCAAGTTATGCGGGATTTCCGTGAGAGAAAAGAATAGCATAGTAAAGTGAAGCGGAGTGTAGTGATACAAATGAAAGAGAGGTTGTTTGAGCGTGAAGGTAACTCCTTCTCAGCAACCGTGACGGCAGGTGCAACGAAAGAAAAGAGAGAAAAACATTTTCAAATCATCTCTGTTTTGACAGTTTTTGCTTTATTTACAACGCTTTTTCGTTGGTGAATCGTGCATCGCCTTTTATTCATGTTCATTTTTGATAAAAAAACTGCAATTTTCCACATTAAAATGTTGATTTTGTGAAACCAAGAGAATTTAAAAACAGTGACTTGTGAATAGCGTGCATGATTGCTTGGCAGTGCATGAAAATTAGTGATAGTACCACACCATGAATTCCATCTAACGACTCCGAAGATTAGCAGCCGTTTCGGTTCAAAACCGACCACTCCATCTAGGTTCAATTTGATCCGGCCGATCATGAGTGTTGTATCCAACACCGACTCTTTCAGAATTCACCTCTTGATTTTGACCAGTGTAATATATATATATATTATATATATATATATATACATATATATATATATAATATATATATACATATATATATATATATATATATATATATATATATATATATATATATATATATATATATATATATACAAATACATATATGTGCTTCTCTGCGATGGCGTTATGATTGTAACGTATCAGATGAAATCAGAAAGGAATAATAATAAACAACGCGTCATGAGCTGAGCTCAGTCATTATTTTATACTGCAAACTAAAAAGGTATTTTTATTAGATCCGGAAGAAATATATTACTGTAGTGTTTAGTAGTATCTTAGTGGTGACTATTGTTCAAACTTAACAACTGGCGACGACAGGAAAATTTGGAGGCGTGCATAGTTTTTCCCGTTTCACCTAGCAGCAGCAACAGTAGATAACAGTAATACTACTGGCTGGTTTAAATCGGGCTTTAGTATTGGAAGAAAAACAATATTAAACCTTTTCTAACTATATTGCTCTGATTGTAAGCAAAGTGAAAGTGGTCATTCGGTTCTTTACACGCACTTGCCTTTGGTAGAGAGACGCCATAGTGTTTTTAACAGGGATTCTAAAGGCTTCTTTTGTAGTATTATTCATCCGGACATTTTGTGTAGGCACTCTTAGCGGTACACAATAAGTACAACCATTTTTAAAAACATATAATAACGATCCATTTTGAAGATTTGTTGGTTTCTGTTATAATTGACATTTCTTTTTGTTTCATTATATAGGATCAGGAGTTGGCTGCTGATTTGCACATACGATATCTGTCGTGATTATCTGCTTTGTTCCTGATAACTAGTGATTTCAGAAGGGCTATATTTCGATCAACTCGTCGAAATAGGGTGACTAGCGGCCCGAATAGAAATGGTGATGTAAAAAATATTAGCAGACATCTTCCAAACATTAAATTTGAATGTGGGTTGTCGTATTCTAAATATATTCAGAGTTCAAAGTAACGCTCTACTATATATAAATACAACATATTTAAACTTCACATTAAAAACAAACGTGTTGATGATGTTAAATTTAACATCAGAACACGTGTTATAAAACTAGAATCTAAATTACATGACAATCAAACGTTATGTATGTGTGAAATGTTGTGTACCTGAGACATCTAAACACATCTGATGATATTATAATTGGCCGTTACCTTAGAAATAAACTTCATTCTACTGTAAAAGACTGCAGGTCTACAGCATTAGAAAACTTCTTACAACATAAGAATGAAACGTTACAATAGAATCAAAGGTCTTTGGTGAAGTAAAATGTTGTATTCATAATAAGCCAGAATACATCTTGTGTCATGACAATCACACGTTGCGTTGAAATCCATGTTCTTATAGATGTAAAATTTTGTACTCATAAAATATCGGTAAATATCCGATGGATCGCAGCAAGCCGTGCTTCTAAACTGATGTGTTTTGTTTTTGCTGCGTCGTTTTCGCGAACAAAAATCAAACAATAATTCGTTATTTAACTCTAACTAACAGTGAAATCATTAAATATAGGCGTGTTTTGGGAAAGACGTAGTGAATACAATCGATTCCCACCCGAAATGTGTGAGTGGCGGTAGTATTTCCAATTTTTTGGTTTTTGTGCTTCGCCCTGCACCCGGAAGAAGAGTTACATCAGCTTAGTCTTGTTTATTAGTGGTGGTATTGTGAAATCCGGACATAAATGATAAAGTTTGAGTGTTTTTCCGCTTTGTCGCGAGTGATTCGATAATAATTTGCAGAAAGAGAGTTGGCTGCGCTGTGGATCCAAATGGTTGCAAACCAGTTCGCGCGTGTGATATTTGCAATTTTTTGTTGATTTTCACCCGTAATACGCTACAATTTCGTCGTGAAGTGTTCCTCGGAGTGTGGTGCCAGTGTTGAGCATCGAAAATCTCACTCAAATGTGGGCCCAGGTTGTGAAAATGAAAAAAAAGTGTCCTCAATCGAATAAAATTTTCTTCATCCGCTCCCGTCGTCATGGTTGTCATGCCAGCGGAATCAACAACGCAAGAAGAGCTGGTGTCGTTGTAGTACTTTGAACTTGATAGTTTTAAAACGAAGATTCTCTATGAAAAAAAACACGACAGAGATACATTGTTATGATCGCAGTGGAAAAGATTTTGTCAGCCATATTTTCCATATGTATCTGTTAGTACTTAAAAAGAAATAAGGTTCTACCTAATGTGAAAAAACCTATGAACCTGTGATTTGCTTACATTTCTCCAATTGGATACGGGATCAAACATTCAGCTAAGTATAGTGTTTTAAATAGTATTGCTCCATTCAAACATACATTAGCACAAAGAAATATTGGCAAACATGAACGGATCATGCGAGCGGAGGCGCTTTTACACGGAGAAATCCAGACGTGCGGCGTTTGCTTGTTTTTTCTGTCTGTCTCTTTCGATCTGTATGTATTCCCATTGCAGTTCGGAACCTGAAAAAGTCACTCACGCAGATCTATGTAACTGATTTTCCATATGGTGGCAGGGTGTTGCATCTGGGGCGCTGTGTAGCACCTCAGATGCACTGCACGGTGTCCTTGATGAGCCAACGTACGAAACAAGACTGGAATCGACTGGCGACTGGGATTTTCCAGTTTTCGGCTTATTGCGTCGGAGGGAGGGATTTGCGTCGGAAAGTGAGAGAGGCATATGAAACAATTTCTTCCCGAAGAAAGGTTTACCCTAAATTTAACAACTACTCTCAATCATTCCCTATTAAATGCCCCTTCTCTTGTTAATTTGTCATGTTCTCTGTGGAGCATTTTGACGTTTTGTCCACGCAAACCTGTGCACCGTTCGCTGTCTGAAACAAATTTCAGTACTTTCAGGTTCATCTAGGCATAATTGATAAATATATTAGTAAACGTTTCCTCTGCTAGGTAATAATTTTCATTTTCAGCTGCGCATTTCTGCAATTTTATGGGTTTTGACTCCCCTAGTCCGCGTTGTGAGGCATGTGCGTTATTTCTGGTTGTTTGCTGAGTTTACGTTTGCTAATGACTACTGTCATTTTTATCATTTTCATTTTTTGCCCTTGTAGTCAGTGCATATGTTTGTTGGGGTTTGATTAATTTATATTTTTAGAATAAGGTCTTTTATTATCATACATATTTATTTATATTTTTATATTTTTTATGGTCCAGTTGTCCTGTTAACTCTAATACTTTGCTTTTTTAATATGTTCTCTATTTTTTCACATTTCATTCCAAATATTCAATAGTTTTCTGATCACATGAAGCTTTGTTTCTATTAATATTATTTTTCAGGAAATCCCGGATGCTTGTGCACTAGAAGATACGTGTTCGTTGTTCAACAGGGATAACCCTCTCTCTAATAACATTTCATTACATGTGTCACATATGAGAGGTCGAGGAGTTCTCCTCGTCTCTTCTTCTGAACTTTATCTACTATTCCGAATGAATCCATTGCGCTTATAGTATAGATTGTCTGGATGTTTTTGTTGAGAGATGTTGTGATTGGATGTTTCATTTGTTTCGGAGGTTGTCAGTTCGGACACTTACATTGCTCAAGTTGCAAGCTTCTGCTGAATAAACCATTCACACTTGTGTGTGGCCCCAACAGCATCCTTACTGTTGAATTAAATCGGTCCTCAAACTCGGTGTTTTAAAATAATTTTGTATTCTACTGAATAAACCATTCACACTTGTGAGTGGCCCCAACAGCATCCCTGCTGTTGGTTTAAATCGATCCTCAAATTCGATGTTCTTAACGTTTTCTTGTATTCCATAGAAATAAACCACCCAAACTTGTGAGTGGCCCCAACAGCATCCCTACTGTTGGTTTAAATCGGCCCTCGAACTCTGTGTTTCAACTGATTTTTGTATTCTGCTGAAATAAACCACCCACACTTGTGAGTGGCCCCAAAAGCATCCTTACTGTTGGTTTAAAGCGGTCCTCAAACTCGGTGTTTTAAAATGCTCTTGAAAATTGCTGAATAAACCATTCACACTTGTGGGTGGCCCCAACAATATCCCTACTGTTGGTTTAAATCGGTCCTCAAACTTGATGTTCTTAACGTATTCTTGTATCCC
Source organism: Aedes japonicus (assembly GCA_034211315.2). Classification (NCBI taxonomy): domain Eukaryota; kingdom Metazoa; phylum Arthropoda; class Insecta; order Diptera; family Culicidae; genus Aedes; species Aedes japonicus. Next base: position 161,667 of record JASCZW010000404.1, on the reverse strand, counting down.
ATTGAAATAAACCACCCACACTTGTGTGTGGCCCCAACAGCATCCCTACTGTTGGTTTAAATCGGTCGTCAAACTTGATGTTCTTAACGTATTCTTTTATTCCATTCAAATAAACCACCCACACTTGTTAGTGGACCCAACAGTATCCCTACTGTTGGTTTCAATCGGTCCTCAAACTCGGTGTTTTAAAATACTTTTGTATTCTGCTGAAATAAACCACCCACACATGTATGTGCCCCAACAGCATCCATACTGTTGGTTTAAATCGGTCGTTAAACTCGATGTTTTTAACGTATCCTTGTATTTCATTGAAATAAACCACCCACACTTGTGAGTGGACCCAACAGCATCCATACTGTTGGTTTATATCGGTCCTCAAACTCGGTGTTTCAACTTATTATTGTATTCTGCTGAAATAAACCACCCACACTTGTGAGTGGCCCCAACAGCATCCCTACTGTTGGTTTAAATCGGTCCTCAAACTCGGTGTTTAAAAATACTTTTGTATTCTGCTGAAATAAACCACCCACACTTGTGAGTGGCCCCAACAGCATCCCTACTGTTGGTTTAAATCGGTCCTCAAACTCGGTGTTTAAAAATACTTTTGTATTCTGCTGAAATAAACCACCCACACTTGTGAGTGGCCCCAACAGCATCCCTACTGTTGGTTTAAATCAGTCCTCAAACTCGGTGTTCAAAAAATACTTTTGTATTCTGCTGAAATAAACCACCCACACTTGTGTGTGGCCCCAACAACATCCCTACTGTTGGTTTAAATCGGTCGTTAAACTCGATGTTTTTAACGTATCCTTGTATTCCATTGAAATAAACCACCCACACTTGTGAGTGGCCCCAACGGCATCCCTACTGTTGGTTTAAATCGGTCCTCAAACTCGATGTTCTTAACGTATTCTTGCATTCCATTGAAATAAACCACCCACACTTGTGAGTGGCCCCAATAGCATCCTTACTGTTGGTTTAAATCGGTGCCAAAATTTGAATAGCATCTGCATCTCTGTACAGAGAATAAATCGGGAACATAGTTAAATATCTTATTTTCTGCCGACGTCAGTTAAATTCAGCACACCGTTTACCAAAACGGATCCGGCTGTCAACCCAATCATTTTATCCAACATCCCAGTGATTTCTCGTGGAAGTGCAGAGGTGTTCTCGGCTTCCAACAAAGCGAGTATCACGTCAACATATTCCTACCCATTCCCTATTTGACCTGCATTCGGACGAGGCCGGCGCCGGTATTGCCTTAGTTTAAGATTACCAGTTTTTACACATTGAGGATGTATGCTAGTCCCAAGCATCATCCTTTGGTTCTTTGTGTAATAACAGCTGATCTGGCAGTAACGGAGTAGCAACCTCGGGCGGTCAATCATGCTCATGCTCATGCTCATGCTCAAAATATCGGTAAATATCCGATGCGATTAGAATTAAGTGTGAATCGTATATGTTTTGGCGATATTGGTGCATATTTACTTTATGTACTTTACTCAACACCCGAATAAAAATTTACCTTAGCCTAACATGTGATTTGGATGCTTTCAGATTATTTGGTTTTAATGTTATTATCTACAACTGAAAACATCCGGAAACGATACACCGTCACGTTTTTCTACATCTGAATGCATCATACATCATCTCTTTTATTGGATAAAATCGACACTTGAAAACATATGTAAGATGTTTATTCATAACCTTTAATACATCTGAAAACATCAAAAATCCTTTGACTGTGCTGTTTTATTCAAATACATTTGAAAACATCAATATGCTTTGATATCTTAAAACATCAGAAAAACATTTTATTTGAATGTCAAAATCATGACGTTAAAGGGACATTGGATTAGAAAAAAATTGTTTGAAAATGTCTGATGTTAACATCATGTTACCTTGCCTAAATACAGCGAAAACGATCTGATCTCTAATGTTCAACGTAAGATGTACATTTGAATTTCATGTTGATGTAGACATTGAAATCAGACATCAGCCTGATGTAAATTTTTATTCGGGGGGCCTTCCAACACAACTAAGCTGGCTAATTGGCTGCTTCAAGGTGAAATCAGTCGGTAAGCTACTTTTGACTTTTTCCTACTCGGTGGTTGGCTGTAATTGAATTATTCTACAAATGGCTCAAGCTACATTGACGACCATTATGGAACCGTACCGAAAAGGTACTTCTTTTACTGAATGGGCCGAACGCTTAGGCTCTGTGTTTCGGTTAAATAAAATCAAAGATGAGGATAAAAAAGATTATTTTGCTACCTTATGTGGTCCAGCCGTTTACAGTGAGGTCAAGTTACTTTTCCCGAACAATAGTTATAGTGAAATTGCCTATGATGAAATGATCATAAAATTGAAAAGCAGATTTGACAAAACTGAATCTGATATGATTCAGCGATTTAAATTTAACCACCGTGTCCAGCAGCCAGATGAGACAGTAGAAGATTTTGTTCTCTCGGTGAAGCTGCAAGCGGAATTTTGTTCGTTTGAAAACTTCAAACAAAAAGCAATTCTCGATCGAATTATAGCTGGAGTTAAAGACAAGGCTCTGCAACAGCGTTTACTTAGTGAAGAAAGATTGACTCTTCAATCTGCTGAAAAGCTAGCCATTACTTGGGAGATGGCTAGTTCAAATGCAAGGAAAATGGGTTCTAGTAGTGCCTTGAAACAAATTGCATCTCTCAGGCAGAATGGACCGACAGGTTCAACTTTCAAAAAGCTTGCAGGTACTTTTGAGTTAGCTTCAAAGAAAAACGGTTATAGGGATTCGGTAAAAAGTAGATTAGGTTAAAGACAGGGGCATCGACTGTATGGTCGGTCAAGACAAGCGGACTGGAACAAAGACTACAATAAACAACGACCGAATAAAGACGACCGATTCCATTACTTGGTCGAACATGGCTCGATGTATTTTTCCCTAATTGGAGAGATTTTTTCACTAATTCTTTGATGGTGAACGGTTTAGCTGAACATGATTCTAATACAACTGTTAGCGAAGTAAAGCAAAAATATCCAAATGTTTACATAAAAAAATTTTCATTGCCTATCAAAGGATTTGAAGCAGACCTAGTTTTAAAAACCTGAATTAATCCACCGATGGTGCGACTGAACCCTTCTTACACTTTATCAGAATTACGAACTCAAATGTGGCCAATATGGTACTGGATACATATTTTCATCAGAAATTCCAGGAATGTCCAGGAATATTCGATATGTCATATTTTGTGTTTAAAAATGATTCCATTCGACAATCCTTAACGTACTGTTCATCGATGTGATTAAAATATAACCATTAATAGTCTTTAATGACCTGTTTCTGTTAGTTATATAAAAGGAGAAATTACATAAATATTAGCAATTTCATATAATCGTCAATTTTGATTATCGATATGGATTCAAGATGCTTAATAAGTACATAGGGTATGTGTCCCATAACTCAGCCTATTATGCAATGATCGATTACATTTTTTATTATAACTCATAAAGTTTTTAAGTTGTAAGCAAGATTCAACTAGTTAGACACTTGTTAAGATGTGTTTGATAAGACATTTGGTAGTATGTTTCACGAAAAGTTACACAACTCTTTTTATAAAGTCAGAAACAGTCGATGGATATGGATTTAATTTCGGTCTATAGGCACCAAATTGGGTCTATTCATGGATGCAACTTCGTCCCATTCGATCGATTTTTTATTAAAGGCAGTCTTATTACAATTTTTTCCTAAATTTATGATTTCAGGCATTGCCAGCTGTGTTCGCTTTACTTAACACAAAATTTCACAAAACAAACTAAATTAAAACTGCCTCGAAACACGTAAGTGATGTTCATATATGATTTATCACCCATTCACTGCCGTTCTACGCATAATTGTCCCATCTTCTATGGGGTTCCCTATATAAATGGGACAGTTATGCTTATAACGGCAGTTCAATAATGAAAACATTATAACTCACTATACAATGATTTTGTTTCTTCGGTTTGTGTTAAGATGAGCCACTTGAATGTAAACAACTTCAATATTATGCATTTCCTCTTGAAATTTTACCAATTACAACTTTTTTACTACGTTATTGATACAACAGGCCATAATTGGGAACATACAAAAAAATATGTCCCCAACATTGGGTCTACGATTTTCTTGTAAAATTATTGTTATTTTAGCAATATGAACAGTTAGTTTGTAACGTGTAACTATTTTCTGCACATCAAGACTGCATTACTTGCTTTATCAATTCAATAAACCCAAATTTAGATCACTTGAAAATCGTGTAGACCATCTGTTCACCTTAACTAGTGAAATCATGATGCCCCAAAAGTTCAAGAAATCGAAAATTACAGGAAAGTGAACAACTATAAATTAGTTAATATTGTCTCAATTGCTTCGGATTACATCGGTCACCCTAATAGCAACATGATTTTGTTGGTTATCGCTAAATTAATGACACATTTGGTACATAGGCCGAATGAAGGAGCTAGGCTAACATTACATCCCCTTACCCTATTCGTTGAAAATAGTAAATGGAGACTTTGTGTAATTTTCGAATATACTCGTTGCAGTTGAAAACCAGCCACTCGAGCCAATCGATGCTGCTCTAATTCTATACAGTAGCATAGTGTGGCTAGTCCGCTGTATGTGCTATACAACGCTCCAGATGCGACACAATAGAATGCAAGCGGCATCGATTGGTGTGATTGGTCTTGTTCGGTTTTGCACTGCAACGAGTATATTGTCATCTCACAATTATGTGCTCTCAGGTATTGTTTTGGTCATATCTCCATGAAGGATTATCCAATCATAATGAAATTTTGACCAGTTATTTGGAGATATCATAACTTTGATTTGGCACCAACAAAACTAAAATCGGTATACAAATAGCTCAGTATGTAATCGGAGACTAAACTGTTTGATTACTATTATAATAGGCCTTCAAGTACTTCTTGAAGTAATCTTCGTAACGAAATGTCCGAATGAAAAAAAAATCAATAGCGTTCTATATGAATGTTGTAGCTTCCATTTTCCGTCAACAGAACTGAAATCGGTTCACAGATGGCTGAGAAACCGATGTGACATTATTTGTAACGCACACACACATACACACACACATACACACACACACATACACACACATACATACACACAGACATGTGCTCAGTTCGACGAGCTGAGTCGAATGGTATATGACACTCGGCCCTGTGGGCCTCGGATAAAATGTCGAGTTTTCAAGCGATCTTAATACCCTTCTATTGATGTAAGAAGGGTAAAAAGGATGTACCCATTTTTAAAAAGGCTTATGAAGTGCCATACCGTTTAAGAGACAAAGTTATTGATTATTTAACCCGTTTGGAAAATGAAGGTGTAATTACTCCTGTGAAAACTAGCGAATGGGCTTCACCTGTAGTTATTGTTTTTAAAAAGAACAATGATATAAGACTCGTTATTGATTGTAAAGTCTCAATCAATAAACTAATTATCCCCAATACTTACCCTTTACCCACTGCGCAAGACTTGTTTGCCGGATTAGCTGGTTGTAAAATATTTTGTTCTTTGGATTTGGAAGGGGCATATACACAACTGTCATTAACGGAAAGGTCTAGAAAATTCATGGTTATCAATACAATCAAAGGATTGTTTTCTTATAACAGACTGCCTCAGGGTGCTTCTTCAAGCGCATCTATATTTCAACATGTAATGGATCAAGTATTGGACGGGTTAAAATATGTTTATTGCTATTTAGATGATGTGTTGATTGCTGGAGTTGATTTTGATGATTGTAAGAAAAAACTGTTTGTTGTATTGGAAAGATTAAAAAACGCTAACATCAAAGTTAATTTGGAAAAATGCAGATTTTTTGTTTCAAAACTAAACTATCTTGGTCACATTTTAAGTGAAAAGGGATTATCGCCCTGTCCAGACAAGATTGCTACAATCCAAAAAGCAAAGGCACCACAAAACGTAAATGAACTCAAGTCATTTCTCGGGTTAATCAATTATTACAATAAATTCATTCCACATCTATCCTCAAAATTGTATTTTTTATACAATTTGTTAAAAAAAAATGTCAAATATGTTTGGGATCAAAATTGTGGAACAGCATTTGCAATCGGTAAAAATGCTTTATTGGGTGCGAATTTCTTAGAGTATTATGATCCTAAGAAACCTATTTTCATCGTGACAAATTCATCAAGCTATGGTCTTGGTGGAGTTATTGGCCATATAGTAGATGGTTATGAAAAACCTATAAGCTTTACATCTTTTTCATTAAACTCAGCTCAAAAGTCATATCCAATACTTCATTTAGAGGCTTTAGCTTTGGTGTGCACAATAAAAAAATTTCATAAATATGTTTATGGACAAAAGTTTAAAGTTTTTACCGATCATAAACCACTAGTTGGTATTTTTGGCAAAGAAGGCAAACATTCTATTTATGTAACAAGGCTTCAGCGGTTTGTTATGGAACTTTCAATTTATGAGTTTGAAATTTCATATCGGCCTTCGGGTAAAATGGGCAACGTGGATTTTTGTTCACGCTTCCCTTCAGAACAGCCAGTTCCAAATGATTATGGCGTAGAGTATGTAAGGAGTATTAATTTTTCTAAAGAATTCCCTTTGAATCACGGCATGGTGGCTGAAGCAACAAAAACAGACGAATTTCTGCAAAAAATTGTTTTTTTTCTGCAGCATGGTTGGCCTACTCGAGTCGAAAAACGATTTTCTAATGTGTTTGCCAACCAACATGAATTAGAAATGGTTGACAATTGTATATTATATCAGGAAAGAGTAGTTATACCTCAGCGAATGCAAAAAGATATTCACAAATTACTTCATGCAAATCACAATGGGATAGTGAAAATGAAACAGTTGGCTAGGCGAGCTGTCTATTGGTTTGGTGTTAACATTGACATCGAAACATTTGTTGCAAGTTGTGAAGTATGTGGTAGGATGGCGATAATACCTAAACAAAAAGTGACGTCTAAATGGACACCTACAACTAGACCTTTTAGTAGAATACATGTAGATTTCTTTTTCTTTTCTAGTCATACTTTTTTACTGATAGTAGACAGCTTCTCTAAATGGATAGAGGTTGAATGGATGAAGAGAGGCACAGATTGCCCTAAAGTTATAAAAAAATTGGTTGCATTTTTTGCACGGTTTGGGCTCCCAGACTGTTTAGTTTCGGATGGAGGACCACCATTCAATTCTCACCTTTTTGTAGGTTTTTTTAGAAAAGCAAGGTATAAATGTACTCAAAAGTCCACATTACAATCCGGCTAGCAACGGTTAAGCAGAGAGACTAGTAAAGACAATCAAAGAAGTGTTGAAAAAGTTCTTAGTTGATCCGGAAGTAAAGGACCTTGAGTTAGAGGACCAGATATATTTATTCCTATTTAACTATAGAAATACTTGTTTGACTGGAGATGAGGAATACCCATCGGAAAAAATCTTTTCTTTTAAGCCAAAGACCATATTTGACCTAATCAATCCTAAGAAACAATTTAAAAACAATATTTCTATACAACCTGACCACTCACGTGATATCAATCTGTCTCAACCAACCAGGGTCGAAGCTACAGACTGGCTAGACAAGCTGATGAATGGTGATACTATTTGGTACAAGAATCACAACCCACATAATCCTACCAGATGGTTAAAAGCTATATTTTTAAGACGTGTTTCTCGCCATATCTTCCAGGTGGAAATTGGAAGCGTGCGAACAACAGCGCATCGAAGTCAAATCCGGCAGTTTATTGACCCGGATCACTTGGAACGGCCTAACATGATACTTCCCGTTTCGAAGTCACGTAGCAAGACAAGCGTGGTCAACTCACCGTTGGTTGCCAGTACCAAAGATGTCCATGTACAATTAGAAGACTCAACTACACAAGGAACTAAGCGGAAACGATGCCAAAACGAAAACGATGTTCAGCCTGCAACTCCCGTGCTGAGGCGTTCGAGGCGTATCAGGTTAGCAAAGACCGATCCAGATTTTGTTTATATTGATTAAAAGGATTGAATTTGAATTGAGATAAATTTGATTTACAATGAATTTCTGTTCATTCGAATTAATTTATGGATTTTATGATCTTTCGAAAGGAGGAAGAAGTAGTTGTATCCAACACCGACTGTTGCGTACGCATTTAGCGCACCGCCGCACCTACGAATTCACCACATTGAGAGGAATACCTTACGATATTTGCCTAACCTTGGAACGGGTGACAGATGGCTTCGGCGAAAAAGGAGTTGAGCTGTCATGAAGATAAGAGAGTTTTTTTTCTAAAGCGGTAACGAGCACAGTAATTTTTTAAACAATAGTAAAGTGTTTCGATACCAATTATACTAGTGATTATAGAATCAATCGTTAAATATTCGGTAAGAGGATATTAAACATGAACTTGAAGAACGTAAAACATGAACTTAAAACTAAATTATGTATTAATAGGATAAGAAACAGTCTACTAGGTTCAAAGGGTCAATCCTACGAAAATTAGAAAGAATCTACAAACGTAAGTACCAGCGTGTGCTATAAATCCTAACCTCATTGTAAAATGCTGTACCATTGTGGGAAAATTTTAATCTCGCTCTCGATCACTGAATAAAACGGATTAAAATTTTGGAAAAGGTGTTTCCATCGTTGCGTACGCAGCAAATTAAATTTTTCTTTCTGGATTGATCCACAATGCCAAGAAAGAGTCGCAGGAGAAATAAGGCGCCAGATGAAAGCCTCCAACAGTCGTGTCTGCTTTGTAACCTCCCGGATAACCAAGAAATGGTGTGTTGCGATAAATGCACGCAGTGGTTCCACTTTGAATGTGTCGAAGTCAGTGAAGATGTTGCCAATCGATCATGGAGCTGTCCGGATTGCTTACCAGCTAGAGATCCGCCTCCGCAATTGCCACGTTCATCGATGCTGTCAGTATTAAATACAGGTGAGCCATCTATTCAGTCGTCCATACCACTACCACAAGGGAGAAGTGCGCCTGCACCCAGACTATCACCCGTACCGACCCCTCGATTACCAACCTCTCACCCATGCACATCGGGATCAGATATTCACCCTCTACCAATACCTCTTCCACGTACACCACGACCGCCAAACCAGCCAACACTTGTCTCTGCAACTACGGAAGTGCCGATAAACGTTCGAGACGTACCAGTAGAAGATGATTTAATCAACCAACTTCCAACCGATCTGCGGTTACAGTTTTTGGAGCAGCAGCAAGCCATCGAGCAGCGATATTTACGGCGCAGATTCTTTCGAGAACACGACGCACCTTTGTGGATTTACAGCTGAGGAGAATATGGCTCGCCTACAGAAATGCCTCAGATGTAAGGCGCTGGAAGCGGTCAAATGTCAGCTGTTGCACCCTAGTAACATTGATCAAGTTCTTGCCACCCTCAAAATGCTTTTTGGTCGGCCGGAAATTTTCGTGCATTCCCTACTACATAAGATTAATAATCTGCCGGCCCCGAAAGCAGATCGTCTCGGTACGCTCGTCGATTTTGCTCTTTCCGTACGCAATATGGTAGCAACCGTTAAGGCTTGTGAATTAGAGGGGCAACTGTGCAACCTCACGCTTCTACAAAGCTTAACCGAACGACTTCCTCCAATGATTCGGTTAAATTGGGCAACTCATCGACAGTCGCTTCAGTTTGTTACGCTGGTCGAATTTAGTGACTGGCTGTATAAGTTAGCCGAAGATGCAAGCACAGTTACCATACCACAATTTAGTGTTGCCGCCGATAACAAATCTCGCCGTGTTCGAAAAGACGATGGATTTCTAAATGCACACACCGAAACCGCTCCGAAAGCAAAGCAGCTACAATCGAAAAATGAATGTCGCATCTGCCAAGGGAATTGCGATACTGTTGAAAACTGCAAACGATTTCTTTCTTTCGCCATTTCTGTTCGTTGGAACACACTTCGTGTGCACAAGCTATGCCGTAGCTGCTTGGGCAGTCATCGCGGTCTGTGTAGGTTCGCAAGTGAATGTGGGGAAAATGGATGTCAGTTCAAACCATCAATTTCATCTAGTTCAAACACCACCGTCAGAGATCGTCAACAAACAGCCACCGATAAGACACTGGACGCTGAAACATGCAATACGCATCGAGGAGGAAACAAGGCTGCACTTTTTCAATACATTCTCTATGGAAACGGGATCGAGCAGAGTACATATGCATTCTTGGATAGTGGATCGTCCCTGACGTTGATGGAGGAGAGTTTAGCAAAGGAGTTGAATCTAACAGGTGAGAAGAGCCGGTCGGTACGAAAAGGATGCTACGTTGATTTCGCTTAATATTTCTGGCACGCAGCATACACAGTCTAAACGATGTCTACACGGTGAAGGACCTGAAGCTTCCTTCTCAATCTTTGGCGGTTCATAGACTGTCTAATAAATACTCACATCTAAAAGGGATACCGATAGAGTCCTACACCAACGCACAACCAAGGTTATTGATCGGTGTGAGCAACGCGCGAGTGATGCATGTTTTGGATGGCCGTGAAGGTAAGCTTGATGAACCAGTTGCGGTTAAGACACGTCTCGGCTGGACGGTCTATGGCTCATACCCATCGACGAACAATCCGGCGCCCAGCGTCACACCAATGAGCTTCCACATTTGCTCTTATTCCAACGGATCGGATGAAATTCTGCATGTAGCTGTCAAAAGCTACTTCGCCTTCGAGAGTCTAGGAATCGACGCACCACGAAAACAACTCTTATCCAAAGAAGATGAACGAGCCCTAACCAAGCTGCATGAAGTAACTTCCTATCAGAACGGGAGATACCAAGTGGGCCTACTTTGGAAATACGATGATGTACGTTTGCCCAACAACAGATCCATGGCACTGAGACGTCACCGATGTTTGATGAAGAGGATGGAACGTGAGCCTCTGCTAGCTGAATTAGTACGATCAAAGATGGCAGACTACGAGAGCAAAGGATATATCCGTAAGCTTAAACCGGAAAGTGAGCGTTCGATCATGGTACTTGCCGATTTTTCCAGTATTCAATCACAATAAACCAGGGAAAGTTCGCATTGTGTTTGATGCTGCTGCAACCTTTGGTGGTGTTTCGCTGAACTCTGTCCTGGTGAAGGGCCCCGACTAACTGAATACTTTGCCACCAGTGCTTTACAAGTTTCGAGAGCGGTTAATAGGCCTTGGAGGCGATGTTGCTGAAATTTTTCACCAGATGCGTATGAGCCCTGACGACGAAGACAGTCAACGAATCTTGTGGTGTGCTAGCAAAGACACTAACGATCCATGCGACTACGTTAAGCAGGTAGTTACATTCGGCGCCACCTGTTCACCTAGCACAGCACTGTTCGTTTTGAATAAGAACGCGTCTAGGTTCGAGAACCAGTACCCGACTGCTGTCGAGGCCATCTGCCGTCGCCACTACGTCGACGCTATGTTGACAAGCGTAGATACGGAAACGGAAGCGATCAATTTGGCTAAAGAAGTTCGATACATTCATCACCAGGGTCCACATGCGAAACTGGCTTTCGAATTCATTAGTCGTGCTGGAAGCCCTCGAAGAAAATCCGAAGTCTGAGAAATCGATGGAAATGAACGCTGAACTCGCTATGGAGAAGGTACTCGGTATGTGGTGTAGTACCACAAACGACGTATTTCGTTACAAACTATGCACAAACCGCAACATAGAGCTGCTGTCCGGTGATAAGCATCCTACCAAGAGGGACGTGCTGCGAACGCTAATGGCAATCTATGATCCCTTGGGTCTCATCGCACACTACCTGATATATTTGAAGATTCTCTTGCAGGAGATATGGAGAACTAAAACCGGGTGGGATGAGATGATCAGCGAGAAACATATGGAGAAATGGCTGACCTGGTTAAGGATACTACCTGAACTAGAGTCCGTCGAAATTCCTCGCTGCTATTTTCGACACACTACAATCGATAAAGCAACTGTGGAACTACACACTTTCGTTGATGCCAGCGAAAGTGGTTTCGCTTCTGTGTCCAATTTCCGCTTTGAAGTAAATAATCACATTGAGTGCGCTCTCGTTGGAAGCAAAACAAGAGTGGCACCTATCAAATTCGTCTCTATTCCTCGGCTCGAGCTGCAAGCAGCGGTTCTCGGCACGCGTTTGGCACGCAGCATTGCGAAAGGGCACTCTATTCGGATTAATCGTCGCCACTTCTGGACGGATGCCCGAGATGTCATATGTTGGCTACAGTCTGATCACCGTCGTTATTCGCAATTCGTAGCCTTTCGGGTTAGCGAAATTCTGGAGACGACGAACGTCGCCGAGTGGAGTTGGCTGGGCACTAAACACAACGTCGCCGACGAAGGTACTAAGTGGAAGGTCAGGCCCGACCTTAAACCTGCAAGCCGTTGGTTCACTGGTCCCTCGTTCCTCTGGAAGCCGAAAAATGAGTGGCCTGCGTCGGCTTTGAGTGGTGAAGAAACTTCGACCGAGCTCCGAGCCCACCTTCTACATCAGACAAAATCAAATGTTTGTAGCATCTTGCAGTCAGAGAATTACTCTTCATGGCGACGCTTACAGCGAGTGGCGGCCTTCGTTCAACGCTTCATTGCAAACATCAAGAAGAAGCAGATCAGACAGCCAGCGATCAACGGACCACTTACACAAGAAGAACTTGCCACAGCAGAGATGTTTCTGTTTCGGCAAGCACAGGCAGATGTATACGGTGAAGAGATGGTGATAATTTCAACAGACAAGCAACGTTTAAATAAGAAGAATCGGTTGTACAAGCTAAACCCCTTCATTGATGATCATGGTGTTATGCGGATTCATGATTTCGTGGACGAAACTGATCGAAACCCAATTGTGCTTCCTCGAGACCACCCGACAACGCGCCTTGTCGTTACTAGCGTGCATCGCCGTAATCACCATCAGTGTAACGAAACATGTGTAAATGAAGTACGCAAAGCATTTTACATCCCACGAGTGCGTCGCCTCTGTGACCAAGTCAGACGGGACTGTCAGTTGTGCAAGATCCGAATTTCGAAACCCACACCACCGTTGATGGGACCTCTTCCTAAAGCAAGAGTGGCAGCCTTCGTACGGCCGTTTTCATGCGTGGGTGTTGACTTTTTTGACCCGATTTTCGTCGTTGTTGGTCGCCACCACGAACAGCGCTGGGGTGTGATTATCACTTGCCTAACATCTCGAGCAATACACCTTGAATTAGCCGCGTCTCTAAACACAAGTTCCTGTATCATGGCACTGAAGAACTGCTTCGCACGTCGTGGAACCCCCAGAGAAATTATTAGCGACCGTGGAACGAATTTCGTGGGTGCGGAAAAAGAGTTGATGGAAGCGGTTGCGGGGTTAAGCAAGGATAAGTTGACGGCTGAATTTACTACTCCGACTACATCGTGGCGTTTCAATCCTCCAGCGTCACCACATATGGGTGGCTTCTGGGAACGGCTCATTCAGTCAGTGAAAAATATCCTATCCGTCGTCAAACCTAAGCGGGTGCCTACAGAGGAGGTATTAAGAAGTTATCTGACATCATCAACAGCCGTCCACTTACACACGTTCCGGTGGATGACTACTCTTCACCGGTACTAACTCCCAACCACTTTTTGTTGGGTTCGTCAGACGGGTCGAAACCACTCGTACAGTATACCGATTGTCCGCTGGCACTTCAACAATCTTGGAAGGGGTCAGAGGCTCTGGCAAATCGGTTTTGGCAACGATGGGTTGCGGAGTACTTACCCACAATCACACGTCGTACCAAGTGGTTCTACCCAGTGAAGCCGATTGCAGTGGGTGATTTCGTCATCATAGTGGATCCCACGTTGGCAAGGAACTGTTGGCCTAAAGGACGGGTGGTGTCAGTTAAATCTTCTTCAGATGGACAGGTTCGTTCAGCAGTCGTGCAGACTTCTACTGGATTATACGAGAGACCCGCGGTTAAACTGGCAGTTTTAGACGTAGGTGCAAACGAATGTTTGCCTTAGTCCAACTACTGGGATGGACTGTTGCGTACGCATTTAGCGCACTGCCGCACCACATTGAGAGGAATACCTTACGATATTTGCCTAACCTTGGAACGGGTGACAGATGGCTTCGGCGAAAAAGGAGTTGAGCTGTCATGAAGATAAGAGAGTTTTTTTTCTAACGCGGTAACGAGCACAGTAATTTTTTAAACAATAGTAAAGTGTTTCGATACCAATTATACTAGTGATTGTAGAATCAATCGTTAAATATTCGGTAAGAGGATATTAAACATGAACTTGAAGAACGTAAAACATGAACTTAAAACTAAATTATGTATTAATAGGATAAGAAACAGTCTACTAGGTTCAAAGGGTCAATCCTACGAAAATTAGAAAGAATCTACAAACGTAAGTACCAGCGTGTGCTATAAATCCTAACCTCATTGTAAAATGCTGTACCATTGTAGGAAAATTTTAATCTCGCTCTCGATCACTGAATAAAACGGATTAAAATTTTGGAAAAGGTGTTTCCATCGTTGCGTACGCAACACCGACTCTTTCAGAATTCACCTCTTGATTTTGACCAGTGTTTAATATATATATATATATATATATATATATATATATATATATATATATATATATATATATATATATATAATATACATACACATATGTGCTTATCTGCGATGGCGTTATGATTGTAACGTATCAGATGAAATCGAAAGGAATAATAATAAACAACGCGTCATGAGCTGAGCTCAGTCGTATTTTATACTGCAAACTAAAAAGGTATTTTTATTAGATCCAGAAGATATATATTACTGTAGTGTTTAGTAGTATCTTGTGGTGACTATTGTTCAAACTTAACAATGAGCTCATCTTTACTTGCAGGTAACAAATATACAAGTTCTTCCAGTAATGAAAAGTTATATCAAACCCCATCGTCTTCAGCCGTGAAGACCTCAATTCAACTGCCTTATTTAATAACACCAAGTCAAAATTCTCAACGGCTTTAACTCCTTCGTCTCAGTTCCCGTTCAGACCTGATTCTATAACATCTTTTTAAAGTTGTGGCTCGACATACGGAACACCGATCGATAAACTGAAGAAAACAAGGTCATATCTAGATAGTTTAGTCAGCAGAACACCGGTATATTTTTCGAAAGTATCGATAGACAGTCCGCAGGGCGCAATTCGGTGAAATTGGAAGATCCTGTAATATCGCCGAAAGAAAAAGATGCCCCGCATGCTGAAATAAGTGTGAACCTGAATAACCTGAAAGTGGCAGTATGAGTGAGACCACTTTCGGCGAAAGAGTGTATAGAATCAATAATTATAATCAAATATCAATAATTATAATTATAATCAATAATAATTTTTGAACAATGACTTCTAGCGTATTTTTCTGGGATCAGCTTGCTCCCACTAACCAAACAGCACCAGAAATAGATACAAGGAGTTAGTAGTGGATGTAGATGTAAGCAACCTGGCATTTCCAGGAAATTTACATTTTAAGTCATTGTTTACAAATGTTACTTTCGACTTTTTGATGAGTTTGTCTAGTAATTGCAAATAAGGGGATGTAATGTAATGTTAGGCTTGCTCCTTCATTTTGCCTATTTACCAAATGTGTCATTATTTTAGCGATAATTAACAAAATCTTGTTGCTATAAGGATGACCGATGCA
This sequence comes from Aedes japonicus, assembly GCA_034211315.2. Classification (NCBI taxonomy): domain Eukaryota; kingdom Metazoa; phylum Arthropoda; class Insecta; order Diptera; family Culicidae; genus Aedes; species Aedes japonicus. Next base: position 146,027 of record JASCZW010000404.1, on the reverse strand, counting down.
ATCCGAAGCAATTGAGACAATATTAATCAACTTATAGTTGTTCACTTCTGCGTATTTTTCGATTTCTTGAACTTTTTGGGCATCATGATTTCACTGGTTAAGCTGAACAGATGATCTACACGATCTTCAAGTGATCTAAATTTGCCTCAATTGAATCGATAAAGCAAGTAATGCTGTCTGGATGTGCAGAAAATAGTTACACGTTACAAACTAATAGTTCTCATGCTAACATAACATTGATTCTACAAGAAACTCGTAGACCCAATGTTGGGGACATATTTTTTTGTATGATCCCAACTATGGCCTGTTGTATCAATAACGTAGTAAGAACGTTGTTATTGGTAAAATTGCAAGTGGAAATGCATGAATTTGTGCATGTTTATATTCAAGTGGCTCATATAAACACACATCGACGGAACAAAATCATTGTACAGTGAATTAAAATGTTTTTATTGTTGAATGGCTGATGCATCATATATGAACATCACTTAAGTGTTTCGAGGTAGTTTAACTTTAGTTTGTTTTGTTTAATGTTGTATTGAGTAAATCGAATACAGCTATCAATGCCTTTATTTATAATATTAGAAAAGAAAACCGTACCCAGACTGCATTTAGTATGCCAATGCGTTTTGGTCTTGCAATCTGGAAGATCGTGCATACGTGGATCAACGAGGCGTCCATGCTGGAAAAAGTTACAGCATGATGGGAATCGATTCCAATGATTTGGAGATTAATTCGGAAGCTGGAATAATCCACCGTTTCTTTTTTATGTCAGTTCGTTTATTTGTTAGGCTCAGCGTGTGTAACACGTTACGGAGCCGATATTCAATATTGTTGTACATAAAATTTTACTTTTAGATATTAGTAAAAGTGGGATGCCAATTACTCGTGGCTAGCTCGAGGTTAATGGGTCACATTATCATTTGGAAAGGGCTAGGTAGGTAACTTATTTAAGCCATTATTTGCTGCTTTTGGTTGCGACATCTACCAAATCCTCGATCCCTGTAGTCCCTTTCAGGAACTAAGCCGCGGATGGGTGACCACGGCTTGCTGGGTAGGTACAAGTAGCACGGAAACAAAAGGATCATATAACTGGGACACAATGGCAGGGAATTTACTAGAGTAGAAGAAACGGGGGTGATGACGCTACACTCTTAGATCAGACAAACAAAGGAATTCATAAATCGCTTGCATGTAGGGAAGATCACGCATTCCCAACACATCTCTTATCTCGCGGAAGGGTTGCCTACCTCGAGCCACTAGGGTATCCAATAGTCGTGCTCTGGAGACATCATTATCCGGGCATTGCCAAACTGCGTGAGCGATGTCATCATAACCGGTTCCGCACCTACATAAATTGCTATCGACGAGGTTAATTCTGTAGAGATGTGCGTCTAGCGAGTAGTGGTTGGACATAAGTCTTGACATCACACGAATGAAACCGCGACTTACATACAGACCTTTGAACCACGATCTCGATGAAACATTTGGAATAATGGAATGTAACCACCGCCCAAGAGAATTACTTGTCCAATCGTTTTGCCAACTTTGAAGAGAACTCTGACGTACTAATGGGAAAAATTCATCATGTGAAATTCTTCTTTCAAAAATCTCGCCTTCTTGTGCGCCCACCTTTGCTAGAGAGTCCGCCATCTCATTGCCTGGAATTGATCAACGTGAGGGGACCCATACAAAGGTAAACTTAAATGATCTTTCGACCAACACACACATCCGCTCCCTTATTTGTGCAAGGAAGTAAGATGAGTGCCTCACTGTTTTCATCAACTGCAGGGCCTCAATAGAATTGAGACTATCTGTGAAGATGAAATAATGGTCTATGGGCATGCCGGAAATTATCCCCAATGCGAAATTGATTGCTGCCAGCTTAGCAACATATACGGAACAAGGATCCTGAAGTTTCCGGAAGGCAGATGAGTATTCATTGTGAACACCGAAACCAGTGGATCCGTCAATGCGCGACCCATCAGTGAAAAATCTACTATTGCAATTGACATGTTGGTACTTTTCAATAAAAATATGGGGAATTATAATAGGCCGCAGTTGATCTGGAACTCCTTGAATAGCCTGTTTCATGGAGAGATCATAATCAATGGATGAAGATCCACCGTTTCTGTCAGGAATTGTTCAATCGAATTGAATCTCTCAAAGGCAAGGTGCGCATTGAAGCCGAAGTTAGTTACTTCGAAATTTATAAAGAAAAAGTCCACGACTTGTTGGCTGCTTCTACAACGGATGGAGTTTTAACCAACTGTGACTACCTGTAATGCCAAGAAACCAGTACTAAAGCTCCGTGAGCATCCTATTTTGGGTCCATATGTGGTTGATTTGAGCACACATCCTGTGGATTCGCATTCGGCATTACGAAGCTGGCTTGCAGTCGGCACAGCCAACGAGCCACGGCTGCAACGGAAATGAATGACGAAAGTTCCCGCTCGCATTCGATTTTCTCTGTCGCACTAAATCTTTCGGAAGTAGTGTCGTTCGAGCAGAGGAATATTGATGTACATCAAACTAAGAGGAGCAAAATAAGTTTAGTAGATTATTTGGTAGAAGTTTGGCTCAGAACGAGTAAGTCAGACGTGTGGCAGTAGTGAACGGCTGACGGAATGTTTAAGCACCAACAAAAGCTTGCTAACTGTGGAGATATTCCCTATCGGGACTCCGTGCTGACTTGGTTGCTAAGGGTGAGTACAACTTTTTTGTACCTTCAAAAATTATTGAGTAATCATGTAGGGATTCTTTCACAAGAAAACGTTATCAATAATGATAGGATTTATGTGCTTTATTGTTATCAGTTGTAATGCATTGGTCTGAAAAAAGTTTCGCGGAGTGAATGGTTGCTGCGGTAAACAGCAGTTGCCAGCGCACTCATACCGTTTCTAAGTGGAAAAGTGTGCTGAAGTGTTGAAGACCACCATGAATGTAATGTGTTTGATAAAAAAATGTGATGATGACTGATTTAATAATGATACATACAGTTGTACATTAAAGTAACGCAATGTTGTCAGAGCAATTTAAGAAATCAGACAAGTTCTCCTTAACTACCCGTTCTTATATTTTCAGACATTCTTCTCCTTTCAGAGAGCGAGTAATGGCGCTATAACCATAAGGCCTTAAGGAGCTAGGACTATAGTTAATGCTAAAGTCCCAACCGTTTGAAGAGAAATGGAGCATCACTTAACCTTCTTAGACTAGATGTTCCCAACGACCAGTTAAGAATAAATCTTGGTTCTGTACACCAAACAGGGCATTCTGTTCAACTATTCTCTCCGACTATTAATTTCCTTTTTCTTTTGATATCTATTGAAGGCTACGTGGGTTTCCCGTGTCTTCTTAAGGTAGATATCGAATCCTCCCTATCACCAACGGTTGCATGGACGTGGCCAGGTGAGCGATCGAGGAGTGTCTTCGTGGAGATTATTGCGTGAAGAAACGTCTCAGTAACTGGATTCGTTTCATGGTGGCATGCAATATCTTCAACGAATTATTCCTCATCGTAGCTCCATCCACGTGGTGTGCAAACGTCAATGCTAATGATAATGCTAATTTATTGTTATCAGTTGTAGTGCATTACTCAAAGGCCGCATTCTACGGTAAAATACCACTTTTAAATTGACCTACTGGAAGCGCCCGAAGAGTGCGCCTATGTCGTTTGCACTTACATGTCAGTGCGCACTTGCTGTAACACGACTTACGTCGTGTTATATGAATGAATGTACACGTTTACTTCTATCGGGAAATTAGTAAAAGTAAATCTCAAAATCCAAATTCCAATTGCTCTTCATCGCAACTTGATCTTAAGTGATTGAGGAGATGAATTGCTTACTGATACATCATTTGTTCTTCACAGCTAATATCATGATAACTACTAACCGCAGGTCACTAACTTCAATATAAATGTGCTGTTGCAGCACTTCGTAACTAATATCACAGAGAGTCGTTCTCACACTTTAACAACTACCTCCTTTGTAAAATAAAGGTGTTTATTTGATTTATTCTGACTGACTTTAAAATTCTCGTTTGAATTCAATATAATGCAAGACCTATTTTAACGGAATAAATCTGTGCAAACATAAATGTTATACATGATGTATCTAACCTTGTGCTTCACTTACTAACCGTGGATGTCCTCTGCTATGCAAAGAAGTCTTCTCCAAATGTATCAGTCGGTTTGGACTTGAAATCCAAACTGTTCGTTAATGTAAGTGAACGTGTTTCCTTTCTTGCTCCTCGAATCCGAATCTTATCAGGTTATGGGCCCAGCACTACGTCCTAACCTGTAAACGTTTTGTTCACCAACCAACGTTTTTTTCTGTTACACAGAGACAAATTTGATAGTCAATTATACCATTATTGGGGTTTAGGATGACTATTGCAGTATAGTGATTTTTTACCGACTATGCCAAAACGACCATTAAAAATAGTTGATCCAACATATGCGGTAATGGCAGAATAGTCCTTGCTACCATGCTCATAGTCAAGAACGTGGTGAATTCGACCATTTTCATGGTTATTGTAACCATTATATGTGATAGTCATCCTGACCATGATTTAATTGTCGGTGTAACGATAGAATATTTTTCAGAGAATGTGATCTTTTTTTTCGATTTTTCGACCGAGTGTGTGGTTTTTACTCGATGGAAGTGGATAGAAAAGTATACCTCTTCGACGGAAGCAATTTCGCCAATTGGAGCTTCCGGATGGAGGTTCATTTGGAGGAACCAGGGCTCCTTTCGTGCATCGAACAGGTAGCAGAAGATGTGCCGGGATATCGTGTTCTAGTCACATATGCAGCTGCTGTTAAGCTAGAGAAAGAGAAGATGCTGGCGGAAAGAAGAGTGAATGATGTAAAGTGCAAGTCGGTCCTGATCCGGAATATAGCGGATTAGCAGCTTGAGAATGTCAAGCAGAAGCGGACGCCGGTGAAAATCTGGAGGGCTTTGCAAAGTGTATTCGCTAGGAAGGAAATTTCGAGCCAGTTCTTTCTGCCCAAGAAACTCTCGCAATGAAATACGACGGTGTCGGATCATTGTAAGAGCATCTGTTAGTGTTCGATCGTATAGTGCGCGATTTGCAATCAGCGGGTATAAACTTGGACGAGCGTTTGATTGTTTTCTATTTACTCCAAACGATGTCACGGCCTTACGGTCAGTTGGTGGCAGTTCTCGAGACTCTGTCCGATGATCTGTGTACGCTGGATTTTGTACGGGCTCGATTATTGAGCGAAAGTGTTAAGCTTGCAAATAGTGACGATGTGGAGGTGGGAAAAGACTCCACCGCTTGTGCTGGTAAATCGTTCCGAAAAAGTAGCGACCGGGAACAAAGTAAGCTAAAATGTTTTTCGAGCGGAAAACTGGGACATAAGCGAGCGGATTGTTCTCATCGGAACGGGGGCGTCAGACCATATGGCGGGATCAAAGAAATGGTTGCGTGATGTGAAGCAACTAAACGAACCAGTTATTATAAAAGTTGCGTCTGGGCAAGTGCTTGAGTGTAAACACAGTGGAACAGTTGATATGGCGGCAAACGTTGGCAAGCATCAACAAAACTGTGTTGTGCATGACATTCTTCACGTCCCGGGACTGCAGTACAATTTGTTCTCCATAAGGCGAAACAGTGCAGTGATAAAGCGAAACGGTGAGATTCTTTGACCGGTTGCAGGATGACGCAAAAGAGAGTACACGTAGTTGGCCTACGTGATAGGTAACTTAGGCTACCAGATGGGTTTTTCACATCTGCGTAAAGATCAGGTACAGCTATATCGTTGAATAGATTAACGGTTTTGCTGTCACACATCGGAAAATTCTTCGCAACCAGAAAACTGCTTATTTAATGAACCACCAACTGTTGATAAGTTTTCAGGAGATCAGCTGAGTAATCCATAAAAGTCTGAACTGTTGTCTCGGTCAGGGCAACATCACAACGAAGAGCTTTGATAAAAGAAGATGCCTTAGTCAGGAGTTCATCTTTGGGGATCGTTTCCTTTGGGCGACCAACTAGATCTGCTTCTTCTTCAACATCCATAGGCCCCGGAAGAAGTGAATCAGCAGCACGGGACGGTATGGATGTTGATGGATGATGTTTAATGACGTGGTGCTTCAATGTTTTAAATTTTTGATACATGGTTCCGCAGTATGGACAGCGAACTGGCATCACGTTCCTCAAACTTGTGGTGAGTTTGTGATTATGTTTGAAGTGAAGTTTGAGCTCCTGCACATAACCGTCAATTTGGCCATCGCAGCCAGTGATAGGGCAACGGATACCTCAATAATCTATATATTTTAAAAAAAATATTATAATAATTAATTAAAAATCACTTGCCTCGTAGCTTGTCCATGACAGCGGATTCAAGATTGGCTTGCAATAACTCAATATTTTTTAATTTTGTTTGCAGCCAAAGCCAGTCAACTATGACAAACAGATTTTTTTACTTTGTTGATTGTGTTGTTTTTATGCATTTTTCCTATCACCCTGGAATAAAAAAGAGACTCAAAATTATTCATTTTTTGGGAATAAAAAGTAGGCATTTTCTGACGTATTGAGGATGTTCATCAAAATGAATAGAATGTAGTCAAAAAATGACTTCCTCACGATTACCGTTTAGGTAGAGTGCAACTATCCACTTTTCCGAGTGCTTAAAAAACTGGTCTGAAAATGATAAACTTTAAGTACCATGTTTTATCATTAATGAACTCTTTGTTGAATCGTCATATAATTTAATGTACCATACAAAGTAAATATTTTGGACCGGTGTGACTTTTTATTTTTCAGACAATTTGGCACACGCAATGCAAAACATTAAACAAAAAAGAATGGCAGTAAAGCCTGTGCAAATACAAACGGATTCGGACGAGGTGGTCAGTCAATTACAGCAAAAAAAAAACCCGCATTAATCCACCGATGGTGAGCCTGAACCCTTCTTACACTTCACCAGAATTACAAACTCAAATGTGGGCAATATTGTACTGGATACATATTTTCATCAGAAATTCCAAGAAGATTCAGAAATATTCAATATGCCATGCATTCAGTTTATAAAATGAACTATTTGTCAATCCTGAACGTATTGTTCAGCAATGTGATTAAAATATTACCATTAATAGTCTTTAATGACCTGTTTATGTTAGTTCTAAAAAATAACATATATATTAAAAATTTCATATAATCAGTCCATAGAATGAATTCTTAGACAATCCTAAGCGTCAATTTTGATTATCGACATGGCTTCCATATGCTTAATAAGTACATGTTCGTTGAAAGTTGGTTATAGTAAATGGAGATTAATTTTCGAATACACTCGTTGCAGTTCAAAACCAGACCACTCGAGCCAATCGATGCTGCTCTAATTCTATACAGTCGCATAGTGTGGCTAGTCCGCTGTATGTGCTATACAACGCTCCAGATGCGACACAATAGAATGCAAGCGGCATCGATTGGTGTGATTGGTCTTGTTCGGTTTTGCACTGCAACGAGTATATTGTCATCTCACAATTATGTGCTCTCAGGTATTGTTTTGGTCATATCTCCATGAAAGATTATCCAATCATAATGAAATTTTGACCAGTTATTTGGAGATATCATAACTTTGATTTCGCACCAACAAAACTAAAATCGGTACACAAATAGCTCAGTATGTAATCGGAGACTAAACTGTTTGATAACTGACTGATTCCACGCCAAATCGGTCGGTCACCAAACTCAACTATCTTCGATTTTGATGAAACTTGGTACACGTCTTCGGTATGTTGAAAAAAAAAATCCACTGGTGTTAAGATAATTTGGATTCAAGAGTAACTTTTGAGATGGGTGTATGTTTTTTTTCCAACATTTTACTTGAAAAATCGTAGTTCAAAAACCATTACATTTAGAGAAAAACTTTATATGGGGGAGTTGTAGAGAACTAAAAAGGCTTTGTAAAAAAAATGTACACTGAAAAAAAAAAAATTTTCATTAAGAAAAATCGAAAATAAATACTAAAAATCAAATATAAAAAAAAACATATTTTTAATATTTTTCAAATTTGTTTTGTGGAAATTTGAGAATAAAAGACACGTTTTGAAAAAAACTCTAGGATGGACGCTCTTATAATAAAAAAGTTTTTCGAAGAGCGAACTTTGGTGCATATTTCAAATTTTGGTTATTCATTATTATAAATGAAAATTAATTATACAATATGATGTTGGAGATCATTAAAAACAATAATGATTATAATGATAAATCACCTGAACGCAACCGTTTTCGAGATTTTTCGGATTTTATTTCAATAGAATGAAAAAACCTCAGAAAATTCGCTCTTTTCTTAAGTTAATCGAGATTTCCACCAGAAATGATAAATTTTCCAAGATCTTCATATTATAACGTTCACATTACTCTAATGTCCTCTTTTCTTTTGATATCAGGATGATAAGAAGACTCATTTGAAAAGAACAAGATAAATAGCACTATTGTTTTAATATTGCAATCAATATATTTATAATTGTTTTATGGCTGTATCGGTCGGGCCGCTCAGAGAATGAAGGGAGCGAATTTGCTAAAGCGATGAAAGTAACAGCGAGATAGATGTCGCAGGGGCGACAAGTGTGAAATGGACAGATGATGAAATTATGCGGAGGGTCATATAGAAGAAGCATATTAATCGAACTGCTGACTATTTTGCCAAGCTCCAACGATGTTAGAGGTCGGGTGTAGTGTGTGAAAACTACACTTCGAACAGTTCGGCGATGTAGCGATGAAAGTAACACATATTGTTTAAGGTAGGTAGACAAATAGCAGCTATAACGTATGTCAGGTATATCTTCTCATAAAAAAAACAGCTAATGTACGCTGCCTGTAAACTACCAGAGATGTTTTATACCTGCATTTCCAAAGGTACCACAGCCAATATATATGCTCATACATAGTCGCATTCATCAGTAAAATCTATCTGAGTGAACTGAAAATGGAGTTTAACATGAAGAAGTGTTGTATGCCGTTTCCCACTAAACGGTGCTCAAAAAACCTTTGTAAATTAACCGAACAAAATGTCAAAAAAATGTCAAGTTTATGGGCAAAACACATTTGGACACTTCTTTGATGATTTGTGATAATTGTCGTTTGCATTTAAATAGAACGGAACAATCCCATGCTGCAATTTCGGAGCCTAGTGAGAAACCATCAATTACTAACATTATGGATCCACAACCATCTACATCACGGCAAGTAGACTTGTATGGTCTCGAGGAAACGCCATCGGCAATATCATTAATGTCAGTGCCATCTGATAGCAGTGTGCAAGATTATTCAAGGCGCCATAATATTGAGCTATTTAACAAGGGCGTAGCTGGAATCAACGTTTCGCCAATATCGGCTAAAAAGTTCCTGAACGTAAATTATGCCCGCAAAAAGTTCAAAGATGTTTCAAACGGCATTCGGACACACATATTTGGGGATCAAGCGGAGGAGGATGACCTGGAACAATTGAAAGTGAAAGCAGCCGAATATGACGAAATAATCGCGCAGCTAAAGGACCGGTATGCTGATCCAGAAACTTCGAGGGACGATCAAGTAAGGATACTTTCGGTTTTACCACAATCTTGGACAAATCAAAGAGTAATGGCAGAATTTGGAATAACAAACAAGTACATCGTATCACAAGCTAAATTCCTTGCAAAGCACGAAGGTGTTTTAGCTGCCCCTAACGAAAAGCTGGGACACGGTCTGAACCCGGAAATAAAAAACCAAATTTTGCAATTTTACGACAGTGATGAGATTACACGAGCAACCCCTGGTATGAACGACTACGTTTCAGTGAGGAGTGAAGGTAAGAGGGTTCATATTCAAAAGCGCCTTTTAGTTTGTTCATTAAGAGAAGCTTTCATTAAATTTCAAGAGATGCATCAAAATGCTGTTGGGTTTAGCTCTTTTGCAGCACTAAGACCAAAGCATTGCAAATTACTTGGCAGCACAGGTTCTCATAACATTTGTGTTTGCACCATTCATGAGAACATTAACTTGATGCTTCATGGTCTTAGAAAATATTCATTCGAGAATGATTATAAATTGTGTTTTGAAGATATATTATGTAGCTCATCAACTAGAACTAAAAAATGTTACCTCCGTGAATGCGAACGATGTCCAGGCTTTTCAGATTTTGAGAGTAGTTTAACAGACAAATTAGAAAAACGTGGTTTAGTTGAAATATCTTTTGAGCAATGGATTTCAACTGATAGATGTAGTTTAGAGACACTTGTTAAACCAATTGATGAATTTATTGCTTATTTTTGTGAAAAGTTGGAACAATTAGTATCCCATGATTTTGTCAAATCTCAGCAGTCTAGTTTCTTGAGAGATTATAAAAGTTGTCTTAAAGACGGCGAAGTAATAATAATTTGTGATTTTTCTGAAAATTATTCATTTGTTTTTCAAGATGCTGTTCAAAGTAGTTATTGGAGTAATGAGCAAGCCACTATTCACCCTTTTGTCATTTATTACACGGAATCTGGAATACTTAAAAATATCAGTTTCATTGTTATCTCAGAAGTGTTGAAACATGATACGATTGCGGTGCAGGTGTTTATTTCAAAACTAATAAGCTTTTTGCAAACAAAAATTAAAGTAAAGAAAGCTACGTTTATGTCTGACGGGGCAGCATCCCAATATAAAAATAGTAAGAACTTTGCAAGCCTTTGTTAGTTTAAAAAGAAATACAATATTGATGCTGAATGGCATTTTTTCGCAACATCCCACGGTAAGGGACCTTGCGATGCAATTGGTGGTACATTAAAACGAATGGCAAGATATGCAAGCCTTGCTGTACAACATGAACACCCTATAAAAAGTGCATTAGAGTTATTCGAATGGGCGAACCAAAAAAGTGATGATTGTTTAACAAAAATGTCGTTTTGTTATGTATCACATGAAGAATATGAACAGGGGGTAGCAGAATGGAATGAAATATACCGACAGACTAAAACGATTGCAGGTACACAAAAGTACCACTCATTCGTTCCAATTTCAGAAAACGTAAAACTGTTTTCGAATGACGAAGAAGGCAGGATTCATAATATATACAAAAGCAATCAATAGTTTATATAATGTTTATGTAATATTATCAATGACCGAGACTAATAAATGGTATATATAAATATAAATCCAACCATAATTCATTATTTTTGTCTTATAACTTTAAGTGAAGCTTTTTCAATCGACGAGCTGTTAAGAGTAAGTAAGAGGCACATACATGTGTTTTAAAAAGGCTAAAAACACAAGAGAAACAATCGTTAGCTATTGTTGTTTTAATATCACGAGTAATTTATGAAAAGGGCGTATTTTTTGAGGTTTTGAAATTTTATTGAAAGAAAATCAGAAATATCTTGAAAATGGTTGCGTTTACGTGGTTTATCATTATTATCATTATTGTTTGTAATGATCTCCAAAACCATATTAAAACATCAAAATTTATTTATAAAAATGAATAACCAAAATTTAAAATATACACCAAAGTTTGCTATTTGAAAAACTTTTTTATTATAAGAGCGTCCATCCTAGAGTTTTTTTAAAACGTGTCTTTTTTCCTCAAAATTTCATACAACAAATTAAAAAAATATTAAAAATATGTTTTTTTAGATATTTTATTTTTAGTAATTATTTTTGATTTTTCTTGATGAAAAAAAAATATTTTTTTCTGTGTATATTTTTTTAAGAAAGGCTTTTTAGTTCCCTACAATTCCCTTTTATAAAGTTTTTCTCTAAATGTAATGGTTTTTGAACTACGATTTTTCAAGTAAAATGTTGGAAAAAACACATACGCCCATCTCAAAAGTTACTCTTGAACCCAAATTATCTTAACACCAGTGGAATTTTTTTTTTCAAACGTACCGAACTCATGTGCCAAGTTTCATCCAAATCAATGATGATCGGGTATGATTTTTGGGATTTCCGGCACATTCTGGATGGAATCCCTCAACTATTATAATAGGCCTTCAAGTACTGTTTCGTTCATATCTTCGTAACGAAATGTTTGAATGAAATAAAAATCTATAGCGTTCTATGGGAATGTTGTAGCTTCCATTTGCCGTCAACAGAACTGAAATCGGTTCACAGATGGCTGAGAAACCGATGTGACATTATTTGTAACGCATACACACACACACACACACACACACACACACACACACACACACACACACACACACACACACACACATACATACATACACACAGTCATGTGCTCAGTTCGTCGAGCTGAGTCGAATGGTATATGACACTCGGCCCTGTGGGCCTCGGATAAAAAGTCGAGTTTTCAAGCGATCTTTATACCCTTCTATTGATGTAAGAAGGGTAAAAAGAGAGAGATCAGAAAAAACAAAAGCCTAAAATAGCAAAACAGAAAAATGGAGAATATTTAACTGAATATGTATCTCCTCAAGTGTAAGATTATACATTCAATGAAAACCTGAGCGACCCGCTTGGTTCGAACAAGTCAGTAAGAGATCATGCTAAAGCACCTACACCATTCAAGAACCGTGAAGATGGAAATCGAACTAAGTTGTCCAATATAAATGTCAATGTCAACCATTCAGCGTTGTCTAATTCTGGATACTGGACACTTGAACCTCAATCTAAGTGACTTACACCGCGGAGGCATAGGGAAGATAGTTTGCAATTGTCGATAGTGAATGAACTTGGATCCGACGATTTAATAAACAATTCAACCGCAATACCTTCGCTTCACTTTTCAGTTCAACCAATTAATTTGCAACTAATATCAGCAACACAAGATAATGCACAAGATCAGTTGTCCAGTTCAAATGCACTACACGTGTCTAGTCGATCGTGTAAAAGTTCGAAGAAGGTAATATTTTCGTTAGTATGTATCTCGTGCTTCTTATCATTAGGACTGCAGTGATCTATTTCCTATGTCTTTCAGGAAAACAATATTTGTTACGCAAGAGAAACTTGATAAAGAGAAATCGATCACTACAGTTACGCCCTTATGATAATAAGCGCCAGATATATCATACTTGTAAATATATTTTGCCGTCCTTAAACTCTAGATGGATAATGAGCTTCAACCATGGACCCAAAGAGAAGGATGTAGGACAGCCGAAGAAAGTTAAACATAATCGTGGATCACTGCTGTACCAGAAAGTTCTATGCCAGTACTAATAATATGCTTTATGTACTAGATTTGTTAAGTGGTTTTATTTGTGCGTGCATTTATCTGATTCTGGCAACAATGCTACAAGTTTATTTACAAAAAGTTTTGTGTTTGTTTTACTTCTGGGATTGGAGTTTATTGCTGCCGTTCTTCGAAAAAAACTTAAAGGTTTCCAAAAGGTATAGACTCTTACTGTAAGGTAGTTAATTTGAAATCTGTAGGAATATTTGTGACGATCGTTCTTACTACGGTACACCAGCCGATTGATCTGATTCAACTTATTTTTTTTTAGAGATTTGTCCGGATGAGGTCGTGTATCAACCAGCTCTGTGAAGAACGCAAAGGGAAAGGAACTATAGGCCTTCCCATCTCTCCACTTCCGAATCATTTCCCGTTTCAATTCTGATTTAAATTTTGCAGATCCATTCCACGGATAAGGTTGAAAATGTTTTTTTTTTATTTGCATTTGTACCTGGATGACAGACTTGGGAAGCCGATTATAAAAATTTAGCTTATTATAAGCGTCAAGAAGTACTGACATTACAAAAATGATTCCGTTGATAAGCTGATGGATTCAAACACCTTTGAAGAATACTACAGCTCCGATAAATTGTGATACGGTTTGTTTTATTTTTCTTTTTTGGAAGCCATTCGAATATTCCGAAAACAATTAAAAACCGTGATTAATTAAACGGTATCCAACAACGACCAAATCTGTTTTAGGGGTCATGAATATATCTAGGTGGATTTTCAACTAAAGCCCTAGTCTCATGGGATACAAGAAGTGCAGCCGTTTAATTGTTCGTGTTTATAACACACTACCCATCATAAGTTTTGCAAAATTTAATTGGAATTACTACCATCATATCTCAGAACCTGATTTAGGAGTTTATTTTGAACCGAAGTACTCATTGTAGCGATTTCCATGAGTAGCATTGATGATCAGGGTTGTTATGGTTTTACAGAGTATATTTTTTTTACAAGTATCAGGCAAATTACATTAACATTTGTGTATTGTGCACGTCTCGTTCTCATTTACGAAGTGATAATTGAGGGTTATTCCGAGAGTCGAAGTGACTTTTGTCACTTGGTGAAGTGAGTAGAGTCACCTGCAGTGACGTGACTCTTCTGGGCAAATCAAATGGAGAGTCACGTCACTGCAGGTGACTCTTCTCATTTCACCAAGTGACAAACGTCACTCCGACTCTCGGAATAACCCTCATTGTCTCTTAAGGTGAGGTGATTCTCAATGAAAATCGAATGGAGAGTCGAGGTTCGTCGATTCAACATTTGTTATCTTATATATCTCATATATTCTGAAGTTTTAATTTTGAAAGTTTTCCTTATAAGAATTTAAAAACCTACTGCAATTTACATGATACACAGTTCTAGATAAACTGAAAAATCTTAGATATCTATGACATCCGTAAAAAAAGATTCATTAGCTTCCGAGACATTCACCCGTATGCTCGTTTCCGTTCGAACCAATTTTTCCTTACAAATGTTAATTTTTTTAATAATAAATGTATCCGTATCGAATGAAAACAAGACTTTAAGTGACTTTGTCGTTCTGAAGTCCAAATAAAATTTGTATGCGATAGTTCATTTAATGGAATTTACCTCTTTGGCAGCGCTACGCGAGGCAGTTTTCCTTCCTAACGGAAGTCATAACCTGAACTCGAGTCGGTCGATTCCCAACGTGCCATTCTTGACCGACTCTTTACAGTTAACGTTCATATGTATTTCTCACGGGGTGGGTGGTCCAGATGAGAGGAGTAACCATAATCGTCTTCGGTAAAGTAGAGAGATATTATCGGCACCTGATAAGAAATCAAATAATAAGGTCGGAGGAATGGAGTTTCGATCAGAAAACAGTTTATATAAACGCAGATCTCAAACTAAACACAATATGTTGTCCGAAGAACAAATCCAGTTTATTAGTATGATGTTGTACATTAATGACTCTGCAAACTCCTGTACGTGAGATCGATCTAACTTTCTCTGCTGTATATGGTATTTCAATATTTGTTGCTACCACACAGAGACGAATTTGATGGTCAATTTTACCATTATTGGGGGTTAGGATGACTATTACAGTATAGTGATTTTAAACCGACTATGATCATGATCTAAACGACCATTAAAAATAATTAATCCAACATTTGCCATAATGTCCGAATAGTCCTTGTTACTATGATCATAGTCAAAAATGCCATGAACGTGGTGAATTCCACCATTTTCATGGTTATTCCCGCATAATCAAAAACCATTCCTGGACCATTTCCCTTATTGTTGTCGACCGTTTCCGTTATTGTTACGACATTTACCCTTATAGTTGACAACTATAAACTAACAATCTCCTATATAGTTTTAACAATATGTCAGATGGAAAAAGGCCAAATAACAATATGCTGAATAGGCGGTTAAGTTAGGTAACCATAAAAAAATGGCAATTTTCACGAACAAAATTTTTGCGGTACTCTATGCCAAATAGTTGGTTTATAATCCAGACCGAGTGCAGATAATAAAAAACCTTTCAATGACAATATGGCAAACATTAACAATATGTGTTAATGTAGAGTTTGTATGGTGAAAATGAGATTAAACTATTCGACAACAATAACATAAAATGTGATAATATACCTTACATTCGAAATATAGTTTTGACTATATAGCAGATCGTTTTTCGTTATGCGGGTTGTACCCATTATATGCAATAGTCCATGATTGAATTGTCGGTATAACGATAGAATTTTTCTCAGAGCTGACCATTGATCATTGCGAATATTTTATTTTTGATTGCGAGTGTTATTGCTGTTGACGCAGTAATACCACAGAGAACAGACGTCCAAACTAGAATATATTTCTCAAAAAAACTTGTGTAACACCCCGTTCGCACTACAACCTATATTACGTGATATAGATTATCTTGATAACAAATGCCATGCACGTTATTTCCAGTGAAAATTTGATGCATGAATGTCGATATCAAGATACTCTATATCACTTAATATAGGTTGTAGTGCGAACGGGGTGTAAGGATTCAAATTAAAATACGTTCAAACACTATTGCCATCTCTCGGGCTATGGCCACTTGCGATTTTTAATCGAACATGGGTAAGATTCGTTGACCGTGCGTGAAAGAACTGAACTGCCAAAAAAAATTAGTTGGTGAATAAGATTTCAAGCTGGTCAATGGGTGGCGATGCCAGCGCCGCCACGCTGTTGCCAGTTCATTACGATTATGAAATGGCCGTTAAATTTCTTACACTGTTTTTGAATTTGACTTGGATGTGTGTTCTCTGTGGTAATACCAATAAGAATGTCCATAAAAATTGTATCGAGAAAATTATAATCGAGCAGTTATTTTTATAGAACCAACCTTTCGATGAACCCAAGTACATCTCCTAGGTAAACCCGAGACTATACAGGATGATAATGTCATGACTGGGGTGTTATTCATGTATACGAGCTGCAATTGCTAGGAAATAGTTCCGACAGTTCGTGGTCATTGAAATGGTTTTTTATTTTTAGTTCAGTTTTAAAGAACAAACATGAGCATAGTTATATCAATTTAAGTTAGTCGTTGATACCTGCACGCAAGAAAGAAGATATGAAAACTTTTTGTAGTGAATTGAAATTTTCCTCAATAATTCAGGCAAGAATCCAAGAAATGTTTTCCGTTTAAGAATAGTTTTAATCTTCGTTTCGAGAGAATACTAACTTTAACAAAATTTGTGCTGGTGGGATGTAGCAATGAGAATGCAGCAGGTATCAAAAATAAACATTGTCAAAACTTGAAGTTTCCCAATACAGTGCTGCCTGCTCAATTTCTGGCACCTATTCTGATACATTCGCTCTACACGCTAAGATCAGTTTACCCAAATATGGGTAAAGAATACCCATAATCGCGAAAACTGCACATACCCATTTATGGGTACGTTACTACTTACCCATATTTGAGTATTTTTTCCAAACAAATTTACTCAAATATGGGTAAAGTCAATTTTACCCATAAATGAGTATGTGCACTTTAATGCGATTATGGGTAAACTGAGCTTAGAATGTAGTATACCAAGAACCTACTACCACAGAGAACAGACATCCAAGTCAAATTCAAAAACTGTGTAAGAAATTTAACGGCCATTTCATAATCGTAATGAACTGGCAATAGCGTGGCGGCGCTGCACAGTGGTCGGAGATGGTAGATGGAGATCACGAACTTAATTGTATGGCGCCTTAAATATTAACTTTATCCAAAAAGTGTCTGCATACGAATGGTTCACATATGTGTTGCACATAGTTTGGTAACTTCAAAAAAATTGCATCGCCTACTATGAAAAAATAAAAAAAAATAACTTATTTTCCTTAATAGATAGAAAGATATTTTCTTCGACAAAGCTGTAGATCTACTCAAAATATGAAACTTTGTAAAAAACGAAAAAAAATTTTTGTCAAGTAGTTTTGGAGATATAAGTAGTTTTTGGTGACAACCCCTTAAAAATTTGTTTTTCTTACGTAACTTTTCATATATACATTTTTTATGCAAACTATGCTTTAAACACATGTAAACAACATAAAATCACATGTTTTGGTGAAAACATCATGTAGATCAGTACATTCCTTGCAAAGTTAGAGCACTTTTTAACTTCATTTTACCACAATTTTGACTGTATATAAAGGAGAAGGTGGCAAACCGGGAACCAAGAATAGCTACTTATAATGAAGCTTAAATTTAGTTCTTTATAATAGTAAAGGTTTGGTGAGCGCCAATTAATATCTCCAAAACTACTTGACATAGATTTTTTTCGTTTTCTACAAAGTTTCATATTTTGAGTAGATCTACAGCTTTGTCGAAGAAAATATCTCTCTATCTATTAAGGAAAATAAGTTATTTTTTTTTATTTTTTTCATAGTAGGCGATGCAATTTTTTTGAAGTTACCAAACTATGTGCAGCACATATGTGAACCATTCGTCTGCAGACACTTTTTGGATAAAGTTAATATTTAAGGCGCCATACAATTAAGTTCGTGATTTGACCATCTCCGACCACTGTGCGCTGGCATCGCCACCCATTGACCAGCTTGAAATCTTATTCATCAACTAAATTTTTTTGGCAGTTCAGTTCTTTCACCACACGGTCAACGAATCTTACCCATGTTCGATTAAAAATCGCAAGTGGCCGAGAGATGGCAATAGTGTTTGAACGTATTTTAATTTGAATCCGAGCACAAGTTTTTTTGAGAAATATATTCTAGTTTGGATGTCTGTTCTCTGTGCTACTACACTGTAAATATTCACCATGTGCGTCAAGAAAAACTCATCTGTCCGATGTCCGTAATTAGTCCGTGCTTCAACTATCTACTACGTCATCTTCGCCGTCGGAGTCGTCATCTAGTTCTGAGTTTTCCTTGAGATCTATTCCCTGTACTCCACATCAGGCATCGAAATGACTTAATTACAGTTCTCGATCTAATCAGCAAAATGTACCATACCAAAAGCAATGCCCACTGACTTCATTGCGCCGAACGTCACATCTCGTGACTGCCCAAGTAACCACAAGCATTATATCATTGCCCTTATTCAACCCAAAATCAACATCGGTAATGTGGGATCGCATCAATTCAACAGTTGTCAAGTAATGATGTGTTAGATTAGCTTAAGAATGTAGTGATGCATTACCAATGCAGTAATGCTACTTTAGCAATGTCTTATGGCATTACAAAAGATATAGCATTAGTTCGATCTTAGTGGGGCTCTTTTCAGATTTAATCCAACTTTAATGATGCACTAGACGTAATACAAATGCCCTATATATGCATGCTATTACAGCCTCGTGGTTTCTTGGGTGGTGATTTTTCTCAGGTAAAATAATACAAGTATAATGTGTACTTATTTATCGATCTTAAAAGTTTAGAGTTCCATATTGTTTTTATCACTGACTTATCACTGGCAGAATGTCCACTAATTATATGTTTAAACCATTGCTTTTATTGGTTAAGCAGCTGCAGCTGGATAATACTGGGAATGACAATCTGCAATTTCAATATAAATAATAACGAAGATCCAGATAATTTTGGAAGAATTTTACCGGGGGATGCCTATCGCGAAAACAAACCTCATCAATCAATCGAACAGAAACGCCGTTTAAATTTGACACCACCTCTGGTGATCGAGGGTTCTCCGCTGGTAAAATAATTAAATATAAAACAATTCTCAGTTATGAGTACGAATAATTTTTTTTTTTTATAGGTGTGGTAGACGAGTTCCGAGCCGAGTAGAAGATATACGTCTGGTATGTAGCGTACAGTATGAACAAGTGAACGAGTGACAATGAAGACGATGGGTTCAACCCTATAGTGGGGAAGGCAATACACATAGATATATAAATATATATACAGGTACTAGTTGCTAGTGTGGCGCGCTTGTTAGAGTTAGACATCGATCTCCCTTTCTTTCGAATAAATGATAAACTTACACACTGCATGTTTTAAAATATATTTACTTACAAAAGCTTACGTGGATCAGCTGCAATGAATCGTACAAACCTTTTACAAATACCTCAATCTATGAAACGGGATGGAGGCTTGCGAATACGTTCTGGGTAACGGTTGGATCCTAAAGGTGTTGATTCATGAGTGCTTGCTTCGTCTGGTGTAGCGTCTTCAGGATAGCTGGAAATTTTCTTCAAATGTGACACATTTCGTTCATAACACTTTCCTGTATCCAATGACTTCACTCGACTGTTAGATCCGTTCCGCTCTTCAACTATGAATTTCTCTGACAAGAAACCAGTTGAGAGCTTGTTGGAAGGGTGTAAATTCTTCATAAGCACCAGATCACCCACCGCAATATCACTGACCTTGGCTCTGAGCTTTGAATCCTCTCTTTCTTTTCCCTTGAATTTCAATGTTGCGTCCTTGTCCGCGTACCCTGTGGAAGTATCCGCAGTCCTTAAATCTTCAGCGTCTGGAAATTTATAACGAAGATTCCGGGTTTGAGGCAGCTCACTGGGAGCCTTTCCCGTCGTGGAATGAGGTGTATTATTATACATTTCGAGAAATTGATCCATTTCTGCTCTCCAATGTCCGTACAGAGCATTGGCTATTTTTAATCGTTTAAGAAGCGATCGATTCTGCCGCTCCACTTCGCCATTGGCTTGTGGCCAGTATGGCGACGTATGGTTTAGATGGATCCCTTTGGTATGGCAGTACTCTTTCAGCACTCAACAGAAACGAATTGCTTGGCATTGTCGAGTGTTATGGTGCGTGGTACACCCCAAAATTCAAAAATTTTGGTCAATTGCTTTATCGTTTCTTTCGCAGTAATGTGAATCATTATTTCCAAGTTAACATACCTACTAAAGTAGTCAATAACTACCAATATATATAAATTCCCAATTGCAATGTCCACCCAAGGCTTGTCTGGCAATGGTCGCCGCTGCATAGGTTCTGGTGGATCGGGAACCTGCACCAAACGGCATCCTTCGCAAGTATCACAGGTCTTAACGACTTCCTGATCCATATTAGGCCACCAACATCGGTCTCTCAATCTACGCTACATACACGTTTGTCCCGGGTGACCCTCGTGGGCAAGCATCAACATTCTCTTCCTCAATGGTAATGGAATAACGAGCTTTGATCCACGCATGATCAATCCGTTTACATAGGATATCTCAGTTCAAAACGGTGAGTAGAGTTTAACCTGATCTGCTGCCCAATTTTCTTCCATAACCGCTCGTTTAATCGCCTGCATTTCATCATCGTTTTTGGTTGCTTTAACTACTTCCGAAATATCGATTGCGGCTGTTTCCTGTATCGCTCGGATGGCAATTTCGGTTTCTCCGTCAAAATTCTCATTCATCTGAGTCTCTGTAAGCATTGCCAAAGTACTTGCCAGAACCCGACGAATATATACCTCCGACTCATCTTGCCAATGATTGTCCTGTACGTGTGATGCTAGGCGCGACAGAGAATCAGCAATGTTAGTTGAACCCCTCTTATAAGTGACTGAGAATCTGAATGCCTGTAGTCGGAGTATCCACCTCTCTATACGAGCTGTTGAACGAGAATCAATCGAAAACAGAGTTTTGAGTGGTCGATGGTCGGTTTCTAGAACAAAATAAATGCCTTAAAGGTAAACTTTGAACCTTTCAACCGCCCAGATAATGGCTAAAGCTTCTTTTTCAATTGTAGGATAACGTTGCTCAGTTTCCGACAGACTTCGAGAAGCGTAGCTTATAACACGAACTTTGTTGTTCTTGATTTGTATAAGCACTGCTCCGAGACCAACTCCAGATGCGTCTGTTACTAAAACTGTATGATCTTTGGGATCGTAGTAGCCCAAGTGTTCTATATTACCAAGTGACTCTCTGTTGCGAGATTTGGAATGAATCGCGAAACGTAAGTTACAAGCCCAAGAAAACTACGGAGCTCTTCCTTGGTCTTTGGAGCTCGGAACTGCTGAATTGACCTCACTTTGGCATCCGAAGGTATCACTCCATTTTCTGATAGCTGGTGGCCCAGAAAAGTAATTTCTTTTTGTTTGAATTTACATTTCTGCATGTTCAATACAATGCCGTGCTTGTTAAAAACCGACAAAGTTTTCCGTACTGCATCATTGTGCTCATCTTCTGATTTACCCCAGATGACAATATCATCAATAAACACTACCGGGTTTAAACAATCTGAAAGAATACCTTCAATCAAGTTCTGAAAGAATTCGGGTGCATAGTTGACACCGAATAGAAGCCTCGTGTATCGGTAGAGACCCCAGTTGGTAATGAAAGTTGTTATGTCGCGGCTTCCTTCTGCAAGCTCAACTTGATGGAATGCTTGCTTGACGCCAAAGTACTGAAAAATTTCGCCTCGCGGAACCGTGGAAGCATATCTTCGAAAACTGGTAATGGGTGATTCAACCGCTGAATCACTCGGTTTGCGCGTCTCATATCAACACAGAGCCGCAGTTCTCCATTATCCTTCAAGATGGGCACTAAAGGGGACACCCATGATGTCGGCTTCAATACCCGTTCGATTATACCCATTTCCTGCAGTTCGTCCAATTTGTTCTTGACTTGCTCCAGGATCGGGATTGGGCAACGACGAAGGGGTTGAATTACAGGAGTGACACTCCGGTCAACCGGCAAGGCTAGCTTGAAGTCCTTTATTTTCGGAAAGGGTTTAGCAGACTTCACTTGGTTAACAGTGTCGTTAATTGAACTTGGCAAACCAATCTTTAACAGGCCTAGCTTGCTTGCGGTTACTTTTCCAAGCAGAGCTTGTTGACCTCCTCTTATCACATAAAACGCAGTCTCGCACGAAATAATTTCATCCCCATCCGGAATTTCAATAGTCGCATCGAATACTGTTAGCAGCTGCAAAGGTACTCTACCATACGCGAGAATTTTTTTCGAACCGTCAAACCTCTCCGCATAGAACTTCGCCTTCTTCAACTTCATGAGCTCCCATGTTATGTCATCTATCAGATTATGAGTGGAACCAGAATCAATGAGCATCTCAATATCAACACCCCCAACGTGACATTTTAGAAATTCATCGTTCTCACTGTCAACTCTGTAAACTGAATACTCGGCTTGACTGCTGCCGTGGTCAGTTGATTCTACATTATTAACATATCTGTACCGTTAAGAATGAGAATGCTGAGATCGTGTTGGCGATGCTTTTCTTTTCGATGATTCTGACTGTGAAAAAAAAACTTATAAACCAAACTGAACAAGAAAAAAAAAGAAAATCAAGTTTAATTTCTTACATTTCGTCCTCCGGAAGCTCGGCACATTGACTGAAAATGACCTTTATTGCCACACCGATGACAAATCCTTTCAAACGCAGGGCATTTATCTCCCCCCGTGTGCTTATATCGACCACAACGGAGACATCTTGATTTAAGCTGGTGCGCCAGAATCCCTGTAGTGCGGAAGGCCTGATTTGTTCACTAGCAAACGGTTCACCTGCGTTGTGTTTGATATTTCGTTGCTGAATCTGGGCTTCATCTGTGCTGCTTGATATTTGATGGATTGATGAGCATTTACCAGTTTAATGGAATCGTCCAAGGTCAACTTCCCTTTTTCGAGGAGCTTACAGCGAAGATCTTCGGAAGCGTTCTGAATGATTTTGTCAACTATAGCAAATTGACGGCATTCAAGCTCAGATCCTCCGAATGAACATTTCTCAGCTTTTTGTTGAACTCTGAGTAGAATTTTTTCTATGGGTTCCTCAGTTTCCGGTGTCATGGTCCAGAACTGAAACCGTTCAAAACACTCATGGTGTTTGGGAGAGAAATGTTCGGTAAGCTTTTTCTTTGCCTCCAGGTATGGATCAGAACCGATCTCCGCATCATTATCCGCACCTGGGATCCCATAAAAGACGGTTTGGAGCTCTATACCCTCCATGGCAAGCATTTGAGCCCTGCGACTGTAACCATCTATAATGTTGGAAGCAGTTATGACATTCTCGAACCAACGAATCCAGGATGTCCATGCGCTTCTTATTTCGGATGGAGGTAAGTGCGAGAATTTGAATTGTGGAAGATTGTACGATGCCGGGCTAAAGAAAGCCACGTTTTGAACAATCGGTTGTTCGTTTGCCATATTTTCCTGTAGGAGAAAACAATTACCTTGTAAACAGTTCGAACGAACGCTCAAATACAGATCTTTCTATACGGCTTATTCCAGTATTCCCTCTCACTCTTTTTTTCCACATTGATTAATCGTTGCCAATACCCAAAGGATTTGCCTTCCAATACACGATGATGGACACCTATACATTGGCACTCACACTTCTATTAATCATAGTCATAAGCGCGTATTGAAAAACCTTCGTTTGGCATCATGAACAATGTATTACGCGCCGTTCATTCGATCGTTAAAAAAAAACCCGGCTGCTTTTCTGGTATTTCACATGCAATACCACCTATACCCGTGTACGTGCCACGAATGATAAAAAAATGAGCATTTTACATACCTCGTTTTGCAGAGCTTATCCTATATACATAAAATAGCCTAAAAGCCAAGCATCTCTATGTCCATCCATCGGGACAAACGACGGACATCACTACTCAGTACAGCGCTGACTTTTTAATTTTCCACATACACACACACATTAAATATGCGAACGCTTCTGTTTTTTTTTCTCTTTTGTACACAATTCTTCTTGCGTCGGTCCCAAACGATGAACAACACCACTCAGTGTTGGTGTAGGTAGTACAGAGGTGAATTTTTAACTTTTCCACACACACACACATTTTATACGAACGCCTCTTTTTTTTCCTGGCGCACAATTCTTCTCAACATGCTTTCTTTCTTTCTAACCAAAATCATTTCATCACCATTTATTTTTCTTTTTTTTTCAGGGTCACTGCTATTGAGGCTTCAAAGAAAATCACATGCATTTTCTTCACGTTTTTCGAATTTGCGGAATTTTCTTAACCATACCGCCGATTCCACATAGAGCAGAAGTAAACAAAATTTCTTTCCCTGTTCCACTTTTACGGTCAGTTTCACAAAATGGTGTCCTGCCGTGTCAGTAGCATCAGTTGAGAATGGCTGGCTTAACACGATGTTTTCAGAACACTTATTTCTAACAAAAATCACCTGACTCATTTTGATTTCACCAAAACCGAAAAACTCAAGGAAAAACTGCACTTTTGTACAATATTTTACTGCGAGAAAAAAAATTTATTTCACCAAGTCGCCACTTGTGGTAGACGAGTTCCGAGCCGAGTAGAAGATATACGTCTGGTATGTAGCGTACAGTATGAACAAGTGAACGAGTGACAATGAAGACGATGGGCTCAACCCTATAGTGGCGAAGGCAATACACATAGATATATAAATATATATACAGGTACTAGTTGCTAGTGTGGCGCGCTTGTTAGAGTTAGACATCGATCACCACAATAGGATCGTTTTCAACCCGAAGTAATCGACGATCTATCCATACCAGAAAGTCAATCGGTCAACAACGCCTTGTTTGAAACAGGTTAGGAAATTTCTCGCTCAACTTTTCAAAAGTGGCAATGAAAGACGCTTTTTTAACTTGCTTTTTCTTTGATTACTTAGTTGTCTTTACATTTTTCATCATGATATGCTGGCCAGTACTATCATCTTTTGATGAGTAGAAAGATACCATCGAGTAGTATTAAACATGAGCCATAATTAACGAAAAAGGAGAGAATCTCTCCATTGGCGTAACTACTGGGGGTGCCTAGGGGGCTAGGCCCCCTCCAGGATTCTGTAGGCCCCCCCCCAGGATTTTTCTC
Organism: Aedes japonicus; assembly: GCA_034211315.2. Classification (NCBI taxonomy): domain Eukaryota; kingdom Metazoa; phylum Arthropoda; class Insecta; order Diptera; family Culicidae; genus Aedes; species Aedes japonicus. Next base: position 120,591 of record JASCZW010000404.1, on the reverse strand, counting down.
TCATATATTTCTAATTTGAAATGAAATACTATTCATAATCTCTAAGGAATTGTAGGGTTTTTTTCCTAGTGTAATTTGTTTTTGTACTTTGCTTTCTCTAGAAATAGTTTGAACGAGAAACTGTTTCTGAAGGAGTAAAGTGCACATACCCTCTTCGCTACACTTTTCTTTTATCCCACTGTACCTTATAGGATAAAAATTCGGTACATATATTAAGAAAACTATAGTTAACGACGATTAGATCCATGAGAATTCCGATATATCAACATTACATCCACTTCGCTCGAGAGTTTGCGTCTGTTAAAATGTTTTGAAATTGGAAATATCTTCCCAGCATCATGGGATCCCACTAGTGAACTGCAATTTTTGCTAGAACCAAAGATGTGAAGAGAGAGTAGTGATAGGTCCTAAAGCGCTCGACAGGTTATGAAATTGAATAAAATTAATTTGAAATTGAGCATAGCGCTTTTGTTAAGCAGTATTTTGAAACAAACGTGCTTGATCGTGCTCAAATACCGTCAAAGACACATTATAGTTCTTGCGATGTGAAATCTCTGTTTTTACACTCCCTAAAGACAACATGTGATGGAAACCAAATTCCAATTAGAGGTTTTTGAAAACACAACTTCTCATGTTTACCAGTAGTGTTTTTTCTCGTCGTTGTTTACTTAACAACCTCGCAGAGAAACCCGGTAAGGTGTCGTATGCTGATCCTCTTAACAGCATGTTTTGGCGAAAACCCAATCATTGAATATATACAATACTAATTTTTTTTATTGCGTTTGCTTTGAAATACTGCTTAACAAAAGCCCAACGCCTTAGCCCTAAACAATTCTAAATTCTAATAATTCAATTTTATTAATATTAAAACCTCCAAACTCATAACTAAACTAATAGCGACAGTAAAATGTAGAGCCTATTATGTTGAAACATAAGGTTTGAAACACTTTTCTGTGTACGTTTTTTAATTGTATTATTCAAGAAGGTCATACAATAATGAGTTTTTTTTATAAGCGCATTTTAGAATTCACGGTATTATTTTCTCTTGTACGAACAATTTAGTAGAGTATGGCTTTGTGCACAAATTACGTAACGCATGAAGGGGGGGGAGGGGGTTGAGCAACCGTTACTTATTGTGACATATGGGGGAGGGGGGGGGGGGTTTAAAATCGTTACGTAACAAAATAACCAATTTGAAAAAAAAAAATCAAGAGTGAATAACCATTTGGCATCAATTAAATTTCCTGTGAGCCAAGCAAAGTAGCAAGTAGTAAGTAGAAAAGCGGATTCATCCGTGCCTTGACCTACCCTGCAGAGGTAGATTAGGCAATAGTAACGTCCTTGGTTCGAGTACTACTTTACCCACGCACTTTCGCTCAATTTTCAATTCTTCTATTCTATTTCCAACCTACCGTACACTGACGAAACTTTCAACACTTTCTCTTCATATCTTTCCTTCTAGCAAACATTACTGTCTATTCTTGGTGCTTCAGGATGGTGAGCGTACATCTTCTTCTGCATCAAGTAGAAAAGACTTAGTTCATACTAGTTGAGAACTATGTTTAAAAATTCTGGGAAAACCCCACTTTCAATGAAAGGTTTTAATCTATATTCTGAAGATTTTTTTTCGAAAATGAGCCAAAACTTTGTCTTTGTATTATTAATGACGTTTGCCATAACTGGTACACTGCACCAATTATCGCCATAGTTTTAAATTTTAGATCCTTTCATGGCCAATCGCACGTGTTTCTTACGGCCATAATAGAAATAAATTTATGGCTAAGTGGTGAATCTGAAGCTTTAAGATAAATGGATTAAGTCTATCTTTTGATTTCCGACCAAATTCTGAAGCATCGATAAATGAAGATGTACACTGAAAATGTATTTTCGTTAATTAGCTTTTACTCGTTTCGTAAACATAGATTATGCACATAGAACAATCTCTTAAATTATATGAAACATTCATATTGCAGTGAAGAGCAGAACAACTCCTCGTGGTTGCCCTCTTTTACCCTTCTTACATCAATAGAAGGGTATTAAGATCGCTTGAAAACTCGACTTTTTATCCGAGGCCCACAGGGCCGAGTGTCATATACCATTCGACTCAGCTCGACGAACTGAGCACATGTCTGTGTGTGTGTGTGTGTGTGTGTGTGTGTGTGTGTGTGTGTGTGTGTGTGTGTGTGTGTGTGTGTGTGTGTGTATGTGTGTGTGCGTTACAAATAATGTCACATCGGTTTCTCAGCCATCTGTGAACCGATTTCAGTTCTGTTGACGGCAAATGGAAGCTACAACATTCCCATAGAACGCTATTGATTTTTATTTCATTCGGACATTTCGTTACGAAGATATGAACGAAACACTACTTGAAGGCCTATTATAATAGTAATCAAACAGTTTAGTCTCCGATTACATACTGAGCTATTTGTGTACCGATTTTAGTTTTGTTGATGCCAAATCAAAGCTATGATATCTCCAAATAACTGATCAAAATTTCATCATGATTGGATAATCTTTCATGGAGATATGACCAAAACAATACCTGAGAGCACATAATTGTGGGATGACAATATACTCGTTGCAGTGCAAAACCGAACAAAATCAATCACACCAATCGATGCCGTTTGCATTCTATTGTGTCGCATCTGTTGCGTTGTATAGCACATACAGCGGACTAGCCACACTATGCGACTCTATAGAATTAGAGCAGCATCGATTGGCTCGAGTGGTCTGGTTTTGAACTGCAACGAGTATATTCGAAAATTGCACAAAGTCTCCATTTACCATAACTACAAAATTTTCAACGAACGTGTACTTATTGAGCATCTTGAATCCATATTGATAATCAACATTGACGCTTAGGATTGTCTAATAATTCATTCTGTGAACTAAATATACGAGATTTCTAATGTTCTAATATTATTTATGTATCACTTCGATAAACAATGTGTTCAGGATTGACAAATAGTTCATTTAATAAACTGAATATATTCCTGGATTCCTGAATCTTCTTGAAATTTCTGATGAAAATATGTAGTGGCCACATATGAGTTCGTAATTCTGGTGAAGTGTAAGAAGGGTTCAGTCTCACCATCGGTGGAATAATGCGGTTTTTATAAATAGAATGAATATTTCTTTTAGTTATTATTTAAAATATTGGTTAAAATAACTAATGCACTCAAATTTGCTAAAATGGTCAATAAATTGGTTTTTTATGATTTTCGAAATGTTGGACCACAACGACTATTTATTTTTATATTTTTTTATAAAAACTCAAACATTTTTACATAACATATCAAAAAATCGTATATGTTCATTGAGCCATTTTTGAGTTAAATTTTTTGAAAATTTCATGTTTTTTGCCAATACACTCATGGAATGAGCAGCATTTTCCATCACTTCAAAATAACTGCAGGAATCATTTCATTGAAGTTATCAAACTTATTCCTAATAAATTCATGATAACCCTGTTTACAAATCTAGTTTTATTTGTGAAGTAATGTATCATTAAAAGTAGGGGAGGCTGGTTCAATTCTGACTCCATTAAATGTAAGAACTATAAATCAGTCTCAAATTGTTTAAAAGCATAGACCAACATTGTTGGGTTTACTCAGCCATGGTTTACGCTATAACTGGAGCCACAATGGTCCGTTAGCGTCCAAATTCAGCATGAGTGCTCATAAGGATTGCAGGGGCACTCATGCCGAATTTGAGTTGTAGCGTAAACCACGACTGAGTAAACTTAACTCATATTTTAAATTAATCCACATTGAGTGAACCGAACTGAAACCTTACTAAAGAAACGTTTAATACAATGAAGCACGAATGCTCAAATTGCCATGTTTAAATTTATAGATACAGGAAACCTAATCCTAAACTATATGGTTATGCAGTGGAAAGGAGAACAGTTGGATAAAAGCTATTCCTACTTTTGTAATACCTGCTATTGCAGACTTTATCGCTTTATCAAGAAAGAAAACGAGCCAGCAACTCCAAGTGCAGTTAATCTAGAATGTGAAAATCAAGAACTCACAGTTTCTGAACCGTGTTTAATTTTCAAGGAGCAATATGTTACTTTTTAAATTGGATTTTCAATGTTTTTCAGTAGCCACCCAAAAAATTGTATTCTGGCTGGTTCAATTGCAACGCATACTGTCTGCGTATGCATTTATCATCAGAATGTTAAATTAATGTTTCAAACCCTTAAGGTTAAGAAACTTATTCCTAACCATTTTAAAACGTATCTTGACTTGTTTTTTAAATTACTCTGTGAAAATCCTACAGAGAAATGTTGGCTGAAAATCTGTGATCAGTGCCCGGGTACGCAGACACTGATGAATTTTCTTGAAAACATCGATTCCTTAGAATTTAAACAATAGAAGCAAACAGATCGTTGTCATCTAAATTCAATGCAGAAGAGTTTGTGGAAACATTTTTAGAAAAATAAGCGAATTATCTCCGCATAATTTTATTGCAGAGCAACAAGGTAACTATTTGAAACAACTTAAAATTAATTTGGAAGCAACTGACTGCATTGTTATTGCTGACTTCTCTGAAAATTACCCTTTTGTTATTCTGGACGCTATACAAGGTTTTCATTGGGCAAACGCTCAATGCACAATCCATCCATTTGCCATAAATTAGAAGGATGAAGCACAAAATTTAAAGTTTACAAGCTTCATAGCAATCGCAGAATTTACTAAACATAACCATGTTGCCGTTCGGCTGTTTGTAACAAATTGTGTGAATTTTAATAAAAAAAAAGCTACCTCACCTGAAAAATATCCATTTATTTTAATGAAGGCAGTCAATACAGAAATAAGATAACTGCTTTCAATTTGTGTCACATGTACAAGGACTTCGGTCTTAATGGAGAGTGGAACTTTTTTGCCACTTGCCATGGAAAAGGGCCTTGTGACGCTTTAAGAGGCGTTCTAAAGCGAAACGCTTCAAAAGCAAGTTTACAAGGCCATCATATTACAACTGCATACGAACTTTACTCTTGGGCTGTTTCTTAAGTAGATTCCAAAATATATTACTTGTTTTTCTCGGAAAAAGATAACAATGCAATGGAAAAGAAAATAAAGAACCGTTATACTCCTGTAAAACAAATCTCTGGGACACAATCGTTTCATTACTTTAAGCCACAAAATGAAAATTACATTATCGTGAAACGGTTTTCGTTTTCAGATGAAGAAAAGTGCGTTAAATTGTAAGAATTGTGCTTTGTATTTCTTTTATAAATTATGAAAAATAAAAATAATTAAATAATCAAATTAAATGCTGAGTTTTAATTGAAGGTAATCTGAGAAAACCTTTGCTTGTATTCTAAAGCTTTGAGATTTGAGCTCCAATTCCTCAATATAGCGGAGCCTGGTCCAATCCCGACCCAGTGGCCAATTCCGACCTCCCAAGATTCTCTCAGACAGCGCTGGTTGCCAAATTTTTAATGATACCAATGGAAAGTTTTCATTACACAAAGAATTTCAACGTAGATTGCATTGGTCGGAGAAATTGTGTTTTTTGGACTTCAAAATTGACAAAATTTGAGAAAAAATGTTCTATACGCTAAAACAATTTGTATTCTAGTTTCGGTTTCAAAATATGAGTTATTTTGAAAAACAAGTTACAAAATCCCACTATCAGGAACAATGATTTCCTCCAGTTATTTTTGGTGTATTGTGTTGAAAATGTGCATTCAACTCTTGCATATCGCCTAACAGTTTAATCCATTTAAACTGGATGTGTTTATACTGTGCATATTTTCTCTCTATTGCCGAACATTGCCCCAGACATCAAACCGATGAGACAACTAGATTTCAAGATACACCTTTTTGAGAACTGCAAATGCAAGCTCCTCAATTAGCAAGATTCAAAAGAGCGAATTAAGCTTTTTTTCCAGGGATGGTGATTGTGCGCAATAAGAAATAACATTATATGTTGGATATCATCAGTTTATTTTTATTCCTGTATTTTTATAAAATTATTGTTTACACAACTTTCTTAACAATATCGAATATTTTGGCATCATTGTCAGGACAGTTTGAATAAAGCTTTGCCTTTATTGTATTTTCTGATAGAGGAAGAAATGAGTGGAATTTTTGAGTTCCTTGAATTGTTTTTGCATTATTATATTGATTATTTAGCTGCAAAGACATATTTTCGTATTCTTCTGTAGTAGAATAACAAAATGACAACTTTGTAAGTTCTTCTTCTTTTCGTTTGTTTGCCCAATTAAACAACTCTCTTGCAGTCTTTATTGGGTGTTCGCGTTCTTTAGCTAAACTTGCTCTGGTAGCCATGCGTTTTATCGTACCTCCAATAGCATCGCATGGACCTTTTCCGTGCCATGTTGCGAAGAAATGCCATTCAGCGTCAATACCATACTTTGACTTAAATTTACAAAGGCTAGATAGGTTTTTTCGGTTTTTATACTGTGAAGCAGCACCATCTGACATAAAATAATTTTTTTTTATGTTTTTATTTTGATCAATTTGTAAAAACTTTATCATTTTATCAATAAACAAATTAACAGCGACTGAATCATGTCTTAGTTCTTCAGAAATTATAATGAAGCTAAAATGTTTAATTTGCATATTTTCAGTATAATATATTACGAAAGGATGGATTGTGGCCTGTTGCACGTTCCAATGGTGTGATTGAACTTCAGCCTGCAAAATGAAGCTGTAATTTTCAGAAAAGTCACAAATAGCTAAAAATTCACCATCTTGCAAGTTTTGTTTTGTAGTTTTCAAAAAATTGGATTGTTCGGTTTTTACAAAATCATGCGGAATCAAACTTTCTAATTTTGAGCTGAAAAATGAAACAAACTCATCGGTTTGCTTTACAATAGTTTCTAAATCACATCTGTCAGTGGTAACCCATTGTTCGAATGAAAGCTTTTCAACAAAGTTTTCTTCCAGTTGTTTCAATAAACTGTCTTCTAAAACTGAGGTATCAGGGCAGTTTTTAAATCTTCGTAGATGGCAATGAGTTGTCTTATTTTCGCAAAGTAATCTATTCGTTAATGTTTTTAGATCATTCAAGACATTGTATTTTTTTAAGCTATGTAGAATTAAATTGACATTTTCATGCGTAGTGCAAACGCAAACATTATGTGTTCCTGTGATAGTCAATAGTTAACATTGCCTTGGCCGGAGGCTTGCAAATGATGAAAACCCTATTTTTACATTGACGTACATTTCATTAAAGCGATTAAAAGCTTCTCTCAATGTCATCATTAACAATCTTTTCTGAACAGCTAATCTCTTATTTCCTGTCTTTACGCTAACAAAGTCTCTTTGGCCTGGCATTGCACGGCTTATATCATCGTCCTCAAAAAAATTCAAAACCAGTTCTTTTGTTTCATTACTCAAAGCTTTTCCAGAGCTTGAACCTTGAGATGAATCAAATACATTATCTCTTTCCTTTCTTGCATCTGATGCCATATTTCTACTCGTTTCAAATTCGTCTACAATTTTTTGTACTGACCATGATTTTGGTAACAATGATAAAATTAATAGTTTTTCTTGCCTTGTGGCTGAATTTAAAAATTTCATTTTCATATTTTCTATGGCTTCATCAAACTCGTTTGCTTTTTCTGTTTTAGCGTCTAATTTAAAAAGATTTCTTCGTACACCTTCGACGATTTCAGCGCACTTTTTTTCAGGATAGTGAACATTTTTAACCTTACCTAAATCTATAGGCGAAACACGAATAGCTGCTATTCCTCGGTTGAATATTTCGACGTCTACAGGCATCGTGAAGTCTTCATTTGATTGAATTGTGCTTAGCGTTGACGCTGATGGTATCGTGACCAAACTTTCATAGCTTTGCGAATCAGGTACATCAGGTATGGTCTGAACAGTTGGCATCCTTGAGCCGCCGGCTACGCTTTGTTCTTCGTTTTGGGTGAAGTGAGCTCTTGAATCAATATGTAGACGGCAAGACAAACAAATACGAAAATCCTTGGTGTTGAGTGTGGATACCTTGGAAAATCCAATTGATTTTAGTTTTGGATGATACCATCCGTGAGATATCGCAGCTCTTTCGAACACTGAATGTCTTTGAATGGGCGAATACATTTTATTTTACTCATTTTGTAATCTGTAACATAGACAATATTTTCCAATTGTTAGTTTTGTACGAAAATATCACAAAACATATAATTAAAATGTGTATTTAAAACTTACCTTTGCACCAAAACGTGTTACACTTTCCTTTACAATTATTATGTTATCAAACAACACTAGATCTCGTTCAAAAACACAGGATTATGAGCTGAAATTACTATAATCACTATGCTACTAGCAACCTTTCTGCATTTACTGTTTGGTAGATACTGGATTAATTCAGAACCGAGTCAGACATTATTATACAGCTCACGGGTAGAAATCATAGAATACTGGGTAAAGACTGTTGGAAGATAGGTGGAGTTGAACGCTCAGGTATCGTCGAACCTTCAGGTACGAGTTTGGAGAGTTGGAGCGAGGTAGATTTGCTGGCATAGGTATATTGTTATTGAAGAAGATTGTAAATTGTATATACCTGGAATGAATAAAGTGTGCGGCGGTTGTTGATTGAGGTATCAGTCGGCAGCCGTCTAGTTTGATGGAAGGTGACTAAGACTGCGTTCTTTTTGTTTATTATTAAGAAACGGTCATCGACGGAGCTAGCCTCGTTATGGCCAGCGTGGCCATGGTGGACTAGTTCCAACAAAGACCATGTTTACAATCACCAACTGTACGTAGTACAGCTAACTGGTATCTAATTACCTGTATCTAATACTTGTTTGCACGTTTTCAGCACAACGCACCAAAAATCACTTGAAGAAATCATTGTTCCTGATAGTGGGATTTTGTAACTTGTTTTTCAAAATACTTTTAAGGCAGAGAATTTCACTCGAATCTTTAAGCTGTCAGTGTCATTTTAACTCAAAATGGTCCAATCTTTCCGAAAAAAATACTTTTGAAACTGGAAAAACACGGAGTTCATCCGAAAAGGGCCAAAACTTATTAAGTTATCAAAAAAATCAATATTAAATCAGTAATATCTTCTAAACGGTGCATCTTAGAAAAATGTTACCGAAGTACTTTTTGCTTGCAAATTTGATATTCTTTCATAAAATTAGGGTGACAAACTTTTTTGACTTTTCTTAATAGCTTTTTTGAAAATTGTAATTTCTTTGAAATTTTTTTTTCATTGTAACCTATTTTTTTCCAGAACAACTCACTAAGCACTAGATAGCATTTTCAGTCATCTATAACATAAAAATAATTAAAAAATTATTGACAGGTCACTTTTAAGGAAAAATCTATATTTTAGTTCAAAACACAAAAACCAAACTTTTTTTTTACCGTGCATATTTTTTTTATATAGCACCAACAATTGTCTAAAACTTTGCCGAAGACACCAAACCAATCGGACAAACCGTTTCCGAGATACAGTTTTTTGAAGATATCATGTGCATTTTTCATAGGCCCTTCTCATAAGTAAGGCTAGATTCAAAATGGCGAACCAAGCATGCAAAACGGCGTTTTTCTTCCCCAAAAACTTGAATGCAAGGTTTCATGCAAATCAAAAAATACAAAAAAAAAACTGGAAAAATTTCCCACTTGTTCGTGGAATCGCTCTCCTTCCATGTGTGTATAGGCAAAAAACTTCAAATTTTCAAAAAAAATTTACTCAAAAACGACTCAATGAACATTTGAGATTTTTTGATATGTTATGTAAAAATGATTGATCTTCTATAAAAAAATATAAAAATAAATAGTCGTTGTGGTCCAACATTTCGAAAATCATAAAAAACAAATATATTGACCATTTTAGCAAACTTGAGTACATTAATTATTTTAACAAATATTTTTAATAAAAACAATAAGTAATAATCTTTCTATTTATAAAAATATATTCAAAATCGATTCAGCGGTTCAGAAGTTTTTTCAGAAGATTTTTTTTAAATAAGAAATTTCGAAAAATGTCGATTTTTCTGGTAACCCTATATCGAACATGGTCACCCTAATTAAAAAATATAGGTCTTATTATTTTCGATAGAAAATACCAAGCAACATACCAAGCCATTTTGAGCAAAATCGGACAACTTATTTTTTCAACTCTATTCTTTGCCCGTGGAATCGCTGTATATATATATATATATATATATATATATATATATATATATATATATATATATATATATATATATATATATATATATATATATATATATATATATATATATATATATATATATATATATATATATATATATATATATATATATATAAATAAAACGAGCCAGCAACTCCAAGTGCAGTTAATCTAGAATGTGAAAATCAAGAACTCACCGTTTCTGAACCGAGTTTAATTTTCAAAGAGCAATATCCTACTTTTTAAATTGGATTTCTAATGTTTTCCAGCAGCCACCCAAAAAAAATTGTATTCTGGCTGGTTCAAGTAGAACGCATACCGTCTGCGTATGCATTTATCATCAGAATGTTAAATTAATGTTTAAAACCCTTAAGGTTACGAAACTTATTCCTAGCCATTTTAAAACGTATCCTGACTTGTTTTTTAAAATACTCTGTGAAAATCCTACAGAGAAATGTTGGTTGAAAACCTGTGATCATTGCCCGGGTACGCAGACACTGGAGAATGACCTGATGAATTTTCTTAAAACATCGATTCCTTAGAATTTAAACAATAGAAGCAAACAGATCGTTGTCATCTAAATTCAATGCTAGTGGATGCAGAAGAGTTTGTGGAAACATTTTTAGAAAATTAAAGCGAATTATCTCCGCATAATTTTATTGCAGAGCAACATGGTAACTACTTGCAACAACTTAAAATTAATTTGGAAGCAACTGACTGCATTGTAATTGCTAATTTCTCCGAAAATTACTCTTTTGTTATTCAGGACGCTACACAAGGTTTTCATTGGGCAAATGCTCAATGCACAATCCATTCCTATGCAATGCAATGGAAAAGAAAATTAAGAACCGTTATTCTCCTTTAAAACAAATTTCTGGGACACAATCGTTTCATTCCTTTAAGCCACTAAATGAAAATTACATTATCGTGAAACGGTTTTCGTTTTCAAATGAAGAAAAATGCGTTAAATTGTAAGAATTTTGCTTTGTAATTGATGAAATATGAAAAATAAAAATAATTAAATAACCAAATTAAATGCTGAGTTTTAATTGAAGGTAATCAGAAAAAAACCCTGCTTGTAGTCTAAGGCTTTGAGATTTGAGCTCCAATTCCTCAATATAGCGGAGCCTGGTCCAATTCCGACCCTGTGGCCAATTCCGACCTTCCAAGATTCACTCAGACAGCGCTGGTAGCCACATTTTTAATAATACCAATGGTAAGCTTTCATTACACAAAGAATTTTAACGTAGATTACATTGGTCGGAGAAATAGTGTTTGTTGGACTTCAAAATTGATAAAATTTGAGAAAAAAATGTTCTACACGCTAGAAAAATCTTGTATTCTTATTTCGGTTCGGTTCACTCAGAATAACCTTAATGTGGAATAATTCAAAATATGAGTTAAGTTTACTCAGTCGTGGTTTATGCTACAACTCAAATTCGGCATGAGTTCCTCTGCCATCCTTATGAGCACTCATACTGAATATGGACGCTAACGGACCATTGTGGCTCCAGTTATAGCGTAAACCATGGCTGAGTAAACCCTAGCAATGTTGGTCTGTGCTTTTAAACAATTTGAGGCTGATTTATAGTTCTTACATTTAATGGATTAAGACTTGAACCAGCCTCCCCTACTTATGATGAGTACATTACTTCACAAATAAAACTAGATTTGTCAACATGGTTATCATGAATTTATTAGGAATAAGTTTGATAACTTCAATGAAATGCTTCCCGCAGTTATTTTGAAGTGATGGAAAATGATGCTCATTCCATGTGTGTATAGGCAAAAAACTTGAAATTTTCAAAAAATTTAATTTAAAAACGGCTCGATGAACATTTGAGATTTGTTGATATGTTATGTATAAATATTTGATTCTTTATAAAAAAATATAAAAATAAATAGTCGTTGTGGTCCAACATTTCGAAAATCATAAAAAACAATTATATTGACCATTTTAGCAGATTTGAGTACATTAATTATTTTAATAAATATTTTTAATAAAAACAAGAAGTAATATTTTTTCTAATAATAAAAAAAAATTGCAAATCGAAGCAGCTTTTCAGAAGTTATTTTTTTTTTTAAATAAAAAAAATCGAAAAATGTCGATTCTATATCGAACATGGTCACATTAATGAAATAATAAAAAATACGGGTCTTATTATTTTCGATGAAGAACATATCAAGCAATTTTGAGCAAAATCGGCCAACTTTTTTTTTCAACTCTATTCTTTTCCCGTGGAACCGAGAAATATATATATATATATATATATATATATATATATATATATATAAATATATATATATATATATATATATATATATAAATATAAATTAATATATATATATATATATATATATATATATATATATATATATATATATATATATATATATATATATATATAAATATATATATATTTATATATATATATATATATATATATATATATATATATATATATATATTTATATATATATTTATATATATAAAGGGACGATACGGTCAGAAATTTGGTCAATATCAACTTGACGTATTTCTTTCAATTTTGCATTTAAAAACCTGAACACCCCTCATTTTGAAGGTGTGTGTGTGTGAGAATGTTGCTCCTATTTTGATTTTGGAATTCACTCTTCAGTTGTCAAAATGCCGTCAAGCAAGAAGAGCAGCGTATCAAAATTTTGCTCGCGCATCGCGTAAAATCCGAGCTACTCGCACGCAAAGTTGGCAAAATCGCTAAAAGTTGCCAAATCAACCGTTACAAATGTAATTAAAGTGTTTGGGGAACGTTTGTCGACATCCAGGAAGTCTGGATCGGGGGGAAATCGAAAACCGGAAGCCGCTGAGACGACAAAGAGAGTTGCCGGTAGTTTCAAGCGAAACCCTAACCTATCTCTCCAAGATGCCGCAAATAAGCTGGGTTTATCGTCTACAACCGTGCATCAAGCCAAAAAACGAGCCGGACTATCGACTTACAAGAAGGTAGTGACTCCAAATCGCTATGATAAACAAAATACGACGGCCAAAGCGCGATCCCGGAGGCTGTACACGACGATGCTGACGAAGTTTGACTGCGTGGTAATGGACGACGAAACCTACGTCAAAGCCGACTACAAGCAGCTTCCGGGACAGGAGTTTTATACGGCAAAAGGAAGGGAAAGGTAGCAGAATGTTTTCAAGCACACGAAACTGTCAAAGTTCGCAAAGAAATATCTGGTTTGGCAAGCCATCTGTACCTGTGGCTTGAAAAGCAGCATTTTCATAGCTTCCGGGACTGTCAACCAAGAAATTTACGTGAAAGAGTGTTTGAATAAACGTCTGCTGCCTTTCCTGAAGAAACTACGGTTGCTCCGTACTGTTTTGGCCGGATTTGGCATCTTGCCATTATGGTAAAAAGGCCATGGAGTGGTACGCCGCCAACAACGTGCAGGTGGTTCCCAAGGACAAGAACCCTCCCAACACGCCAGAGCTCCGCCCAATTGAGAAATACTGGGCTATTGTCAAGCGGAACCTAAAGAAGACCAAAAAAAACTGCTAAGGACGAGCAGCAGTTCAAGGCAAACTGGCTTTCTGCGGCGAAGAAGGTGGACAAGGTGGCTGTACAAAATCTGATGGCAGGGGTCAAGCGTAAGGCCCGGCAATTCGGATTTGGAAAAGCGGAAGCCTAACTGAATATTTTTCCTGAATTTTATACTAATTGAACTTGAAAAAGAAATTTAATTTGATTTTTTAAATAAACGATTTCACCGATTTACACGCGTTTTCCCTTGACCAAATTTTGACCGTATCACCCTTTATATATATATATATATATATATATATATATATATCTATATATATTTATATATATATATATATATATATATATATATATATATATATATATATATATATATATATATATTTATATATATATATATATATATATATATATAAATATATTTATATATATAAATATTTAGTAATTTCTGAAATGCTGGATGGATTTTCAATGATTTTCAATAAATAGAAAGATTATTACCTTTTGTTTTTATAACCCTTCTTACATCAATAGAAGGGTATTAAGATCGCTTAAAAACTCGACTTTTTATCCGAGGCCCACAGGGCCGAGTGTCATATACCATTCGACTCAGCTCGACGAACTGAGCATATGTCTGTGTGTATGTATGTGTGTGTGTGTCTATGTGTGTGTGTTACAAATAATGTCACATCGGTTTCTCAGCCATCTGTGAACCGATTTCAGTTCTGTTGACGGCAAATGGAAGCTACAACATTCCCATAGAACGCTATTGATTTTTTTTCATTCGGACTTTTCGTTACGAAGATATGAATGAAACAGTACTTGAAGGCCTATTATAATAGTAATCAAACAGTCTAGTCTCCGATTACATACTGAGCTATTTGTGTACCGATTTTAGTTTTGTTGATGCCAAATCAAAGCTATGAAATCTCCAAATAACTGATCAAAATTTCATTATGATTGGATAATCCTTCATGGAGATATGACCAAAACAATACCTGAGAGCGCATAATTGTGAGATGACAATATACTCGTTGCAGTGCAAAACCGAACAAGACCAATCACACCAATCGATGCCGCTTGCATTCAATTGTGTCGCATCTGTTGCGTTGTATAGCACATACAGCGGACTAACCACACTATGCGACTGTATAGAATTAGAGCAGCATCGATTGGCTCGAGTGGCTGGTTTTGAACTGCAACGAGTATATTCGAAAATTACACAAAGTCTTCTTTTACCATAACTACATGTACTTATTGAGCATCTTGAATCCATATTGATAATCAACATTGACGCTTAGGATTGTCTAATAATTCATTCTGTGAACTAAATCTACGAAATTTCTAATATTCTAATATCTTTTATGTTTCACTTCGATAAACAATATGTTCAGGATTGACAAATAGTTCATTTAATAGACTGAATATATTCCTGGATTCCTGGATCTTCTTGGAATTTCTGATGAAAATATGTAGTGGCCACATTTGAGTTCGTAATTCTGGTGAAGTGTAAGAAGGGTTCAGTCTCACCATCGGTGGATAAATGCGGGTTTTAAATTATATTTTGAGCTGGTAAAGTTTGTTTTTATTGGTAACAAGGAACTCGTAGCTCTTTGTTTTTTTTTTGTAGAATGAACGAATATGCTTATTGTGTTAAAAAATGCTTTGTGCTTTTGGCTGCTGCGCGTGTGGCTTTTTATACGAAGGAAGCTTCGTAGAAAGTAAAAATCAGTTTCGTTGCAGAAAACAACGAATAGATTTGTTAGTCCTACTTTCGACCGTAATATGAACGAAAATTAATTTTCAGTGTACTATTGAAATGTGATCTACTAAACGAAAGGTATCTTATGACGATTTGCGTCACCAATTGGCACAATTTTCCATAAATTGTACATCTACACACTGAGAATATATTGTTCTGTATAGATTCAACAAATTTTGTTGTTGACTCACGGCTTACCCATAATATTTATTTATTCAAACAATATCGATTTAATTTTTGAACCAACAACAATTTTGTTTTGTTTCTTAAAACGCTGCAAAGGAGGCTTCTATTGAAAACAAAAATCATTTATTGTTGAATAAAAAAATAAGCTTTTTGGAATCAATGCACCTTTGCATTGATTAGACAAAAGAGGTTGGATTGAAAAAAAAAATGTTTTTCATACATTAGAACCATTGAAATAATAAGAAATTAAGGTAAATGTTTTGTTGATTGTTGATTCTACAAAATAATTTTGTTGACTCAATAAAGATTTCTGTTAGAAATGTTAATTTACTAACAATATTGGATTCGAACAAAAGAATTGTTGTTTAAAATATATGGTTGCATTTAACTAAAACAATGTGTGGTTTGATTAAATACACAAGAAATGTTGATTCTGTGGGATAAACCGGCAGACACCCAACAGGTAGCGAAGTGGACAAGGCCAACACCGAAAACAAACGGAATTAACCCGGGGAAATTGCGATACCGAGGAAATAATAAATTACTCGCACCAATGGTTGAAAACGTGTTTATTTCAGGACTGTTTACAAGGGATTGAAAAATTGCACTCTTCTTTTGTTTTCTTTCTTCTCTCTCTGTAGATGTGCTCGAACCGCACGAACTGGTCGTAGCGTAGTGGCGCCGGTGATAAAATATTGCCCCTACTTTTACACTGCTAACACTCCTCCTCAATATTTTCTCTACTTCCGGCACAGCTCGCGTCGTCCGTTAGCCCCATGGCTTCAGCAAACTTCTTCTGCTTTACGGGTCCTAACGGTTTCGTGAGAATGTCGGCTGTCATATGCTCTGAAGGACAGAATCGCAGAATCACTTCTCCTTTGTCGCACATGTCCTTCGTGTAGAACATGCGAGTGTCGATGTGTTTCGACCTGCGCGACACGCGCTCCTTATCGACGAACTCGATGCAGCTCCTATTGTCCTCGAACAACACGGTAGGACCGCACTGCTTTGCTCCGATCTCGTCCAAAATCCGCCGCAGCCAAACAAGCTCTTTGCACGCTTCGGACACTGCGACATATTCCGCTTCCATGCTGGAAAGCGAAATGCTGGTTTGCTTTCGACTAGCCCAACTAACAGATGCTTCACCAATCAAGAACAGATATCCGTTATTCGACTTGCGGTCACTCGTATCCCCACTCCAATCAGCGTCACAGTAGCCAGTCAAGCACAACTGTTTACTGCGGTCCGCGTAGAGTCGCAGCTTGCTGCTGCTGGTCCTCAGGAGATACTTGACCACACGCTTCAGTTCACACCAATCTACCTCTGTCGGTTGGCTGATCCTCCTACACAATATCGATACACTTGCTGTTACGTCGGGACGCGTATTAACTGCGACGTAAAGTAGCGCTCCTGCAAGGCTTCGGTAACGTTCATTGTCTGGCAGATCTCTGCTTCCTTCTCGACTCCTGTAGTACCCGACGTCGATCGGCACGCTTGAACCCTTAGCATGTTCGAGGCCGAATCGTGATGCCACTTTCTTGATGTAGCTTTCTTGATCCAGACAGTAGAATCCGTTATTGTCCTTCGTAACACGGATACCCAGAAAGTAACCAATCTCTCCCAACGATGACAGAGTTATCTTCTTCCGCAGTCCGCTCTCTACAGCAGCAACATGCTGCTCGGTCATTCCAGTGACGATCATGTCATCAACGTGTAGCAACAAGTAGACGAAACCTCCTGGCAAACGTTTGACGAACAAACAGGGATCAGATCTGGACTGATTGAAACCCAATCCCTTCAGCAACTCATTGATCGTAGAGTTCCAGATCCTTGCAGCCTGCTTCAAGCCGTACAGGCTACGCTTCAACCTGCATACAAGACCTTCGTTTCCTGGAATCATAAACCCCTTCGGTTGCTGCATATAAATTTCGTCCTGTAGTTGTCCATGTAGATACGCCGACTTGACGTCTAGATGGCGTACCACCATCTTTTTGTAGCCAGCTACCGTCAACAGAATTCTCAACGTCGCTCGATGGAGCAAACACGGCGTGGTAATCAACGCCGAAACGCTGCGAAAATCCTTGGGCTACAAGACGTGCTTTAAATCGCGAAACGTTGCCAGAGCTGTCCTCCTTCTTATTGTAAATCCATTTACAACCAATGGGAACGCGACCGGCTGGAAGCTGCACCAAAGACCAGGTCTCATTCCGCATCAACGAATCGTATTCCTCAGCCATTGCTGCTTTCCACAAGTCCTGCTCAGAACTGTTCACTGCCTCTTCATAGGTTTCGGGTTCTCCTTCAACTCCTACGGCTGCATCGACCTCGTAATCTTCGAATCGTTTAGGTAGCACTCCACGTGTACTTCGCTTCGGAATATCCTGCTGTCCACCAACTGCGCCTTCATCTTCATCCGGATCGTAGAACTCTGGATCAGACTCCTCCTGAAGTCCAGGATCTTCTTCATCTGGCTGTTCTTCGGGCTCCCGAAGATCATGGTTTCCTATATCGAGCTCAACAAACATTTCGCTGCAGTCAGAGACCGAATCGCGCCGAGTTAGCGACCCATCTCCTAGCTCGATAAATCTGGCATCCCGGCTGATCGTAATTTCGTCATTCTCCGGATTCAGAAATCTGAAAGCCTTCCTATCATCGCAGTAGCAAACGAACAACAACTTACGATCCTTGCTGTCAAGCTTGCTTCGTTTAACGTCAGGGACGTGCACATACGCCGGGCTTCCAAACACACGTAGGTTCTTCAGTGAAGGTTTTCTGCCAAACCACTTCTCATATGGCGTTGATTCAACAGATCGGGAAGGCAACCGATTCTGGACATATCCAGCGGCCATGATTGCCTCACCCCAATATTTTTTAGGTAACCCAGCGTCCAACAGCATGCACGTTGCCATCTCTTGTAGAGATCGGTTTTTACGTTCCGCCACGCCGTTTTGTTGTGGAGAATACGCGGTGGTGAACTGAGCCTGGATACCCTCATGTCCATAGAACTCCTTCAACTCTTTGTTAGCGTATTCGCCCCCACCATCAGAACGTATCACACTTGGCGCTCGACCGAACCGCGTTTTAACGTACGCTACGTAACGTTTGATACAGCCCGCTGCGTCCGATTTCTGTCTGAGTAAACAGACCACCGTGTAACGACTAAAGTCGTCAATGAGGGTCATTAAGTACCTGCACCCTCCCGGCGTAACGTTCTTCATCGGACCACAGATGTCCGAATGAACCACGTCAAGAATACGTTCAGAACGATGTTGTGCTAGCTTGGGAAATGGTTGTCTGGGTAATTTACCTGCTAGGCAATGCTCGCATACATGCCTGATCCCGCAATCGTGCATACTGAAACCTTCACAGAGATTCTCCTCCTGAATGCGCTCCAGTACAGCCGGATCCCGATGACCGAACCGGCGATGCCAAGTATGCTGACAATCCAGCAGGTGCCGAGACTCTGTGCTCAGCCGAGCGTCCTCTGCCGTCTTCAGGATGTACAAATTTCCGCACAACTCAGCCATGGCAACTAACTTTCTTTCTTCGTTCATTACACTACACCGCGATGCTTCGAACTTCACACTCAACCCCTTTTGGGTTAGCTTTCGGACCGAAAGAAGGCCACCTTCCAAAGTCGGAATGTACAGTACCTCGGTGAAAAGAATGTCTACTACCTGTCCTTCACCGTTCACACACTTTACCGAACCTTCACCAACACCAGCTGAAGTTGTTACGGAACCATCGGCGAGGATTACTTTTATCTTCACACTTTCATCCAGCTTGCGAAAGAAATCCTTGTCACTAGTCATGTGACTCGAACATCCGCTGTCGACGTACCAGCAGCCACTGCGCCGATTGCCTCCAGCCACGAAGCAAATCGGAACATCCTTCTCCACGGCTTTCTTCGCCTTGCTTCCAGAGGGCTTCACTGCATTATCGCTCTTTTGCTGTGATTTCAACAAACGGCAATCGCGCCGAAAATGACCGGGTTTCTGGCAATGGTAACATACCTTTTCCTTACTCCGCATCTTCATAGCTTTTTCCGAAGTATCCCCTGAACGCTCCAAACGGCACTGGTGCTCGTCGAGTAGCTTTTGTTTCACGAGCTCTAGTGTCTGGTCCGCATCGGGTCGGCTTTCCAATGCCGTTATCAGACTACCAAACGACTCAGGCAGACTACGATAGATCATCGCAATCTTGAGTGATGTTTCAAGAGCTTGACCGGCAGTTGCTAGGCGATCGAAAAGCTCTTCGAGATCGTAGAGATGTTTCTCGATGTCTCCTCCCTCAGCCATGTTGAGGCTGCAAATCCGTCTAAGCAATGTCACCCGCGACGTCATTGTCGCCTTTTCGTGGAAATCCTTCAGCACTTTCCACGCGTCCGCTGCTGTAACCGCATCCCGAACTAGATTCAGCTGGCTATCTTCGATGTATAGAACGATAGTAGCTAGAGTTTTCTGGTCGCGTTTTGCCCACGCATCGGAAGCCGGTTCCGGCTTTGGCTCCGACACAACCGACCACAAATCTTCGCGCTTCAGGAGCATCTCCATGCGCTTCTTCCAGACTGGATAATTCACGTTACTCAAACGTGCAAACAAGAACTTATCGGACATAGTTAATTTTGTTTCACTACTGCGCAATTGAATTTGCACCGTTCGGCTCACAATCAAACTTGTTCTTGACTTGCTCGCACTCGGGTAATCACAACACGCACACAGTCCAATCTGCTTCAACTGTTAGCTGCTGGTTGATCGCAAAGCGACACAACCTCAATCCCGGAAACGAAGCAGTTTTTCCACAAACACTTTCTGTCCCCTCACACGGCCTGGGCCCATAACCTGTGGGATAAACCGGCAGACACCCAACAGGTAGCGAAGTGGACAGGCCAACACCGAAAGCAAACGGAATTAACCCGGGGGAAATTGCGATACCGAGGAAATAATAAATTACTCGCACCAATTGTTGAAAATGTGTTTATTTCAGGACTGTTTACAAGGGATTGAAAAATTGCACTCTTCTTTTGTTTTCTTTCTTCTCTCTCTGTAGATGTGCTCGAACCGCACGAACTGGTCGTAGCGTAGTGGCGCCGGTGATAAAATATTGCCCCAACTTTTACACTGCTAACAGATTCTACTCATTGCGTTGTTCTATGTTTCTGCCTTCATGATTTAGTCGCACATAGCGCGCCCTTTTTCATGCACTGCACGGATTAAAAGGAAAACTCTGAATAGGACCTATATAAAAAAAATTAATTAATAATATTTTTTTATAACAATTACAATAAAAGCAATAGGTAAATATTAAGCATTGCATAAAATACTGTTGATTTAAGTGATATGAATTAAGCTCTTTTTCTGATACTTTAAATAATTTAAAGACATTTGAATAAACTTGTTGAACTAATATTTGTAACAGTTTGAATACAGTACAATGAGTGCAATGTTTTTCGTAATCTTTATATTAGCTTTAAGTTACTTAAATGAAATTAATTGAATGATGTTTGCAATCTTTACTTATTTCAAGTATATTAGAATTAAACATAAAAACAACAAAAATAACAGTTTTTGTGATGATTTTATAGCAACTGAGAAATAGGGTGGGGGGGGGTGTTCGTGAGCGTTACGTAATTAAAGGGGGGAGTCTGGTCTCGCGTTACTTATTGTTACATAGGGGGGGGGGAGGGGGTCCAAAATCCCGTTTTTCTGCGTTACGTAATTTGTGCACAAAGCCTATAGACTCCCCAGATTGATTAAAAGTTTCGCAGCTAACGAATGTCCATAAGCAAAATATGGAGATAGAAGTTTATTCATTAACGATAATATTTTCGAAAATGTAGCTTTAGAAGTAAGGTTAACATGTTATCAGATACATTCCTGAAATCATAACATTTTTTGGGGTTGGCTTCAGTACCAGTAGTTGTCGATATAGATTGCATAATGAACCTGTATGTCAAATTGTATCAAAATTCGCTTCGCTTTTATTATAACAGTTGTATCGATATTTATTCTTAAGATTTCTTTAAAGGATTCGATTTTCAATCAAAAGGTACTGTTTTTGGCTGAAATAGTTCTTAGTAAACAGTGGTGGCCAAAATAATCAATACATCTACAGTTTTTCATACAAAACAGTCATATTTGACATGCTTTATGTTTAGACAATAAAAGTAACCTGGATTTCAAACTGTGTTGAATTTGTAAGCTGTGCTTCAAAGTCTTTAAAATTACCACCATCTTAGAAAACTTTATTTACTCACCCATGTTTGAAAATTTTATTTACTCCACCATGTTTGAAAATTTTATAACCATTTATTTTCTTTTTCAAAATAGTTTATTTCATAAGAATGAAAAATTTTGCCGATGAACTCATTCTTGTTGAACTTTTCAATTTTTAATTATTTAAAAACTAATTTTTGCCAAATCTACTAACAAGGCAAATCTGATGCCATTTTGTAGACTGTACTTGAAAATTTAAAAATTCAAAAGGGTGCATTTGTTATTTTCCCTATACTATAGTTGTTACATTCTTTTGCCATACCTTCATAAAATTTCGAAAAATTTCCATGGAATTTCGATGACCCAGAATACTATCAATGTCAAACAAAATCTTAAGTTTAACCTCAAATTCCCCATGGATATTTCTTTCGAACTGCCGTGAAGTTCTCAGTAGATTTTGATGAAATAAACCTCGGAAATCTCCTTCACAATTTTTGAACTCTTCTTAGAAATTTAGCTCGATATAACTTATAAATTTTCATTGTATTTTTCATAGTATTCCACTTTATAACAAACTTGGTTGATGATTTGCTCACAGATCTTTCAAAGAGTTATTCAATAAAAAACTTAAATCGAATTCCATTGAATGGCTTTAAAATATCCACATTGTGGAAACCGGAAAATAATCTCTGAATTTTTAAATTACTGTTTGTTTTTTTTTAAATTCCTTTATCATCAAGATTTTCAGCCCTGGGCTGGTTCATCTCCCGTCGTAGTTACTAAAATAACGTTTAGGTATGTTTCGTAACTTTGTCCGGGGTTAGATTTGAACTCGTGACTTTGGCATGAGAGGTATGGATGTTAACCACTGTTTTTTTATTACTGTTACTGTTACCTGTGCTTTTATTCAGTAATCGGTCGTTCTCATCTACGTTGGAATACAGTCGTAGCAATGATAAAGTGTTCTGCTTTGTTTGCCGCATATTTTGCGCAAAGGCTTTGCGAAAGCAAAATGAAAAGTTTATTTGAACTATTTTCAATAATTGGAGAAAACTAGGCGAGAAAATAAAAGCTCATGACGATACTACATTGGATAAGGAATGCTTCGAAAAATATTTACTTCACAAGCAATCGAAGAGCAAAAGCAACATTATAGAGAAAACGTTAAGAAGCTGTAGGAAGTTGTGAAGGATGAGTATCGACCGACAAAATTTTGAAGATTTTAAACGCGTTATCCAAATCAATCTAAATTTTAATATAAATTTAAAATGTTCATTGACTCAATGTTGTTCTTTGAAGTTTTAATATATTCAGTTTTAGAGCTATATAGAGTCAGGTCTATTCTGTGCCTCGGTTAGTGGAGATGCCTTAAGAGAATCGAGTAAGGTGACTACAGTAACCTCGTGTGAGTCCATTCTCCATTTGATCCGCATGGATTTTTTTTTCTTTTTTTTTTATTTATTTCGTCAAACAATCAATCGTAGACTACATTAAAGTTCTTACCTTTTATAATTACTTAATGTATTGAAATATCTTTTCAGTTTTGTACGAGGCATACTAAGGTCAATCATTTCACTATGTTCATTATAAGCATTCATCATCTGATTTGATGGTCCAAATTTAGTATAATTTGTACGACGATGATCTAAAGCGAACAAATTTTGATTACGTAGTTGTCGTGTAGGTACATAAAACTTTAATTTTGATAATAATTCAATTGAATCTATTCGTTGCGTAACGAGGTCGTTGACAAATGAGACCATAGCATAATCTCGACGCGCTTTCAATGATTGAATGTTGAATAATACGAGGTACCCGAATAAAAATTTACATCAGGCTGATGTCTGATTTCAATGTCTACATCAACATGAAATTCAAATGTACATCTTACGTTGAACATTAGAGATCAGATCGATTTCGCTGTATTTAGGCAAGGTAACATGATGTTAACATCAGACATTTTCAAACAATTTTTTTCTAATCTAATGTCCCTTTGACGTCATGATTTTGACATTCAAATAAAATGTTTTTCTGATGTTTTAAGATATCAAAGCATATTGATGTTTTCAAATGTATTTGAATAAAACAGCACAGTCAAAGGATTTTTGATGTTTTCAGATGTATTGAAAGTTATGAATAAACATCTTACATATGTTTTCAAGTGTCGATTTTATCCAATAAAAGAGATGATGTATGATGCATTCAGATGTAGAAAAACGTGACGGTGTATCGTTTCCGGATGTTTTCAGTTGTAGATAATAACATTAAAACCAAATAATCTGAAAGCATCAAAATCACATGTTAGGCTAAGGTAAATTTTTATTCGGGTGTTGAGTAAAATACATAAAGTAAATATGCACCAATATCGCCAAAACATATACGATTCACACTTAATTCTAATCGCATCGGATATTTACCGATATTTTATGAGTACAAAATTTTACATCTATAAGAACATGGATTTCAACGCAACGTGTGATTGTTATGACACAAGATGTATTCTGGCTTATTATGAATACAACATTTTACTTCACAAAGACCTTTGATTCTATTGTAACGTTTCATTCTTATGTTGTAAGAAGTTTTCTAATGCTGTAGACCTGCAGTCTTTTACAGTAGAATGAAGTTTATTTCTAAGGTAACGGCCAATTATAATGTCATCAGATGTGTTTAGATGTCTTAGGTACACAACATTTCACACATACATAACGTTTGATTGTCATGTAATTTTAGATTCTAGTTTTATAAGACGTGTTCTGATGTTAAATTTAACATCATCAATACGTTTGTTTTTAATGTGAAGTTTAAATATGTTGTATTTATATGTACTAGGGCGTTACTTTGAACTCTGAATACATTTAGAATACGACAACCCACATTCAAATTTAATGTTTGGAAGATGTCTGCTAATATTTTTTACATCACCATTTCTATTCGGGTATTTATTCACCACACTCGATTCTTTTCAGACATCCCGAATCATTGAGGTGCAGAGTAGACCTAATTATTCGATTAAACTTGTTTTGATTTATCAATTAAAATAAGCTGTCCTTAACAATTACGCTACTTTCTTCGCTCTTCTCAATATTTCTATAAACGAAAAAATCCTTCGGGTAGGCCCCCTCCAGACTAATTGTCTAGCTCCGCCAATGAATCTCTCATTGCTACTTAAGTCCATATGAATAGTTGTGCGACAGTTGTTCTCTATTAGTCTAATTATTTAAAGGGTGTATTCGATAAAAATGGCATACAGAAAATCTTCTGTAACTTTTGAATCGTATGAGTAAAAAACCTAGAAATTTGAGTAGATCTTATCCATAGTGTATTATTTCCATCTGCCAAGTTTCATAGTTATACATTCAGTAGTTCCAGTCATGTCGTCGAAACAAGAAATTGTCCGTGAGAAAATTTTGTGCACTCACAATCAAAATCCAGGGACGTCCCACCGGTGGAGCTAAAAGGCTTGGAATTGCAAATACAACTGTGTCTCGTGTAATAAGAACCTTCATGGAGCGTCTGAGTGTAGAAACGAAGGAAGGGATTGGTCGTAAAAGTGGTCCAATGTAAAATGGCCAGGAAAGCCCTACAACAATTCAAGAACCGTCCAAACATGTCAATTCGAGATATCGCTAAAAAGTCTAAGGTGTCAGTAGGTTTTGTGCCGAAAACCATGAAGCGTGCTGGGTTACATGTTTACAAAGTGCAAAAAGCCCCAAACCGGAATGAAAAACAAAACATCACTGCGAAAACCCGCGCCCGGAAACTTTACACGAAGCTGCTCACCAAATCCGGTTGCATCGTGATAGATGACGAAACATACGTCAAGGCCGACTTCCGTCAACTTCCTGGGCAAGAATATTTCGTTTCCAAATCGAAGTTCGATGTTCTGGAGGATGTTCGAAAGAAGAAACTATCGAAATTTGCAAAGAAGTTTCTAATCTGACAGGCGATTTGCGGATGTGGTGATATAAGTGCTCCCTTCATCACTTCCGGAACAATAAACGGTGCGATTTACACGGAAGAGTGCCTTAAAAAGCGTCTCTTGCTATTCATTAAGAAGCACAAAGGATCAGATCTGTTTTGGCCTGATCTAGCATCCTGCCACTACGCTCGAAACGTATTGGAGTGGTACCGAGCCAACGGAGTCAATTTTGTGCCAAAGGATATGAACCCACCAAATTCACCGGAACTTCGTCCAATTGAAAAATTCTGGGCAATTATGAAAACGGAACTTTGCAAACATCCCAAAACTATAAAAACAGAGGTAGAATTGAAGAAAATTTGGGTAAAAACAACAAAAACAATGGGAAAATCGGTTGTATAAAATTTGATGGGTGGAGTGAAAAGGAAGGTGCGGGCATTCGGGATGGGAGACGAAATTGAATAAAACAAATGTTGTAAATCAAAACTCATTAGTAGTTCTTAATTCCCTGAAAATTTCAAGAAAATCCGACAATCAGTTTAATTTTGATGAGTATATATGTGTGTGCCATTTTTATCGAAACACCCTTTATACGAGTTTATGTTCAAGATTAGCAAACGAAGAGCAATTCGCAAAAACAACGTTTATTGCATTAAGATTTATGCGAGCTGGTAATACAATGAGCTAATAGTTATAAAAAACAGATATACATCTAACAAACATTTTAGTTATCTGAAAAATGTCTATCTGCGAATGACAATTTAAGAGCAGCAATTGAAACCACATCAGCACTTGTGAACGAAGTTTTATGAAGCCTTTACTCAGGAATATTTTCATTTGTTGCCTTTGAAAGTTTAGTACATTGTGCAAATAGTGTTCAGCTAATGTTTCTAAATATATTTTCTCGCTTCTAGCTGATTGTAACAACTACCCACCGCTACAAAAACAAAATGGAGAGAGCTGAAGCCAGAGTTCTTGTGCTAACTGAGTTGAACTTAAAGTTGCAAATGGAAAAAGTAAAACTGATGGCTCAGAACAACGAGAAACCACCGGTAAGTCTACCTTGTTTATACCGCCGTAAGTTGATTTGAAAGATTGATAGTAATACGAGTAGATAAACTTATATACTTACCTTATATACATACCTGTACATAAGAGCTGAACACTTAGCCTGCCTCACAGTCTGTGGAGGGTACGCAGGTCGCCTTCTACTTTATCTATCACGGAGAAAAAATATTGGTAAACGCAAACATATTCTAGTTCTATTTTACCGAAATTTCACGTTGAATTGGGCACTAATATTATACTAGTTTGATTTTATTTCATTTCATGGTTTCGGGATTCAAGCGGTTAAGTTCAACTGATACCCGAGTAAAGTCTAACATCATAAAGAAAGCAATTCGAGACTAGTTTTGAATGACCAAAATATGCTGCTAGAGCAATTTTATTAAGATTTCCGGATAAATTTTTCAAAAGGGCTTAGCTAATTCAGTAAAAATATCTGGAAAAATCTTTTTCTTTACGCTCGAGTTTCCATGACCGCACGTGGACGCAGCAAATCAATACGAAACTTGTTAAGGTCGGTATCATGTTCGAAAGAAATTTCTTTTTCTATCCCAAACCCATGTTAAATTCCGTTTACTGAAACGGAAAAGTAAAGAAACGAAAAGAAATTTCTGCAGCAGTTTCCACCTGAAAAGAACGAAAAATAAAATTGGAATTTGTAAGGTTTCCAGGAAAAATAAAGGGAGGTGTCACTTTTACTTTCGGAAAAATGATCCGCTCGATTATTCCGTAAGTGAAGGTGACATTTCGTTCCATGCAGATCAATTGTTAAAGTTCGGCTTGGTAATATCATAGACTAACTCTAAGACCAGTAGGTCCCATACAAATACGATTTTTTTTTCTTGGCTCAGTCAGTACTAGCACATCGGTCCCAAGCTCGGTCCCAAGCTCAATAATGCGCCCCTAATAATGAACTCACATGAACACATTTTCAAATGTTCTGTCAAAATAACACAGCAAATCAAAACAAAGCCTCAAATATACATAGCAAGGTGCTGGCTTCACGGTGTACTTCGGACCAAGGGGTTCTACAACAGTGAACCAATTTCGAATCGCTAGTTGCATATTGATTGTTGGTAATATTGAACCAAATTCCGTAACCTCTCTACTTTTGAAGTCGATACTGGCCTTTAGTGCAGGCCTAGAACATGACTCTAAAACGGTTTTGAGCCTGGAAATGTGTGGAAAAAAAAAGTTGCCGACAAACAAAATTGAAATATAATATTTATTGCGCATTTCTTCTTCTTCTTCTTTTATAGCTAATCCTATAGCTGTATTTTTCTTTTTCAAAAAACCACATATTTTTTTAAGTCTACTTCAATACCTTTCCAATGATGTATTAAAACCTATATTTAGTGAAGAAAAAAGTTTGAAAATATCGATTAAAAGTTACGTGTTGCTTAGTGACAAAAATCACATTTTATGGCTTTTTACCCTTCTTACATCAATAGAAGGGTATTAAGATCGCTTGAAAACTCGACTTTTTATCCGAGGCCCACAGGGCCGAGTGTCATATACCATTCGACTCAGCTCGACGAACTGAGCACATGTCTGTGTGTATGTATGTGTGTGTATGTGTGTGTGTATGTGTGTGTGTGTGCGTTACAAATAATGTCACATCGGTTTCTCAGCCATCTGTGAACCGATTTCAGTTCTGTTGACGGCAAATGGAAGCTACAACATTCCCATAGAACGCTATTGATTTCATTCGAACATTTCATTACAAAGATATGAACGAAACAGTACTTGAAGGCCTATTATAATAGTAATCAAACAGTTTAGTCTCCGATTACATACTGAGCTATTTGTGTACCGATTTTAGTTTTGTTGATGCCAAATCAAAGCTATGATATCTCTAAATAACTGGTCAAAATTTCATTATGACTGGATAATCCTTCATGGAGATATGACCAAAACAATACCTGAGAGCACATAATTGTGAGATGACAATATACTCGTTGCAGTGCAAAACCGAACAAGACCAATCACACCAATCGATGCCGCTTGCATTCTATTGTGTCGCATCTGGAGCGTTGTATAGCACATACAGCGGACTAGCCACACTATGCTACTGTATAGAATTAGAGCAGCATCGATTGGCTCGAGTGGCTGGTTCTCAACTGCAACGAGTATATTCGAAAATTACACAAAGTCTCCATTTACTATTTTCAACGAATATGTACTTATTAAGCATCTCGAATCCATATCGATGATCAAAATTGAAGCTCAGGATTGAAGCTTTGTTAACGCCAAATTAAAGTTATAAAATTTCCAAATAAGTGTTCAAAATTTCATTATGTTAACTTCCCTTTTTACCCTTCTTACATCAATAGAAGGGTATTAAGATCGCTTGAAAACTCGACTTTTTATCCGAGGCCCACAGGGCCGAGTGTCATATACCATTCGACTCAGCTCGACGAACTGAGCACATGTCTGTGTGTATGTATGTGTGTGTGTGTGTGTGTGTGTGTGTGTGTGTGTGTGTGTGTATGTGTGTGTGTGCGTTACAAATCATGTCACATCGGTTTCTCAGCCATCTGTGAACCGATTTCAGTTCTGTTGACGGCAAATGGAAGTTACAACATTCCCATAGAATGCTATTGATTTTTTTTTCATTCGGACATTTCGTTACGAAGATATGAACGAATCAGTACTTGAAGGCCTATTATAATAGTAATCAAACAGTTTAGTCTCCGATTACATACTGAGCTATTTGTGTACCGATTTTAGTTTTGTTGGTGCCAAATCAAAGCTATGATATCTCTAAATAACTGGTCAAAATTTCATCATGATTGGATAATTCTTCATGGAGATATGACCAAAACAATACCTGAGAGCACATAATTGTGAGATGACAATATACTCGTTGCAGTGCAAAACCGAACAAGACCAATCACACCAATCGATGCCGCTTGCATTCTATTGTGTCGCATCTGGAGCGTTGTATAGCACATACAGCGGACTAGCCATACTATGCTACTGTATAGAATTAGAGCAGCATCGATTGGCTCGAGTGGCTGGTTTTCAACTGCAACGAGTATATTCGAAAATTACACAAAGTCTCCATTTACTATTTTCAACGAATATGTACTTATTAAGCATCTTGAATCCATATCGATAATCAAAATTGACGATTATATGAAATTGCTAATATTTATGTTATTTCTCCTTTTATATAACTAACAGAAACAGGTCATTAAAGACTATTAATGGTTATATTTTAATCACATCGATGAACAGTACGCCAAGGATTGTCGAACGGAATCATTTTTAAACACAAAATATGACATATCGAATATTCCCGGACATTCCTGGAATTTCTGATGAAAATATGTATCCAGTACCATATTGGTCACATTTGAGTTCGTAATTCTGACAAAGTGTAAGAAGGGTTCAGTCGCACCATCGGTGGATTAATTCAGGTTTTTCAACTTTGTATAAGAATATTTTTAAAACTTCCTCAGCTGCCAGCTTGTAGTTAAGGATATTCCTTAGTATATTTGTTTGCTATTAAAAGAAAATTTCAATACAAGGATCAGTGAAAGCCGTTTTTTTACCCTTCTTACATCAATAGAAGGGTATTAAGATCGCTTGAAAACTCGACATTTTATCCGAGGCCCACAGGGCCGAGTGTCATATACCATTCGACTCAGCTCGACGAACTGAGCACATGTCTGTGTGTATGTATGTGTGTTTGTGTATATGTGTGTGTGTGTGTGTATGTGTGTGTATGCGTTACAAATCATGTCACATCGGTTTCTCAGCCATCTGTGAACCGATTTCAGTTCTGTTGATGGCAAATGGAAGCTACAACATTCCCATAGAACGCTATTGATTTTTTTTTCATTCGAACATTTCGTTGCGAAGATATGAACGAAACAGTACTTGAAGGCCTATTATAATAGTAATCAAACAGTTTAGTCTCCGATTACATACTGAGCTATTTGTGTACCGATTTTAGTTTTGTTGGTGCCAAATCAAAGCTATGATATCTCCAAATAACTGGTCAAAATTCATTATGATTGGATAATCCTTCATGGAGATATGACCAAAACAATACCTGAGAGCACATAATTGTGAGATGACAATATACTCGTTGCAGTGCAAAACCGAACAAGACCAATCACACCAATCGATGCCGCTTGCATTCTATTGTGTCGCATCTGGAGCGTTGTATAGCACATACAGCGGACTAGCCACACTATGCTACTGTATAGAATTAGAGCAGCATCGATTGGCTCGAGTGGCTGGTTTTCAACTGCAACGAGTATATTCGAAAATTACACAAAGTCTCCATTTACTATTTAAATGGCCAAATTAAAGTTATAAAATTTCCAAATAAGTGTTCAAAATTTCATTATGTTAACTTCCCTTTTTACCCTTCTTACATCAATAGAAGGGTATTAAGATCGCTTGAAAACTCGACTTTTTATCCGAGGCCCACAGGGCCGAGTGTCATATACCATTCGACTCAGCTCGACGAACTGAGCACATGTCTGTGTGTATGTATGTGTGTATGTGTGTGTGTGTGTGTGTGTGTGTGTGTGTGTGTGTGTGTGTGTGTGTGTATGTGTGTGTGTGCGTTACAAATAATGTCACATCGGTTTCTCAGCCATCTGTGAACCGATTTCAGTTCTGTTGACGGCAAATGGAAGCTACAACATTCCCATAGAACGTTATTGATTTTTTTTTCATTCGGACATTTCGTTACGAAGATATGAACGAAACAGTACTTGAAAGCCTTATAATAACGGATGTCCACTAAAAAATGAGAATGATTTCAATACTTTTCCATCAGAACAAAAACGGCCGCATAGAAATGTCACTTTAGATGAATGAATCGTTGCACTCTCCAGAAAATTTTCATACACTCTTATTTCACTCTAACATGTTCAGTCGTGTTCAGCATGCCGTCGAAACAGGAAGAACTGCGCGCGCGCGTTGTACAATTCTTTCAAGCGAACGAAGATCGTGGAAAAAAATACACGGTGGACCATTTTTGTCGTGAAAAAGTTCCGGTATCCACCGTATACCGTATCCTGGCATGCATGAGAGTAACCCGGAAGAAAGGTTGCGGCCGTCCAGCGAAAATAATGAATGAGAAAACGCTCCGCTCGCTGCGCAGCATGTTCAACAACAAGGATTCGGTATGTCAACGGGAAGCAGCCCGAAAGTTCCATTGTTCGAAGTCACTCATCTGCAAGACGCAAAAGAAAGAAGGAATAGTGTGTAGAAAGAAAACCAGATCCCCAGAGTACACAGATGAGCAGATTCAAACCGTGAAATCCCAATGCCGCTGGATGACTCAGAATTACGGCGGAAAATCTTTCGTTCTGGACGACGAAAGCTACTTTCCTCTTTCGAAGTCTCAGATACCGGGAAACGACCGATTCTACACTAAGGACAAATCTACTACTCCTCCAAAAGTAATGTATAAGTTCAAGCACAAATTTGAATCGAAGGTTATGTTATACATCGTAATATCCGATAAGGGTATTTCGAAGCCGTGGTTCAAACCAAGCGGTTTGGCCATCAACCAGGAGGTGTACCAAAGAGAGTGTTTGCAGAAAATACTCATCCCATATCTTAAACAACATCACTCGGATGGCAAATACGTGTTTTGGCCGGACAAGGCATCATCGCACTACGCAAAAAAAAACGCTAACGTTTTTGGAGAGCCAAAATATACCATATGTCCCAAAAGACCGGAATCCGACAAATTTGCCACAGTGCCGTCCTATCGAGGATTTCTTCGGTCTTTTGAGCTCCATGGTATACAAGGATAATTGGAAGGCCAAGAACACCAAGCAACTTACCAACAGGATCAAAAGCTGCATCCGAAAAATCGATGTGGCTGCCGTCCAACGGTCATGTTCCAGCATAACGACTAAGCTGCGCCGCACGGCGGACCACGGACCATATGACAATATTCACTAAACTTAGTTTGAAGATTTAAGTTGACCCTTTTAATAAAATAAATCAGTTTGAACAAAACTTCACTGGTATTTTTTTCCTGACCCATTCTTTTCGTTCTCATTATTTAGTGGACACCCGTTAGTAATCAAACAGTTTAGTCTCCGATTACATACTGAGCTATTTGTGTACCGATTTTAGTTTTGTTGGTGCCAAATCAAAGCTATGATATCTCCAAATAACTGGTCAAAATTTCATCATGATTGGATAATCCTTCATGGAGATATGACCAAAACAATACCTGAGAGCACATAATTGTGAGATGACAATATACTCGTTGCAGTGCAAAACCGAACAAGACCAATCACACCAATCGATGCCGCTTGCATTCTATTGTGTCGCATCTGGAGCGTTGTATAGCACATACAGCGGACAAGCCACACTATGCTACTGTATAGAATTAGAGCAGCATCGATTGGCTCGAGTGGCTGGTTTTCAACTGCAACGAGTATATTCGAAAATTACACAAAGTCTCCATTTACTATTTTCAACGAATATGTACTTATTAAGCATCTTGAATCCATATCGATAATCAAAATTGACGATTATATGAAATTGCTAATATTTATGTTATTTCTCCTTTTATATAACTAACAGAAACAGGTCATTAAAGACTATTAATGGTTATATTTTAATCACATCGATGAACAGTACGTTAAGGATTGTCGAATGGAATCATTTTTAAACACAAAATATGACATATCGAATATTCCTGGACATTCCTGGAATTTCTGATGAAAATATGTATCCAGTACCCATTGGTCACATTTGAGTTCGTAATTCTGACAAAGTGTAAGAAGGGTTCAGTCGCACCATCGGTGGATTAATTCAGGTTTTTCAACTTTGTATAAGAATATTTTTAAAACTTCCTCAGCTGCCAGCTTGTAGTTAAGGATATTCCTTAGTATATTTGTTTGCTATTAAAAGAAAATTTCAATACAAGGATCAGTGAAAGCCGTTTTTTTACCCTTCTTACATCAATAGAAGGGTATTAAGATCGCTTGAAAACTCGACATTTTATCCGAGGCCCACAGGGCCGAGGGTCATATACCATTCGACTCAGCTCGACGAACTGAGCACATGTCTGTGTGTATGTATATGTGTGTGTGTGTGTGTGTGTGTGTGTGTGTGTGTGTATGTGTGTGTATGTGTGTGTATGTGTGTGTATGTGTGTGCGTTACAAATAATGTCACATCGGTTTCTCAGCCATCTTTAAACCGATTTCAGTTCTGTTGACGGCAAATGGAAGCTACAACATTCCCATAGAACGCTGTTAATTTTTTTTTCATTCGAACATTTCGTTACGAAGATATGAACGAAACAGTACTTGAAGGCCTATTATAATAGTAATCAAACAGTTTAGTCTCTGATTACATACTGAGCTATTTGTGTACCGATTTTAGTTTTGTTGGTGCCAAATCAAAGCTATGATATCTCCAAATAACTGGTCAAAATTTCATCATGATTGGATAATCCTTCATGGAGATATGACCAAAACAATACCTGAGAGCACATAATTGTGAGATGACAATATACTCGTTGCAGTGCAAAACCGAACAAGACCAATCACACCAATCGATGCCGCTTGCATTCTATTGTGTCGCATCTGGAGCGTTGTATAGCACATACAGCGGACTAGCCACACTATGCTACTGTATAGAATTAAAGCAGCATCGATTGGCTCGAGTGGCTGGTTTTCAACTGCAACGAGTATATTCGAAAATTACACAAAGTCTCCATTTACTATTTTCAACGAATATGTACTTATTAAGCATCTTGAATCCATATCGATAATCAAAATTGACGATTATATGAAATTGCTAACATATATGTAATTTCTCCTTTTATATAACTAACAGAAACAGGTCATTAAAGACTATTAATGGTTATATTTTAATCACATCGATGAACAGTACGTTAAGGATTGTCGAACGGAATCATTTTTAAACACAAAATATGACATATCAAATATTTGAAGTTCGTTGAAGTTGCAGTTGAAGTTCGTCGTGCATTATCGTGCATCGCAAACTGGGATGCAGTTGCATGTCCCGAGTTTCCAATCCGAATCCTTATTTCGTCACCTAGGTCCTTGATTATTATTCTTAAATTTTATTTTAATAATGATTTTTTTTGTTTTACATTCACAGTTCGTTAATAAGGTAGATGACTGGTTGAGCCCAGAATCTGTGTTACGGGTTCATACGGAATGCGCTTCAGGATCCGAAGGAGATGGGCGCTTTATTTCCAAGCTAGCTGATCACATGTGGAACAAACAGCAGTTAAAGGATCAATTCGTGAGGGGAAAGTCGTGTAATTTACATTCAAATAGTGGTAACAAGCCAGCAACTTCTTCCAAAGTTTCATTTATTGTTGAAAAGATGATGCAACGGGTTGATCTTCAGGGAGACCTTGAGCTCAAAAGAAAGATTCCCTCACGGGTATCAAGAAAACTGAACGAGAAAATGTCAAATGCCCGCTGCAAAACGTAATTTCGTCATTTATTCATAAATCCGTTATCATACATTCGAAAAGATCGACACGATATTTTCACGTGAAACGTACGTTATAATTTTCCACTACCAAAACGAGTAATAAACACATGGAGTTCACGCAAGAGATGCGTGTTTTCCAAGTAGATCCACGTTCTACGTGAAAAGCACACAAATATTTATACGTACCTGATTTTATTGTAGACGTGTTGGTAACGTTTTCAGGTGAAGGTTATGTGAAATTTAGTTTTTTGAGTGAAGCAAGTGTTAAGACAGTATGGATTCAGGAAAATCATAAATATTTTTGCTGTTATTCTCAATATTTCACACACACAATATTAAATGACAATAAGTTTTTTTTGTGTACTAAAAATAAGTTGATAATAATCATACTACATTAAACCGAAGACTACTTTATCAAGAAGACTGGCAACTCTGCCAAAAACCAGGCGACAGTAACCACAACGCCATCTTCGAGAAAAGGTAAAACCACTCTACGCATGTGTGCATGTTAGTTCATCAGTACACGCACACAAAGTGATAAAGCAGTCAATATTTTTTCGTCTTTTGTCGTTTGAGCCAGCAAGTAATCCTATTTCACATTTGAGAGCATTCAAAAATTGGAGAAATTGAAATAAAACATTCGAGATGGGCTACAAACAGTGCAGTGTATGTGGAATGATGCAACAAAATCAAATAAGGTGATTACTTCTTTCAATGGAAATCAACATCTAAAACATCAGTTTTCAAATTTTAAGCAATGACTTGTAAATCCCGAGGAAGGCCAAAAAAGATAGCATAGAACACCTTCGAACGCCTTTTATAGCAAATTCAATTTAATGGGTCCTCCTACAAAGTAATACCGTGCTGGAAGTGGTTGGGTTCGATTCCCGGTCTGGTCTAGGAATTTTTCGGTTAGGAAAATTTCTCGACTCTCTGGGCATAGGGTATGATTGTACTTGCCACACAATCATACTAATACAAAAATGGTACCTGGTATCGAAAACTCTTAATTCGACAAAGATTTTTGATTAGATTTAACTGACAAACGTAAAAATGACTTCTTTCGTAAATTTCTGGTGGCACAAAGGATTCCCATGCAACTCTCCAATTATATGGGATAGGTGAACTCTTCCTCCTAGAAATGATCGTGGTGTATTGATTAGGCATGTTTTCAATGACGAGAAATTCGCAGAAAAAGCCATTGTTTACGTTTATCAGTTAGTGCATTTGGAAGTGCATTTAGAACACTAAGTTGAGAGCAAAGTAATAAGCAAATTGCGGAAGTTATAAGCTTGAAACGTTAAGAAAGAATCTTGCAATGTGAGCAACATTGCAAATCTTTATTTATCGACATTATGAATTCATCGTACAAATAAAAACAGTATAACAGAGATGAACATCCATTCTATCCTCTATCAATCGGTGCGACAATCTCCCGAATTTTATCCAAAACTTCTTTGGGTTAGCCGTTTTTCTCTACACAATGATGTTGCTTTGTTTGGATGGTCAGCAAAGTGAAGATGGTTAACAGCATTTGTTAACGAATGCTGTAATGATCTTTCCAAAATTTGCTCTAGATTTGACGCTTCGCTGCTGAAATTCGATATTCCAGAGCATCTTAGCCAGTTTTGTATCCTTCCATTCATACATCTGTTTGGGTATGTGAAAATTCATCCATTACAAATCTTCCTATTTTCCTTATCGATCATGTCCACAAAAATTTCCAGTAACGGGGTAAAGCAAGTTGATTCCTCTAGACACACATCCAAATCACAGAGCTGACGGTGTATTTTGTTCTTCTTGATTTGACTGATTTTATGCTTTATGTAGGCGGGGTTGTTGACAATTTGTAACAGCTATTTCGATTCATTGACTGCGTCCATCCTCATAATTTATCGTGTTGCTGGGATTTTAATGAAAAAGGATTAACACACAGCAAAACACTTTTAAGACAGATGATTTTTTTTTTGTTATGGTTGTTATGTTTCAGTGACATTAGGTCACACGCATACTACTTTATGTTCGAAGAGAATTAATAACACATTTACACTGAGCTTCTACCTTTGCTAGATAGAGGAGCTGGACGCAGTGACGGTTAACATTTGTATGGGAAACGTGAAGAGCTGCCAGTCTTCCTGATAAAGTAGTCTTCGATTAAACGAAAACCAACATTTGATCTTGATACACTAAAAACCATTGTCTAGAAGTCTGGTCAATAAAGCTACAAAACTAGTCAAACTCGCTATAATGCCACCAAGTGCCTCGTCACCCAAAATTTGGCGCCTATGTCAGTGGTCTAATAACTCTTAGCGCGCTAATAGCATAGTTCTTCCTGCCGCATAGAGAGTTGCCACTATGATAGTAGGTCAGCTAAGGTCAGTTACCTGACTGGTGGGGTACGGGAGCTTATGTTATGACTGTTATATTAGTATTTCTATTACACAATCTATTAGAAAAATGGTGTGTTCTGTTTCTAAGAACATAGTTCTAATTTTAATGTCGTGGACTATTGAAAGCATTTAACGGAATATTTCTTATCAGCGTATTTTTTCTTCAATTCATAAGTTATGTACAAGGTATATGAATGAGAAGATTTTTAGGTCATATAATCAAACACGGAGAAAATATACTTGCTTCTCGGTAATAATCGGTAGTGCTTCTTAAATGTTCGCCTTCAATGTTTTCTTTATATGAAAACTCCAGCAATGTGTTCAACAAGAAAAACATCATTCATATAACTTCGAAACATAATACAACTCCGTAGTCTGAAATAAGCATTAGAGAATATCTACATTTTAAAACATCATGATTCTTGATAAGGAAACAACCGACAAACGTTTCTTCGAATGACATCTCGTTACATCTGAAATCAATTTGAAATAATAAAACTGAGAAAAAATCGAAATCCTTTCAGATTATTTGGTTTTAATGCTGTTATATACAACTGAAAACGTCCGGAAACGATACACCGTAACGTTTTTCTACATCTGAATGCATCATACATCATCTCTTTTATTGGATAAAATCGGCACTTGAAAACATATGTAAGATGTTTATTCATAACGTATAATACATCTGGAATCATCAAAAATCCTTTGACTATGCTGTTTTATTCAAATACATTTGAAAACATCAAAAAGCTTTGATACCTTAACACCCCGTTCACACTACGAACTATATTACGTAATATAGAGTATCTTGATATCAAATGCCATGCAAGTTATTTCCAGTGAAAACTAGATGTATAGATGCTGATATCAAGATACTCTATATCACGTAATATAGGTTGTAGTGCGAACGGGGTGTAAAACATCAGAAAAACATTTTGTTTGAATGTCAAAGTAAAAAAAAATCATGACGTCAAAGGGACATTGGAATAGAAAAAAATTGTTTTAAATTGTCTGATGTTATCATCATGTTACCTTGCCTAAATACAGCGAAACCGATCTGATCTCTAATGTTCAACGTAAGATGTACATTTAAATTTCATGTTGATGTAGACATTTAAATCAGATATAAATTTTTATTCGGGGATGTCTATAGGATGTATTGAAGTCTTCACCGACACATATACACTGTAACCATGCAGTACCCATTAATGGGTAAAATATCACCCATTTCTAACTTAAGTGGGTTAACTCCTTTAATGGGTAAAACAATTTTCCCCATTAATGAGTAAAGAGCCTGTACGTCAGGCTATCGGGTATTTTTTACCCATTTTTTAAAATGTTTGTTATTTGGAAAATGAGTATGAAATACCCATTTTTCAAAATGTTTGTTATATGCAAAATGGGAATGAAATACAAATTTTTCGTGATATGTTTTTACTTTTTATATTTAATAATTAGCATTAGAATAAACATATAGTAGATCGCAATAACTATTTAATTCTTAACAACCACTCTTTAGCCACAGGCCTTTTACCTCTCAGGTATGTCAAGTTCGGGGGTTTTTACATCGGCAAATATTCCGGCAACGGGGTGAACCATTGAAGCGATCATCACATCGTGATCATCCAGAGAAATTCCTATATCGCCCAAACAATTCCTGATGGTTTCCGTGGAATATATCTGATGAGATTTAATTTTGACGTCAACTTGATGAGAGCTTGGATGTTACGCTTCGGAAGTAGCACGTATTCGGAAATAGGATTCTACTGATGAAATTGAAGAATTTATAATAATATATCAATAACGTACCTCTCAGTTTTTGAAAGCCTTCGCTATCCAATTTAACCTCCAGTTCTTCTATATTTTTCACGTTTTCGTGGACTGGATTCCGCGAATTTTTTCGAACAGCGCACTTTTAAACTAGCTTTTAACTATACAAAGTGAGTCAGGAAAATGCTAAGATATTTTTTTCCCATTAATGGGTAGAAAAATACCCATCTTTTGGTCTCTCATTGAAAATAAAGAATGGCTCTTTAGTATGCATTATTTTGATTTTAGAAGTACCCATTTTTTTGACAGCTTCATATACTATCAAAAAATGGGTACATTTTTACCCATTAATGGGTACTGGCCAGTTACAGTGTATATTATAGTCACTACACGCTAAGAAAAAAGTACCCAAAATTAAGTTAAAAAAAACTCAACGTTGAGTTCTGCCAAGTGAGGTTAACAGTTGGGTGAATTAAAAAATTGAAATAGGTTGAATTCTCCCATCTAGTCAGTACAGACATATTTACTCAATTTTAGGTTTTTTGTGTGTTCGATATTTGATACCACTTTTAAATATTTTCTTTTGGTTGGTATAGTTTTGATTTTGTTTCTTGTGTAATATGTCTTAAAAACTACTTTCATGTAAAAAACCTCCAAATAAACGTTTAGTTTACATAACAAAATAGCCAACAATACTAACAGATTTCATCTGTCTTATCAACAATGTGTGCAGAAAATAATAAGGAAAATTTATTAATGAAAAACTGATATTTCGAATCTTAACTCGTTTATACTTTTATTTGAAGTCCAAAATAACTCAATTTTGTGTTACAGCTACTCAACCATCCCGTTCTCATCGCGCAATTAACGGTTGAGTAGTTTTAACTTAATTATGGTTGAAAATCGTAGTCGTCATTTTTTTCTTCGAATGTTTTTGCGAACGCGTTTGCGTATGGATGTGCAGAAATTGAGTGAATTGAATTTATTCGCAAGAATTGAAAATCGTCTAGATGATAGCAACAACGTATAGCTCTGCGGTAAGTAGATAACATTATTTTCTTTCTTGTAGAAGCTTAATTGCCGGATTTTAAGCGTTGGATCTGAGGAGAAAGGTGTATTAGACCTGTAAATTATAATTAAAAAAAAACTTTAAAGGGAGCATTGAGAATAATCAAAAAGTTGACCAACCGCGAGGTGAAGCGCAATTACTCTGAAAGTACATTGGCCAAGTGGATTACAGCTCCTCTTATTCGCTGGATAAAGGTATGTTATTTATGGCTACATCCCTACAAACATTACATCAGAACACGAGCAGTCTCTCATCGAAACATTATTTGCTACCGGTCTTCGGCAAGTTAATCACTTCGAGAACATCAACAGTCGAATCCTTGACCTAGTTTTCGTAAGTCTGCCAGAACTTCTAGATCTAGTTGAGCCTCCTGCACCAATTTTACCAATTGACAACCATCATGCGCCGTTCGTTTTAATATTCGACGTGGGCGACGTTATTCCGACCTCGCTCGATGAAGTTGACAGTTTTGGCTATGATTTTAACAGGTGTGATTTCGATCAGTTGAATATAGCGTTTGAAGAGGTTGATTGGAGCTTTCTCGCGAGCACCGTAACGATCGATGAAACATCTGTAGCATTTAACGACAAGCTCTTCGAAATTTGCAGCATTTTTGTACCGCGCAAACGACGTGCGGTTAACTCAACTTTCAACAAACCGTGGTGGACCTCTGAGTTGAGACATCTTCGCAACTTACTCAGGAAGGCACGCAATCACTATTTCCTCTCGAAATCTGAAGCCGACAAAACCATTCTAAGAGAAGTTGAGACAACATTCAAATCTGTTTTGCAATCCACTCACGACGACTATTTATCCGAGATTCAAGCAAGCATCAAACAGGATCCAAAACGTTTCTGGGGTTTCGTTAGAAAACTGAGATCTTCTGCTAGCATCCCTTGCAACATAACATACGAGAAGGCTCATGCTAGCTCTAACGCAGAAGCCGCTAACCTCTTCGCCGAATTCTTCGAGAATGTATTCAGTAAGTCGTGTCCTGTACCTCGTCACAATTGCTTCGCGCATATTCCTTCGCACAACATTAACTTTCCCGTCATCCAATTCTCCTATGATGAAGTGCTGAAGGTCATTAACAATCTCGACTCCAATAAAGGACCCGGAACAGACGGCATACCACCACTATTCCTGAAAAAGTGTGCTATGGGCCTCGCAGCCCCTGTTACGATATTATTCAACCGATCGCTTAGCGAAAAAACATTTCCTTCCGTTTGGAAGAATGCTTCTATCGTCCCCATCCATAAGTCAGGAAACGTCAACCGAGTCGCAAACTATCGTGGTGTTTCCATACTGTGTTGTTTAAGCAAAGTTTTCGAAAAGTTGATGCACAATGTCCTCTACACAGTAGCCGCACCATTAATATCTGAAAATCAACATGGCTTTATGAAACATCGCTCAACGACAACAAACTTGATGTGCTACGTTACCTCACTGTCACGAGAAATTGAATTAGGAAGGCAAGTGGACGCGGTGTACGTCGATTTTGCTAAAGCATTCGACACAGTTCCTCATATTTTGATCATTGACAAATTCAAACGCATCGGCTATCCTGACTGGCTAACGAAGTGGCTTTTTTCATATCTCTCTGGCCGCACAGCGCACGTAGTGGTCAATTCATCGAGATCTCGTCAACTCAACATCACGTCAGGAGTACCCCAAGGCAGCGTATTGGGCCCGCTGTTATTTAACATCTTCGTTAACGATTTGTGCTTGTGCCTCTCGTCGTTCAAACTATCGTTCGCCGATGATCTTAAATTTTTCGCGTAATATGTTCTCCACGCGACTGTTTCGCCTTACAAGAGGATATTAACACATTGTTAATCTGGTGTAGCGACAATGGCATGCGTGTTAATAACGATAAATGCAAAGTTATATCCTTCACTCGCTCCAACAATCCCGCTCATCACCAGTACAGCATGGGTTCAGCGCATCTGGATCGTGTGGCTTCAATCTGCGACCTGGGAGTTACCATCGATGCCAAGCTACAGTTCAATCAGCATGTGGGAATCACGATTGCTAAAGCCTTCTCAGTGTTAGGGCTAATCCGACGGCACGCCTCTGAGTTCAACGACATCTACGCTTTAAAATCACTTTATTGCAGTTTGGTACGGAGCATCCTCGAGTATGCGGCCCCAGTTTGGTCTCCTTATTATGTGGCACCCATCGTTTCTATTGAACGTGTACAGATGAAGTTCATTCGTTTCGCACTTCGTTCACTTCCTTGGAATGACCCGGACAATCTCCCTCCGTACTCGGACCGTTGCAAACTAATAAGTTTGGAACTACTGACTGTCAGGCGTGTTAAAATGCAGCGTCTGCTGGTTTTTGACATCCTAATCGGCGTTATTGACTGCCCTGCGCTGCTTGAGCAGATTTCACTGAACGTTCCTCCTCGTCGACTTCGAAATTATCCGATGCTTGCTGTTCCTTATCACCGCACTAATTATGGCTACAACAATCCGTTAGATTCGTGCCTTCGCACTTTTAATTCTGTATGTGACGAATTCGACTTTGATATGTCCAAAAATGTTTTTAAAAATCGAATAAGTAGAATTGTTTAGACGTTAAGTTATTGAAAACTAGTATTAAGTAGTTCAGTCTGTACGATTATTTTAATCGAAGACGGTGATAATAATAAATAAATAATAATAAATAAATAATAATAATAGTTTCATTTGATTCTATAGTTTAAAGCACATTTTTTTACAACCAGGCACAGATTAATCCAAAAACGAACTCATGACCGAACACCTAATCACCTATGCCAGTGATCTGCCACATATTGTATGCGCTGCGAATGCTATGGAGTCTGGAAATTATTATCTGGTGTTTCCCGGACACGTGTTGGCAGTCGGTCATTCTGCGGTGCATGTCATTGATGTCTTCGTGATGTCGTTTCCGGTTGTCGGATTAAAAGTACCTGTTCTGTTGCGAAAATTCCATGACCATGCAATCTTAGCGCAGGCACCGACAAACCGACATGAATGACAATAGCAAATGTTTAAATATTTCTGTTCAAATTATATTGCTGACATCTATCT
This sequence comes from Aedes japonicus, assembly GCA_034211315.2. NCBI lineage: Eukaryota > Metazoa > Arthropoda > Insecta > Diptera > Culicidae > Aedes > Aedes japonicus. The sequence goes on along the minus strand of JASCZW010000404.1, from coordinate 77,021 downwards.
TCGTGTTCGCTGAAAACGTTTATTGAAGCCACAAACACGCTTGGAAACTTGATGAGAAGGTTCATGTCTGAGCAATTCTGGACACATTTATTTGATCTAGATAAAATAATTCTATAGGTTTTGACAGATGGGATCGCTGCACATTTGAATCGGTCGTTATGGATTCTTGATCAATAATGAAGATTGAGTTTCATGTCGGTTTGTCGGTGGTGCAGGGGCATGCAAACGGTCTCCCGGCCCACAGTAGCCGTGGGCCCGTGCCGTGTATCGTGAAAACGATGAAAATAAGTTAACTGTACACTTTTTTTCCAATAATGAATTGAACTCGAACCATATTTTCCACTCGATTTGAACTTTCTAAATTAAATGTGAGCCAAACATAGCACATTCGATATTTGTAAAATCTGTATTTACAGAGGGTTTGAGCTATTTATTGGAATACCTGTAACTAGAAATAAGAAGAAAAACTAGTATTTTCCATTTAATTCCAACTACCTTTGCTTATCTCGAGTTATTAGTATGCTAGAAAATACTAATTTTTCTTCTAATTTCTAGTTAATGTATTTACAGGTTTAGTTGAACTAAAACAATAAATCCCTTGATATGGTTAATTTTTTAATTTCAATCAAGACAGCACTGAATTTGAGTATACAGTATGACTCTGAAACCCAATAATTGATTAAGTTTATTTTGCCCATTTATATTCAAAATATTAGTACCCACAATTGGGTAAATTTTACCTATTAGCATTTGAAATGTCATTACCTAAAATTAGGTTAATTTTATTCATTGATACTTGAAATGTTATTACCCAACATTAGGTTAATTTTACCCATTAGCATTTGAAATGATATAACCCAAAATTGAGTTTTCATCTAATACCTAATTTTAACTAAATGCACAAAACATGCGGGATGGGTGAAAAAAACTTAATTTTGGGTACTTTTTTCTTAGCGTGTGTAGACAGCATCACACTATAGATCATTGCACCGAATGTATTAACCTCACTTTTTTGACAGTTCAGGGAGCTTGTTTACAAGGTGTTAGAATTTGAACCGCTCAATCGAAAATTTTCATTAGCTTTTTCCGGACTCTGTGCGATAAGATTCGGGAAACGATGTTAAAATAAGCACTAGTGTCTGTTTTTCTGCCGTTTTACTTCAACCGTAATAAATTTAGAGCACAAAATCTCAAACCGATCTCACCGAAAATATTCTAAGTCCATGTAAACAAGCTCCCTGAACTGTCAAAACAGCATTGATGACGCCATCGTGCAATGATCTATAGTCACTAGATTCATAGTCTGGCGGATACAACGACGGGAGCCAATTTAAACTGTCAGTTGGCGGAGCCAATCGAGCATATCTCGAGTAATTCATGTTAAGGGCCTAAAAGCCATTTCTGAACGATGACTTTAAACGTTGATTTCTCACGAATCACGAGAATTCCACTATATCCTACTACTCCATATGGTAGAACTAACATTCTTCAACCAAATGCTGCTTTTATTTCACGAGAGTGATTTAAGATTCAAGAGAAATCGATATATAAAGTCATTATTTACAAATGGCGTATAGGCGATGAACATGAATTACTCGAGATATGCTCGATTGGCTCCGCCAAGTGACAGTTCAAATTGGCTCCCGTCGTTGTATCCGCCAGACTACACGCTAAGATCAGATTACCGAAGATACGATTTCAATTTTACCGAAAATTAGGTTGTGGTAGCAAAACCTAAAGTATCGGTATAATTTACCAAAACAAAACGTTTGATTTTACTTAGTTCTTCAGTAAAGTGGATTTACAGATTTTATCGTTATATTTTACCTAAATTTGGTTAAAATGCTCTCATTGAGTTGCTAGCATTTTCGGTAAAAATTACCGTACAAAAATAAGTAAATATTAATGTTTTTCCCGGTTTTCCTGCAATACCGAAACTTCGGTAATCCATGTTTACCGATAATTTCAGTATGTGCACTTTTGTACGATTTTCGGTATTTTATGCCGAATTTTTGGTTTTCTTGTCTTAGCGTGTATGAATCTAGTGACTATACATCTCACACGCTCGTTTGTAGTTTCTCAAAATTGAGTGAAAAGTCACTCAATTCAATAAAAACCGAACCAACCCTAAATTGAGTAAATAAACCAAAACACAATTTTGAGTAAACTGTATATATATTTTAATTAGAGTTATGCTTACTGATTTTCTAAATTTTAAATTTTAGTGAAATGAGTATAAGTTGAGCCAAACAATTTAAATCATTCCGTTTTCACTTTTAAATTAAAATACTAGGAATTAAGAAACTTTTAGCGCATTTAAATGTATTCCAGCTTTATTTATTTGGATAAGCTTATATATAACAGCATGACTAGCAAATCAAGTTATTCTTGGTCTTCCGCATGAGCTGCTTCTTTAAATGAGGCGGCAAGTCTATTGACTGTCTGTCTTGTGCTATGGTTTAATGTTTTATACAGAACGATCGCCATAAAATCGACTAACATTATAAGTTCGCTGGGTACTTTAATTCCGAATACGGGGAATTTTCTAAAAAATAAATCAATGGCGTGAATTGATGTTTTTGCTTCCACATAAACTTGGTTGTCAATCACTAAATAGAGCCTTCCCACACCCATGGGTTCGGCAACGCATGCAATGTGTGGTTGGGGAACGCTGTTCAGTGAAGCAACGTATTCCACCAATGCGTTTTCTGAGGGCTGAAATGTCGTAAACTTGTAGCCAGCCCTAACGATCCAACTCTAAACCGTGTGGCTTAAGCGACACTCCATAAAGGAGACCACACACCAATTCTTATTAGCCCGATTAAGACTCTCCTCAGGGCGAGTCCATTAATTTCCTAAAGTTTTATGGATCGAAACAGCCGACTGGTACTCTAAACGACCCAAAACGGGACAACCCTATCACCTTCATGAAATCATAAAACACGATAGTCACTCAGAGAATCCGAAACGAGAGTACGCTATACCTAAACCTCTACACAACAGAGAGTATCCTCATTGGTAGTCCCGCCATCTGCCACTAGACGTCACCCCGAGGTGGAAGTACTCTCTTCCACTCAACATAAAACATTCATAGTGAGGACGGAACAAGAGAAACTAATAGGGAGAACGCGAGATGATGTCAAATATTTGAATCAATTAACCCTATGAACATTTTGGTAACAGTAACATTTATTAAACAAACTACACGGATTTCAACAAAACTACTACATGTCTATTCTCTCATTTTGTTAATGTTTTCTTGCTGTCTCCTACATGTGTGTGTCTGTTCTCTCCCTACTGTCTACCATGTACTCATGTGCTCTATTCTATTTTCTACGTCACAAAGTCTCAGCAACTCAGCTCCAAACCGGTCTGCGCTCCTGGTGGCAACGTTAAACTCAGGATCGCATTTATGCGCGCATTTTAGGCGGGTGGTATTTCCGCTTACGAGTCCGGATAGTGACACGGACCTCGGAACTTTAGCGCATGGCCCTTCAGTTAAACAACTGGCAAAAAAAACTACTCCGTGGTGCCCTCTCCGGACGCCACACTCCAATTAAAAAAAGGTTGACTCACCAGATTCTGTAGGGAGGGTCGATCACCTACTTGTTTCGTCTATAGGCGCTGTCGATGACCTATCAACTGGGTTAACGCACTGGCGCCTTTAGCTTGGTCAATGGCGATGCACAATGGCCTTTGTCGCGCCGGTTCGATGGCAGTTACTCGGCCTAGCCGGGCAGTTGACGGGCCGGTGCGTGGACGCTATCCACGTGGAAAATCCCCGATTCTCCTCGGACAGATGTGGTGACGTATCTGTCCGCTTCCGGCCGGTTGGTGGATGCCGGGAATCTTCTGTCCGTTGGGGGAGAAGGTTGACCGCGCTTGGGTGCGGAATTATTGCTGCGAATTATCGAAAGCAAACGAACTACAACAACACAGTGAATAGTGCACAAGCAGACACATGGACAGCACATTTGAGCACGTTAATTTACCTGGAGTTGGTAGCCTAACTACTATATCGCACACAATTCATTCGACGCACACTTAATTGAATCTCTAGCTATTTGAACAAAGAACTTAATTAATCTAAACACTTGGCATCACTTTAAATAACCTACTTCAACTAACAAAAACGACTACGAACAAACGCGAACACTTCCAGATCGGTATAAGGTCACGGACGAAATGATCGAGACCGTGAAGCCTCAGAATAAGGTAGTTTCAGACTCGAATAAACCGGAAGTTTAAAATTCCCCGTATCCCTTCGTGTACTATCGTGAATCTAACAACACGATAGGTATTTTGGATCGTGTAGTGCTGCGACTGTCCCTTTCCCACCTTAACCATAAAATTAAATGGGCTCGTCTGAGGAGACGGGCGGCAAAAATGCTGACGCTTTCGCCTAGCCTACCCTAAGGAACTAAATTACGGCTAATACATTATGTACAAAATCTACAACATTACAGATCGTTACAAACTAAACGTAATTAATGTTACTATTAACGAATAAAATTTTCTTACCGTTATCCAGCAAACTAAACGATGAATAGCACGTTGATCGTTTATTGGTGGACTCACCATTACCGTCCGACGAATGCCGCGAATAGGCATTTTGTCATTAATCCTGAGTAAGGCCCGGATGTATTCTGAAAAAAAGCAATAATCCCATTATTACAAGTGCGTCTACCATCCTTAACTTGAGCAAACTTATAGGGATAATATAAAAGGCATTTAGACAAAACTCCTTCATAATCCGGGTTTGGATCACAATTCGGAAATAACCTCGAAAACGTTTGGTAAATCTGAAAAATCGAATAAAAATCGTCAGCTTTAATTAACATAACTAAACCACGAGTTGGTGTTACCAAAAGGCCCCTGAATGTAGTTAAATGAGGAAACATTTCCATTATTTCCAATATGCTCTTCTCTTCTAATAAGAACATTTTGTGCAAAGGAAAGAAAGCTTCCACTTCACTGCAGATTTTTGCTTTATCTGTGGAATCAATTTCTCGAAGAGCTTGGGCTCGAGCAACAATGTCAGAGGATACTGATGTCTCCTTACTCGGCATGCCTCGTTCCTTATACGATGATATATCAGACCATTATGATGACCCTTATCTAATCCACTATGTCGCCAGAAAAAGACCCACTGCAAAAAAAAATGAAAATTTTCGTACAGTAAACATCTGCATTTTACATTACGAAAAAAAAATACCTCATCCGGTGCACCTTGGGGTCTATCTTGATTACAGTTCAATTGTGGAAACAATGAAACAAGCTCCCGGCCCAAGAGTTCTTGCTCTTTTGCAGTAGGATAGCTTGAAATATAATGTTTTATTTAATAATAAAACAATTCTAGTACATATTATAATATTGATGTGTAGAAAATAATAATCGTTCAAATATTAGTTTTACTCACCTGTGACCATCAAAGATTCGCTTTTCCATAGCACGACAAGCAATTCTTGTAACAAAGCTGAGGGCTGAGGCCATTCTTATCTGGGATTTTACCTTGATCCAAAATTGGCAACAAAATATTGAAACAGAATTTGTGATCTGCTTCATATATTTGACGACATATCTAATATATAAGATAAGTTTTTGAATACTGTTGGAATAATGTTTTTCTTGTTTTTCAGCAATTAAACATGGTTAACTATTTATTATAAGACATGGTTAACTATTTATAACCAATTTCATTAAAAGATAGCTAATCACATATGAACAAACCTGATTAGAAGAGCCTCTTTTGGCCACGTTTCCAGCTTCATTTTCGTTTTCAACAAATGTCCTCAACTTCTCCGCGATTTTCAAAATCAATACTCTGGGCCCTTTCTCGATTATCCCCATGTCGATAAGATCCCGCATAACGAAAAACGATCTGCTATATAGTCAAAACTATATTTCGAATGTAAGGTATATTATCACATTTTATGTTATTGTTGTCGAATAGTTTAATCTCATTTTCACCATACAAACTCTACATTAACACATATTGTTAATGTTTGCCATATTGTCATTGAAAGGTTTTTTATTATCTGCACTCGGTCTGGATTATAAACCAACTATTTGGCATAGAGTACCGCAAAAATTTTGTTCGTGAAAATTGCCATTTTTTTATGGTTACCTAACGTAACCGCCTATTCAGCATATTGTTATTTGGCCTTTTACCATCTGATATATTGTTAAAACTATATAGGAGATTGTTAGTTTATAGTTGTCAACTATAAGGGTAAATGTCGTAACAATAACGGAAACGGTCGACAACAATAAGGGAAATGGTTCAGGAATGGTTTTTGATTATGCGGGATCTTGCTCCTCTAGATATATTAGCGAAGCGTTATTCATTTTGTGAGCTGTAAATATACAAATTAAAACTGATTGTTAATTCATGACAGGGACACGTAATACACATAATATGTCATATATTATATTATATCCTAATATGTGAAAGTGAACTTCAATGAATATATTATTTTATGGTAAGTTCTGACCTGTATTAGGCTTAGATTAAATCCAGATCAAGAATGTTTGGCTGCTAAGCAAACATGTCGTTAATCATTCAAACAAGGTCCGTAAATATTAATAGTTTATTCGACTTGAAGCTTACCGTCCAAACACAATGATAACGAAAACGGAACGGAAAACGGCAATTTTGACAGTTGCTGCAAATGACTTCGATATGTCCAATTAGAATCGGCTTGGATCTAGCGTGTTTTCATTCCGACAAGCAGGCATACTCAGATCGGGCTTTGCCGTTTTCCGTTTCCGTTATCATTGCGTTTGGGCCATTACCTCAATTAAGCCACACGCATTGAATATTTAAAATTTTAAGTGTTAAGTGTCGATACATGATGCTTAAGTATTGTTTATAGTGTATAAAGTGTTCAATTAATTATTGTTGTTGTTTTGATACCTTCAGTTTCTTTTTCGTTTTTTATTCAATGTTCTCCTGTGTTTTTGCGTTGTTATACCAATAATTCCACAAACTTAGAAGGTAATGAATGTGTTTAATTCCAGGATTTGAAGTTACAACAACATTAGGTGTTGCTAATAATACTTTCTAATATTACAGTGATTTCTTCTGAACGTCATTCACATATAATTGACGACTTGCTTCTGGATAGCACTATAGTGGATAGGAATCTGAGTTGCTTAGTTCATTTATTCCTGGTGCAGTTGAAAACCGGAATATAGCAGTCGCGCCAATCGATTTTACTCCAGTTCCATAAGTCCAAACAATGGCGCATCTAGTGCGCTGTATAGCGCATCAGATGCGCCATACAGCGCACTAGATGCGCCATTGTTTGGACTTATGGAACTGGAGTAAAATCGATTGGCGCGACTGCTATATTCCGGTTTTCAACTACACCCGGAATACTAAATTGACTACCCGAATGGTCGACGGCTCTGAGTGACCTCACTTTTGTACGATGCCCGACAATACATTATGAATCGAAATCCGCTCGATAAAGAGTTATGAATCGCAAGTGTGTTTAACAATAATCAACAAAATATACTAAATGTTCTCCTTCAGACGGAAATCAAATGAAGTCCTCAAGCGTTTATAATTTTCATCTGCATAAAATGAATCTTTCATTGTAAACAATAATTTTTTAACATATTAATCATCATTATATTTCAAAAATACATAATATGAATCACTGATCACTCCATTCAATTACCATAAGCTGTACGTTTTTCTTGTTAGTATTTTTTCTTTAGAAATCCGAACAATTTTATTCGTGTGCTTAACCTTATAGCTATGATATGCTTTGCAGAATGCAACACATTGTAATTCTTCAATTATAAAAGCTATGTTCTCGTTGTGCATTGCTATTCTCTTCAAAACTTCATGGAACGCTGCTCCACAGATTTTATACCTTACTATTAAATCCGGTCTAAAACATGTACCATTTATCTGCATGTGTTTGATACTAGTTAAAACATCCGGAAAATCAAATAACAAGCTTCGGTATTTTCGAATGTGAAATTTGAAGCAATGTTGAAATGCTTTAATAGATGCAAAGCACATCTTGAATTACCCCACACTCTGACGGTTTTTTGGTGTTTGATGCAATTGCTTTCAAATCTGTTCGAATTGATTCTGGTGTTCTTAAGCAATATACATCTCCAAACGATCCCTGATGTAACAAATCTCGTGACGCGTAACACATACGGCAGAATAACTTAGACTGTGGTCCCATTAGTTCAAAATTGTCGTGGATCGCCAGAGTGTCTCCAACAACATGTACTAGAACAGCTCTTAAAATATGATTTTGACCTCTAACTGCGATGTTTACACCGTTTTCCGATTCTAAACGAAGAAGGTCTTTAATAAGTGGTCGTAGAATCTTTGCGTAACCATACTTTTTCAAGTCCTTTGTATGTACGGTCAATGTTAAGTAGATTCGATCCGGATTAGAATTTACGACAGGGTTGATGTTTTCAATTTTGTAGCTTACATTGGTGAGTTTTTTATTCACTTTTCGCGACCCCAATGCATTTAGGTACTCCACGCCGTCGATGTGTATAGCCAATCGGAGAGCATTGGGATGAAAATTTAGGAACGGATGATTTTTGAAGTGCTCCCCATCCTTGAATCCCTGAAGAAACCCGTCTTGAGTAGTCTCATTTGCAATTGCCTCTCGCGCTTGATCATTCTGTAGAATCAATGCCAACGTGTCGATAATTGGTATATAATGTGCAGCGTGCTTAACCACTGTAGTGTTTTTTACAACCTTCCTAGGATGTCCATGATCACGAGAGGGAATCTTCACAAACTTGGTGGTTTTCGTTCTTCCGATAAGTTCTTCTCTTGGATTTGGTATTGCATATCCTGCAGTTCGTAATAAATAATTCATACTGCCCTGATGTGTGCGAACATTTGAAAACACATCCGGCAGCTTAAATTTATTGATAATCTTCACGGCATCAACATCGTCGAATGGAATAGCCTTTTGTTTCAAATGCGATTTGAAGATCCCGAGGTAGTACTTTCCAGAATTCTGAAGGAGATCGGTTGTTGCATGCATAAAGTCTTTAATTTTTGACTCCGGAAGCCCAACATCACAACGCATCTTCATCACGTACTGCTCCGCGACTTGTGTTATCTCAGATGTAGAGACATAAGATTCAAAGAACATCATATTTGTGATTCCAGAATAACTTAGATCGTTTTCCACGGTCTGGATCGTTAGATTTGACCCAGAGATGCTTGGACGCTCCGGTACGATATAATCATTTTCATGTTCTTCTCCCAAGTTATTGTCAAAGTTGCTACGAGGGTGAATTTCAACGATATGTCGTTTCAAATGCTTAAAGCGTGTATAGAGGGAACCGCACTCCGAACAAATAAATGGAACATTTGCGATATGGCTTGTGTTTATTTTATGAATAGTTCGGAAATGGGCTTTCAACTCGTCTATGTATCCAGTGACTATTTTACCACAATGTTTTAGATGACAACGGAGGCCTAATTAGTATTAAACAAATATTGTTTTTTTTTATAATAGATGATACTTTTCTAGGTAAAATGGACGGCACATGAAATTTTAGGTTACATCATCAAATCAACAATTACCTCTCAATTTGCGATTCGTTTCCGCATCCACAGTTGGTGCCACTTGTTCCATTTTTCTAATTTCTTTTCAACTTCTTATATATTATACGCAGTGTTGACAAAAGTCATCGTCAAAGCACATAAAACCACAGTAGCGACGAGTCTGTTGCCTTCAATGTCGCGCAAGGGAAACATGTTGACTAGCAACGCAAAGTCGTCGTGCAACAATAAAGTTGTAACGGTATACAAGTTCGATGATGCCAACTAGTTGTTCGTCACAAACCCTTCCTAGTCACGCAACAAAAAATATGCGAAGAACCATAAGTCATCGTTTTGATGATGCATGAATATTTTGCAATCGTCACACCTTAGACCAACCGCACCAATACGGTAATATCGGTAAATCGTTACCCTGTTTGACAACTCGACACCGCACCGGTGGTTGGTAACCGAGTTGGGAAATGACAATTTGCTCGCTCGGTGAGCAGTCGGTTCGTAAATTTGACAACCCGACCCAACTGAGCCGAGCGTTGCTATTTGATGACAAATAAGCAAAACAAGTTGAAACGTTAAAACAACGTCTTCATCTGGAAGACTTTCATTTCAATTTGAGTCTTTCCGATTTGTTTTTAAAGTGTTTATTGCGAATTTCACGTTTATTGTGATATTTTGTGAAAAAATGAGTGCATCAAAACCCCGTGGAAGGAATTGGACGCAACAAGACAACGAAGTGCTTTGCATGGCTTAGCTGGATGTTTCCCAAGATCCAATCTTTGGGACAAACCAGAACGTTGAAAACCTGTTCGGAAGAGTATATAAACTATACACTGCACGAAATATTAAACGAAACGATACCGGTGCGAGAATAAACTTGAGTCTCATTGGGGCTTATTATGGTTTTCACTTAACGGTGCAAAACAAAAAACCTTATTACGAATGTCACCCAAGTTAAAAAAAATATGTAAGAGTTCATCCGAGGTGACGATTCGAACGAACTCGGTGTTATTATCGTTGCCACGGCACCATCACGACACAGAAAAAAGTGACGCAAACCGTAGATTTTCTGAGGGCTACTACGATTTTCACTTCACTATAACTTCCACCTCACGGAGTTCACTTTATGATCACGGTGATATCAGTAATAGCATAAACAAAGTGAGGTGATGTGTATGTTAGTGGAGTGAAAGTGATATTGAAAGTGACTACCATAATAAGCCCCATTCTGATACCTTTTTATGAACGACCGGTGCAAAAATGGGTGGCTAAATCAAAATAGGAACGCTCTCTGTCATCAAAATATTACCCAGATAGGAACGCACCGGTGGGGATGGTCTTAGATGGTGCATGACGAAAACCGGTATGTTTTGGTCGCTAAATCTAAGAATGGCGAAGGCGTCCTCTACGGCTGTAAAGGGTTATTCATAAGTCACGTCGACTAATTTTTTATATTTTCAGAAATCTCCTTCTCGGCTTTTTCTAAAGGCCATTTTAAACATTTAAATGAAGCGTAGATTATGGCCAGACCTTAACGTGGTTTGTGAACTTTTGATTATTCATATGAAAATTTTCTATAACCTATTGATTAGATAAGAAAGCAGAAGACATTTTATGATTTTTATAACCGACCTACCTTCAAGAATATCTTCGCTAAAACATAATTCAACTGAAATTCTTATTTATTGTTAAGATTTCAACCTTTCATACGGTTGAAATTTTGACAGGCACAGCAAAAATGGATAAACATTTACTAGGCTCATCCTTTTCGGTAATTTTAGCTACTGAGACAAGCTGACATGAAAGCGTTCGAAGCGAAGAAAGAACTTTTATATTATACCGAAATTTTGTCCGAAGCAGCAGTTTCATAGCAGTTTCAGCCAATTTCAAGTTAGAAATCCTTTCTGCGACAAAATTCAAAGAATTTCAGCCTGTTTGGGTAAAATCATGCATTGCTGGCAAAACACACGTGTTTGCCTCCGTGTTTTTTTTCCACCAGATCGTGCAAATAAAACTGTTCATGAATTTTTTTTTCAAAACGCCTAACAAATTGTATCAAAATTACCTCCTGAGGGTAAAGTTCACATCTTTGGTCACTTCAACCAAAGATAAGCTGACTTTTTTCAGGACTCTGAAAATAAAAGCATCTTACTTCCAGTTGTTGCAGACAATGAAACACTCCAGTTTGTTTTCGACAAAACTGCTAATTTAGGTCTAAATCAAAGTAATAACGTCAAAAATCAGCAGAACTGTTACTTAGGCTTTCTGCTGACCAATGTACACGAAGATTCATGTGGGAATGAATCATTGAATCCCTTATGGTAAAATGAAACACTTCACACATATAGACACTCAAGTAATAGACCGGACAACGTGAGTCTGGCACAGTTGATGTATCCAAAACAACTGTCAAATCGTATGGGAAATGCGAGGAAATGTTCGTTTTGGATACAACATGACGGCAAGTTGTCCGGTCTATTACTTGAGTGTCTATATTCACACAGCAATCGAATTCTCTCTATTTAATCATGAAACTTAAAGACCCATGGACTGTGAATTCGAGGAAATCTTTGTATATCACAAAGCAAATTATGAAAATATTAAACGGAGATTAAGTAGTGTAAACTGGCAACTAATTCTACACACTACCAAAATGTCGTGTAAATTTCAGTCTCCCGAGACCGACACATGCAAGCGTCATTTAGTACATTGTCATTTAGTAGAATGAGTTGAAAGTGATGTGACAATAAAGACTGGACTGGGAAAAAATGAGACACACAAAAAAGATCACCAAAAATTCATTTTATATCAGATACTTTTCAAACTTCCAGGGATTAAATAACTATATATTAACTATCTTTCGGCATAATTTATTTATTGAATTTCCTCCCCCAAGCTGAATGCTCGTACATTTCTGTTAACACTGCTCATGAGATCTTGGGCGAGGCTTTGTCCATCTTCCTTACACAATTTTTCCCAGTTTTTCTTCAAAACTTCATCGGTTTTGAATGTTTGTCCGCTTTTCTTCAACTTCTTCTTCATTATCGCCCAAATTTTTTTTCGATCGGACGAAGTTCTGGTGTATTTTGCGGGTTCGTCTCCTTCGGGACCACATTAAAGCCCTTAATTCGTACCAATCCATTACAGGCTTGGCGTAATGGCACGAAGCGAGATCCGGCCAGAACAGCGTGGAACCACGGTGAGAGCGGAGGAACGGCAGCAAGCGCTTCTGCAAGTATTCCTCACGATAAATCTACACGTTTATGATGCCGATTGTAACGAACGGCTTGCTGTACCCTCCGCATTCGCAACTCGCCCTCGACAACAGGTACTTCTTCGTGAATTAGTCCATCTTTCTCTTCCGGAACTTTTCTTTTCCGGAACGAACCGACAAAAAACTCGAAAACGGGGATTTGTTTGGTGTCCGCCTTGATATATGTCTCGTCGTCCATGACGAGACAGCCTGGCTTGACCAGCCACTCACGGTACAGCCAACAATCAATATGTAACTAGCGATTTGAAATTGGTTCACTGTTGTAGAACCCCTTGGTCCGAATTACACCTTGAAGCCAGCACCTTGTTATACATATTTGCGCCTTTGTTTTGATTTGCTGTGTTATTTTGACAGAGTATTTGAGAGTGTGTTCATGTGAGTTCATTATAAGGGGTGCATTATTGAGCTTGGGACCGAGCTTGGAACGATGTTCTAGTACTGACTGAGCCAAGAAAAAAATCGTTTTTGTATGGGACCTACTGGTCTTAGAGTTAGTCTATGGTACAGCTTCCGCGCACGCAATTGGGCCACCGTGTTTTGCTTGTCAGTCCGGTTTGGCGCCTTCCTGACCTTAAAAACACGTATCTCAGCCCATTTCATGGTCTGCTGGACGAACCACTTTGATGAATTGACCTTTTTGGCCACGTCTCGGGTGGAAAGGTTCGGGTTATTCTTAAAGTACTGCCTTATCTGCCGCGCCTTCTCTGGGTATTCCGTTTTCGGTTTTCAGCCGCTTCCAGCGCACCACTCGATGGTCTTTGTCTCCTGGAACATCTTCACAACGCGGGACACGGTGAAATGGTGGAATCCAAGCTTTTTGCCGATGCATCTGTGCGACTGACCAGGACTATCGATCACCGCGCCCAGGATTTGCTGGCGTAGCTCTTCTTGTTTCATTAATTTTTACCCACGCGATAAAAAGTTATACCCAAAACAAAGTGTCGCACTTTTTCCGAGTCCAATCTTTAAATTCAACCAAACACATCTTTTGTCGAATTGCATATGCGTCAGTCTCAGAAGCCATAATTTTACACGAAATATTTCTTTACATTCCCAGACTTTTAACACACATGAATTACGTCTCGTGTAAAATTCACAATTTCTAAGTGTGTACGGAATGAACGAAATGTTGAAATTGCTGTTGATGTCTACTATAATGTTCTTTTCGGAATTATTCATAAAGAGGTACCAATCAAAATAATACAACATCATGGAAATTCAAAAATAAATCTAAAAATCGCAAAAATCTAAAAATCTAAAAATGGCAAGGTGAACAAAAAATAAAAAAAAAATAACAGCAATGAAGATTTAGAGAAATATTTAGACGTTTGTAATCAACTAAATAAAGCCATCGCATTTGAAGAGTATGACACTAAAACTGGAAGGGAAATAAAGTTGTGCCCTAAACCCTTTTTCAATTACTTGAAAACAAAATTTAAATCTGAAAATTTTCCATCATCCATGCATCTAGATGAACGCATTGGTAGCAATTCGGAAGAAATATGCAATCTTTTTGCAACATTTTTCTAGGAAATTTATACCACCTGCTTCGAAAATGGCCGGGACCGGCACTTCTTTGAATTTATCAGATCAGTACAGACTCAAACACAAACTGAATAAATGATCGTGCAATCCGAAAAAAAAATGATTTTGATTAAATTTATTGTAATCATACGATAAAATCAATAGTGCGTAAAATTTGAAGTATTGTTCATAACTTTAAGATGACAATAGCAGTTATTGTTTCCACAATAGAATCTAACATAAACTGAGACATTGACAACAGAATAACGGTGTAGTTATGTATCTTAACTATAGAATTTTTTTTTTTTTTCCGAGCAAATTTGAGTCAATTACTATCGATTGTGTAGTTTCACAACTGCTGAAAATTCATGCATATGGGTTTAATAGTAAATCTGTTGTAATAACAATATACATTTTTCATTTATCTGATACATGAACAATAAGATTCAACGGCGGTAGTAGATTTTAAAGTTATTTTATATTATTGTATTTTAATTGTATGGTTATTTTTATCCGGCCAGCTTCGCATGCTGTTCGATCTCACAAAGCACACGGCGTCTTGCTGTTAGTTGTGTGAATAGCAACGCGTACCCCCCGCAGCGTGCATTGTTTCCACCCATCGAGAGTGGCTACCAAGCAAGCAGCAAATTTCTATTGTTGTAACGGGTGTCCACTAAATAATGAGAATGAAAAGAATGGGTCAGGAAAAAAATACCAGTGAAGTTTTGTTCAAACTGATTTATTTTATTAAAAGGGTCAACTTAAATCTTCAAACAAAGTTTAGTGAATATTGTCATATGGTCCGTGGTCCGCCGTTCGGCGCAGCTTAGTCGTTATGCTGGAACATGACCGTTGGACGGCAGCCACATCGATTTTTCGGATGCAGCTTTTGATCCTGTTGGTAAGTTGCTTGGTGTTCTTGGCCTTCCAATTATCCTTGTATACCATGGAGCTCAAAAGACCGAAGAAATCCTCGATAGGACGGCACTGTGGCAAATTTGTCGGATTCCGGTCTTTTGGGACATATGGTATATTTTGGCTCTCCAAAAACGTTAGCGTTTTTTTTGCGTAGTGCGATGATGCCTTGTCCGGCCAAAACACGTATTTGCCATCCGAGTGATGTTGTTTAAGAAATGGGATGAGTATTTTCTGCAAACACTCTCTTTGGTACACCTCCTGGTTGATGGCCAAACCGCTTGGTTTGAACCACGGCTTCGAAATACCCTTATCGGATATTACGATGTATAACATAACCTTCGATTCAAATTTGTGCTTGAACTTATACATTACTTTTGGAGGAGTAGTAGATTTGTCCTTAGTGTAGAATCGGTCGTTTCCCGGTATCTGAGACTTCGAAAGAGGAAAGTAGCTTTCGTCGTCCAGAACGAAAGATTTTCCGCCGTAATTCCGAGTCATCCAGCGGCATTGGGATTTCACGGTTTGAATCTGCTCATCTGTGTACTCTGGGGATCTGGTTTTCTTTCTACACACTATTCCTTCTTTCTTTTGCGTCTTGCAGATGAGTGACTTCGAACAATGGAACTTTCAGGCTGCTTCCCGTTGACTTACCGAATCCT
Source organism: Aedes japonicus (assembly GCA_034211315.2). Lineage (NCBI taxonomy): Eukaryota > Metazoa > Arthropoda > Insecta > Diptera > Culicidae > Aedes > Aedes japonicus. The sequence goes on along the minus strand of JASCZW010000404.1, from coordinate 61,090 downwards.
TGTTGTTGAACATGCTGCGCAGCGAGCGGAGCGTTTTCTCATTCATTATTTTCGCTGGACGGCCGCAACCTTTCTTCCGGGTTACTCTCATGCATGCCAGGATACGGTATACGGTGGATACCGGAAATTTTTCACGACAAAAATGGTCCACCGTGTATTTTTTTCCACGATCTTCGTTCGATTGAAAGAATTGTACAACGCGCGCGCGCAGTTCTTCCTGTTTCGACGGCATGCTGAACACGACTGAACATGTTAGAGTGAAATAAGAGTGTATGAAAATTTTCTGGAGAGTGAAACGATTCATTCATCTAAAGTGACATTTCTATGCGGCCGTTTTTGTTCTGATGGAAAAGTATTGAAATCATTCTCATTTTTTAGTGGACACCCGTTAGTTAAAGCGAGCAGCATGGACCATCACTGTCGGCGCTCCACATCCATGGACTATTGTTACGATGCGGAACGCACGACTCCACAATGTTCATCCAAACTTCGTCTCCCCTATAAAAGTGACACGTCATTCTTTGTCATTTTAGTGGTGTTAACGTCTTATTGAAAGTACCCACCGAGCTGGCACGATGCCTCTCGGTGGTATTAAATTAACTCCCAGTAGTCAGTTCGTTTCACTCGTCTCATCGTCGTGTCTCAACCAAATAATCACAACACAACGTATGACCTGGTCAAACACTGGACGAAACACATGCGACGCGATAAATTTAGTGCACCGGAAAATTGTATCAAGGTAAGGCAAACTATGTGTTCGCGTCGTTTTGATTCCAAACCACGAAGAAGGAATATGAAACATCGTCGTTGAGTATGAATGCATCAGAGGACTGAAGCAGGCGTTAGTTCTTGAAGCCTGCTACTTTTGGTGTGGCGCTAGTGACAATTTGAACATTTTAAGCTCGGTTCACAGTGGATTATAATTTCTTATAATATTTCTACTATCAACCTACTAGTATCAGTAATGTAGATAAAACATTATTATACCTGGCTGATAAACAATGAAAAAATACTATCGTTGTGATAATCACTGCACTAAGTACAACACGGAAGACTTTACTCTCGAATCAAATTAACAAAAATTATGCCAACTTCCACCGCGTATATTGTGTTTGCTGCCTACAGCCTTCAAGAAATCCGAGTTGTCAAATTAGCACCACACGCAGCACCAAATTTTCGGCTTCACGATTGTTGTTCGTGGATGACAGCCGCTTCAGTCCTGTGGAATGCATGACTATCTTCATGCTTTGGGTGCAACACGACGAAAATGGAAAGACGTCGCGTAGCTCAAATCGGTGAAGGTGACTTTTTTTTCTTTGCGTGTTTTGTATGACGTGAATGACTTTTGTCAGCTCTGATTATACGAACTAGATTTTCGCTTTGCTTCGCAAAAGCCACCTTGAATTATTTTAGTAGTAACTTTAGCGTCGATACGAGCAGAAAACTCAAAATGAAAAACTGAGCTTTTTATTTTTGTTTGAGTTGATGTTACTCAAATTCATAAATCCTCTTACTCATGCGCTGACGTTTCAATAGAAAATATGAAACTGAGTAGCTTGTACTCAGTTTTGAGTTCTCTTGAACGAGCGTGCAGCAAGCTCAGCTGTCAAAATAATGTCAACATTGTCAGTTATGTCTGTTGTTGCTCGTTTACGTTTTGTCTGTTGTTGCTCGTTTTCGTTGTGTACGTCATACAAAGCAGAAAGATCGCTTTCTGTGGTGTTTCGAATCAAAACAAACAACCAAAACAAATGATTAGACTTCTATTTGATTACTGACAGCGGGCCCAAATCAATTTGGGCCCAGGACATCCTGTCTACTGCCAATTACTGCTATTGATATAGGCTTGTCAGTGGCCTGTATCAAATGGAAGTCTAATCATTTGTTTTGGTTGTTTGTTTTGATGTGAAACACCACAGAAAGCGATCTTTCTGCTTAGTACGACGTACACAATGAAAACGAGCAACAACAGACAAAACATAATCGAGCAACAACAGACATAACTTACTATGTTGACATTATTTTGACAGCTGAGCTTGCTGAGATGTTGTCTACGTGAAAAACAAGGTGAATTTAATACTTCAGGTGGTCTTAATCATAGGACTGAAGCGACTGTCATCCACGAACAACAATCGTGAAGCCGAAAATTTGGTGCTGCGTGTGGTGCTAATTTGACAGCTCGGTTTTCTTGAAGGCTGTAGGCAGCAAACACAATATACGCGGAGGAAGTTGGCGTAATTTTCGTTAATTTGATTCGAGAATAAAGTCTTCCGTGTTGTAATTAGTGCAGTGATTATCACAACGATAGTATTTTTTCATTGTTCATTAGCCAGGTATAATATTGTTTTATCTACATTACTGATACTAGTAGGTTGATAGAAGAAATATTATAAGGAATTATAATCCACTGTGAACCGAGCATAAAATGTTCAAATCGTCACTAGCGCCACACCAAAAGTAGCAGGCTTCAAGAACTAACGCCTGCTTCAGTCCTCTGGTCTTAATACTGTATATGAGAATTTCAGCCATGTTTAAACGCAGACTAATACAATCCATATCAAGAAAAATTCTGGTCTGGCAGACTGAAGCTGTCTCCTTTACACCTATGCGATAGTGCCTGTGATGTCAAACTCGCAGTTCCATTTTAGAACAAACGAGTAAAGGAGATGATTAGTTTCACACTGCCAGGCCTGTATTCTATGCCATGGGATATGATGCGTCAGGCTGCACGGTTTGTTTACCAATATTTCGGGAGGGAAAGTGCACGTGCTAATGTTTGTAAACAAAACGTTTAGCCCAAACCGTTTACATTCATTTAGAACTCTTCACTCTTAGGCAAAATTGCAATAAACTGCTGTCCCCAACTAACATTTTTCATTAGGTAAACGCTTCATTGACAATACGTATACAACGTTAAACTGAGTAATGGCTAAGAAGTGGTTGCACAAGCATCCAGCCAATATTATCACAGGCAAATCTGGCGAATCTACCCAGCTTCATGAAATTGCGAAACGTTAGCAAGAAGCGTGTATACACCTTTTAAAAAGTTAGTATCATCATCCATTTGCAGCTTCTATGTTTGATAATCATTCTCTCAACTTTTTCTCAACTTGTATACAGCTGATACTCTGCTATACATACGATAAAGTTTTTTACAGCTTCATTCCAACTAACTGAGCAATGTTCTTACAGTGTGGAAATGGTAGCTTTTGTACAGCCTTTCGAAAACCCGCCATGCAGAAAATGTAATCGCGTTATAGCGTAGGAAGCTTTTATCCAAAAATTATGCAACTTATTACGTAACTGTTCTCAAATACAGTGCTTTTTTCATAGCAATTTCTATTTTTAGAACTGTGGAAAACAGCCTTTTATTGCTAGTGCACGTTAATATAAATGTTTAATCATAGTTACTACACAACAATCGAAAAAATATGTTTGTTAAACAATGTTTACAATACTCGTGGACGATATAACGGCAATGATTCTGTTTTACCATTGTAAAGCGCAATTAACATATAACTATATGAATTTTGTATTATTGTACATAAATTTATAAATAAATTCCCCGGGTACTTACCAGATTCAAACTCTGCACCTTCACCATAAGATCGGTGACTGTATCCTCAGATCCATATCAGCTGTGAGGAATTCCGGTACCCGTATTCAAAGTGTTCAAACCATATTTCTAATAGTGCTGTACAACAATGATTGCTGAAACTCTTTACGAACAGCTTCATACTGTTTTGAAAATCAGTGTTACCGAGATTATTATAGTCTAAACATGATCACCGTCCAATTTTTCTTTGTCATCTGTGCCGCGCTCGGACTCATTTGTTATAATTTTTTTAAACGACATTAATATCAATTTCATTTAAAACGGTTGTTATAGCAATCTATTAGTTATTGCTACATTATGCATTTCCTGTTATTAAAAAAAATCCACTATGACCAGGGATTGAACACCCGATGTTTTACTCAGTGGCCCGATAGAATAAATCTGTTCACTTATTGTGTAAAAGAAGTAAATCTTATAATTTTATCATATCATAATAAGAAATAATATTATCAAAACAATTGAATACATTAAACTTCAACAGAAATTGTTCGTTTAAATGCAACAAGATTCTATTTAATCCTATACACACAAAATTGTATCCGGGTTTAATTTAGCCGTTCTACAGTGCACAAAACCCTCACCATTTGAAACCCTGACATTGTGTCGAGCATGTGTGCAATATTGTTTGTAGCAAAGCAGCAAGCTTTATTCGCTAGAGAGCAAATATTCTAAAATAAATCGTCTGTTTGTCTAGGGTATAATGATGCATAGAATGACAGTACTTGCCTATAAAAAATATGCTGCTGGTTATAGACCATTTTATGAGACGTTTCTGATCAGCTGATGCTCATTTTCATGAATGAACATTGACAGGAGCTATCTACCTACCTTCTGTGAGGAGCAAAATAGCTCCTGCCATTCGGTAAAATAGTCTATAAACATAACATCTTGTATACCTTTAACAAACGCTTGTGCAAGCGAGTCACAGATAAAGCACCTGATCCGCAGCGTATTGATTTGGCCGTTAATAATAAATCCATTTCAAAGTAGAGGAACCAGTTAATCGACGAATGGTTGCAAAAAATCGTTGACTGTAAGGGGCTTAGATTTGCCGTGAACAATTATCGTTGGTTTGATATGTGACATACGGTTTATGTTGCACAAAATAGGCCATAGCTGGTACTTGGAAGTTTAGACACTTGCTTTGCGGTTCATAGTTCCGATCGTACGGATAATTTCCTGAGTGTAGTTTAGACTCTAAAGCTCATTCCATAAAAGATCGTATGAAATGATTATTGTTGCATTGGTCGAAAGCATGCCTCTTAAACATTTTAAATTGATGTCGTATAGTCTCGTGGGATTGTGGCTCGGCTCTGGATGCCGAGGCTCACGGTTCGAATCCCGTGAAAAAAAGTTTTTTTTCATGTGAGGAAAATATTCATACGATCGTCATATGAACTTCTTTCCATTAGGGAATCGTATAAAATTTGTAATTATGTCTACTGGCAAGTTTTCATACGATATTCGTTTGCTCAGTTTACTCTCTATTTGTTTGCTCAGTTTACTTATACAACATTCTATACAGCTATAATCACTAAACTGTATAGCGGCTAAATTATTTTTAATATAAAGGCTTTTGAAAAGCTATAACAAAGCTAACAGATAAAACTGTGTAAGAGAACACAGAATGATAATTGAAAAGCTTAACCGAATAATTTCTTAGCTACATAAACAAGCTGTGTAAATGCAGACAAACATTGTTCGCATAAGAGCTTTTTTTTGTAAAGTATGCAACCTAGAGCTAAATGTTGTGTTAAAGCTGTGTTACATTACGCATAAGTACTGTATCGATTTTTTAATTCTACTTATAGCTTATTCAGCTTCACTTGCTTTCGTACAATTATAAAACAGCTTATAAGCTCTAAACTTCGGCTTAGGCAACTAAAAATGTTAGTTGGGTCATTATGTGCGTAATACACTAATGAGTGTTCCTTACTCTTTCGCTCCATTGCTAAATCTCATTTGATATCCCGCTACTTCACCCGTCTTCCCAACCAACTGAAGAAAATAGACCACCTGAAGTATTAAATTCACCTTGGTGAAAAAGTGGTCCTTGTCATAGGCCTGGCATAATGTGCATAATGTGCAACCCAGTGTAGCCACATTTCTATCTGTACCGGGAGCCAACAAATCTTTTTTATCTGTACTTCATCGCAGGAAAATCTGCACCGGAATAAAAGTCATGTTTACACGTTTTCTAAATGTTTTTATTTTATTGAGTCGAAATTCAGCTCTGAAAAAAAAGTGCATTTATCAGCTTGTAACAACATCGTCCGAACGATGTTTAGTGATACATCGTTCGGACGATGATGCTTATACATTTTTTACAAAATATGTAGTTGAGATGTTTTGAGTGAGAATGATGTTTGTCCGCCCACCCCACCGTTTGATGAGGTCCTTAGATTTCAAAATGGAGTTCAGTGTGTCATCGCCGAGCCGATTCCTCAGCTTTGTTTTGTTGTTGTTATACTATGAGAAGATCCTTTCAACAGTGGCTAAATAGTGAGGCAAAATGCATCCCGTGGTATTTTGAGCTTCAATGCTCGAATTTTATGCTCCAAGTGGTTGTGAATTTCCTTCATAGCAACCGGGGAAAGCCACGCTAATGCTGGAAAGATTGGCAAAGTTTCTTGGGTTTAACATGGTATTGATGTTGCAGCCTTCAATATAATTCAATCGTCGATATCAAACCGTTTCTGCAGCTGCTTCACCAGTTCCACAAAGAAACTTTGACATATGCCCCGAAAAATGTTTTGTTTTTCGCTATCCATCGATGTCATCGCTTCTTCCGCTGCTGGCCTAACATAAATCATATTTCCGCTTTTCAGGTGATTTTCTTAATCTCTGGCGTTACCGCTGCACTACGACGTCACGTATGATTCTTCACAAATATTTGTAAGAACCATCAAGAAAAAGTGTTTTAGTTCTTGGTACAACATTGTGTACTCCGGCCTATCGGGCTGGAACAATCTATTAAGCCTTTTGATATGAGGTAAAATGTAATCCAAAAAGAGCAGCAACGGCTTGGTCATCGTGTTTTGCAAATATGGTGGTATTTGGTCTGATTCTGTTCAATATTGGAGTGGAATTTGAAAAACAGAAGTAACTCGGAATACCTAGAATGACACCTCTTGACCAACATCTCTAGTGACAATCATCTGGTAGCCAATTGGTGTATCATTTTCAACAGTTAAAGGTCGAGAATATCCTGAATCATTTGAAAATCACTAGTTCGCTTTGGTTTGTTTGATATGAACCTAAGATGTCCTTCAGAAGATATTCCATGTTGTCTGGGTGTTTTCTAAAAGTGGGGTCTAAAAAAAAAAAAAAAATATCCGGGCAATCTGACATCAACAATCACATCACTGAATTTGAATCCCCCATCATTACTGCAGCTCCATCAGACGCAAACCCTTTCCAACCCTTTGTTAATAGAGTTGAAAGAAATGTTGTTTTCCACTGCCCACGCAGAAATGTTCAGTTTCGCCTGGGTTGACAAAGCATCCTCGGAACTCAGAACATTGGCGAAACTGTCCATTTTGGAATTGCCGTCGCCACGCACTAATTGCAAAAAAAATCTGTAATCTGTACAAAAAAAAATCCAAAAAATCTGTACCTTTCCAGATAAATCTGTACCTGTGGCAACACTGCACGGTTGTACGCGAAAACCCATTAATGGGTAAAAAACACCCATTTTCATATAGCTCTCCTATCTGTCACAAAATGGGGGAATTTCTCAATCACACAATGGGTAAAAAAAAAACCATTAGAGGAAACCTCATACAATTAAAAAATAGGTGAAAAAAAGTTCAAAGTTGATGGAAACATGAACATGGAGGAATTAACAAACGAGCTTAGAAAGAAGTTGATCGCAGATTCATACTGAAAGCTGGAGGGTAAGAATTTTTATTATTTGAAACCCTGATCTATTTTAAATATTATCCCTGCCCTGGTTTTCAGCACATCAAATTTGGGCATAACCTCATTACAAGCCCGAAGAATGCTGTTCCGTTTATTTGAAAAAAGTGTGGATCCTTACTATCAACATTTTGGAGCTTCAGCTGGCACATTTTTTCATGTTAGCAGCCAAATACCGTGGATCTGGAAGCTCGATTGGAGGATTTATTGATGGATGATTCCATAAGAATACCAGAAAAGGCATGAATAAAACAAATACAAGTATTTATTTTATGTTTTTGTTTTATTGCATTTATTGATTAAGTACCATGAAAACCATGAACTTATAATATACCAAACTGCTGCATAATCTGCATGCTAAAATGAGTAATTTTTTACCCATTATGGAAAAAACTGGCTTCTTTGCAATGGGTGAATAAATACCCATTTTGTGACTTACACTGCTTTTACCCATTAATGGTTCCAACGGTTTGCTTTTGAAAATTTACACAGTAAATTGAGAAAAATATGTTCGAGCCTGGATGTCTGTATTGTTGATGTGGCTTTTTTCCATTAATTTGATTTCATTTGTATCGAGTTAAATCATCATTTATTGAGAATAGGAATGAGGGAAGTGAAACAGAGACAGAAAGATAGAAACAGGACGTAAAGAATGCTGAAGACAAGATTATTTTTAATTTAATGTATGAGTTTCTATTAAAATCTATTGACCTTTCTGTTTCAAGCACACAGAACAAGAAAATCCAAACCATAATGTCTGCTTGAAAGAGAAACGCTACCATTACTCAACAAACTTGTTTGTTGACATCCAAATTAAAAAAGTTAAAATTTATTTTAAACCAACGATTTTGTTTCGGTTTCTGCCCGAAGATATTAACACCGTACAACACAAATCATGGTTATTCAAAACTTATAGGTCTTCTTAGGAGTGTGACTTCACGTGTGAAAATGAATATTGGACGAAAAAACTCACGAGTAAATCATTACGGGTGTCACTGGGGGAAGTAAGAACCGTTATAAGCCCGAATATTTTTGTTGTTTCCATCGTAAAAGGAATTTTTTATTACCAAAGCACAAGTTACATTGGCCCAGAGAAACTAATTAAAGTTTAAGATTGATTCTTCCAAAGCAGCGGTTAAATCAAACTGACATTTTAATTAGAGAAAAAGTTAAAAATATTTTTCGTCATCCACCCGCATAACGAAAAACGATCTGCTATATAGTCAAAACTATATTTCGAATGTAAGGTATATTATCACATTTTATGTTATTGTTGTCGAATAGTTTAATCTCATTTTCACCATACAAACTCTACATTAACACATATTGTTAATGTTTGCCATATTGTCATTGAAAGGTTTTTTATTATCTGCACTCGGTCTGGATTATAAACCAACTATTTGGCATAGAGTACCGCAAAAATTTTGTTCGTGAAAATTGCCATTTTTTTATGGTTACCTAACTTAACCGCCTATTCAGCATATTATGGTTTCAGTTGAAAACCGAATTTATAGACTAGCGACAATCGATTTTACTCTCGTTCTGTACGTTATACCTAATGTCGGAAGTAGTGCGCTGTATGGCGCATCAGATGCGCTGTACAGCGCACTACTTTCGACATTATGTATAACGTACAGAATGAGAGTAAAATCGATTGTCGCTAGTCGATAAATTCGATTTTCAACTGAAACCATAATATTGTTGGCCTTTTACCATCTGACATACTGTTAAAACTATATAGGAGATTGTTAGTTTATAGTTGTCAACTATAAGGGTAAATGTCGTAACAATAACGAAAACGGTCGACAACAATAAGGGAAATGGTCCAGGAATGGTTTTTGATTTTGCGGGCAGTCCTACTGCATGCTCTGACGCTGTCACTCACCAATAGGTGAAAATTTAATATTTAACTTGAAAATTAATTGAAAATAGTAGAAAGGCTGCTCACAGTAACATTTGTTGATTCCTCGTAGAATGAAAGAAGTCTATAAATGTAAATGTGCACTTCTGTGATGTTTGTTAGCATTTTAATCAAATAATTGAAGTTATAGAAGAAATGTAAGGTGATTGTAAATGAAAATGTTGGTTATGGTTTGTGTGTTTCAAACAACATTTAAGTTTTAATCATACTAAAATTTGTTTAACAAATTATAAGCGAATTAACAAACAAATCTATTTGTTTTCGTAGCTGTCATAATGAAACAACCAACATAATGGTAAATTCAAACGAATGTCAGTTGAACTTAACTGCTAAATTCCCGAATCAATAACTCAAAACTTTAGTTTGTTTTAACCCCGTTGGTAGTCAAATCAAACTAATGCTCAATTCAACGTGGAAGTCCTGTTAAATGTAACTAGAACATGTTTGCGCTTACCAATCTTTTTACCCAGTGTACGATTAGCAAAGCGATTTTTGTTTCTTTACTTCGGTGGCTGTTCGTTCTGCTGAAGGTTCAGAGCGTCAAACATTGTATAGTGCGCCATTTAAAAGTTAAGTAGGCTGCCATTTTGTTCACGTCTTACTAGCTTATTATTATTTTGCTAGGATATTTTCAAAGTGCTAAAAATTTCGGAGTGTTTTTATATTTACGGTATTTAAATTATTCAATCTTTTGCTAGTAGTCTAAGCCTCGAGTGTGTTTATGCTGCTATATTTTCGTTGTATGAAGAGTATTATTATCCACAATATATTATTCTGGAAAAATAACAACATATCGGCAGAGAGTTCATCAAGTACGAATATGAGCTCCACAGCTTTGAAAATAACAGTCGATGTAAATACGTTCAATTGAAAATTTGCTCTAGGATTCATTCGATTTCACAGAACCACTGAGCCAAAATTATCGGGGTACATTGACTTTACTCTGGGAGCTGTCAAGTTGTTACCGGGTTGATAATGTGGAACTTGATTCGGTAATTTTATGTTTTTCTACTATTTTATCATGGAAGTCCTTTTACAATAAGGGGTGATTCAAAAATGACGTCGATCAAATTTCAGGTTTTTAAACCCCCTCCCCACCCTCTGTCACACTTTGTCGCATATATGATAACCCCCCTGTTGGATGTCACACTCCTGAAAAAAAAAATATGCATATTGGTTTTATCGATTTCAATAATAACGTGTATTTTAGTTCAAATTGAATCATTCACATAATTACATCTGTAAAGTTCTTCTGTCCACGGATACACTCAGTAGCAAAAAAAAAGCCGAGCAAAATTTTGCTTCTAAAAACCCCGTTGTTTAACCTCCTGTAAATTTGTCAATTAACCATATTTTTGGCTTAAAATTTCACAACATTATACAAAATGTATAGACCTTATGTGACCAAAATTTCATGTTGATAGAATTGATGAATTTGGAGTCATCATAAAATATGTGAAAAAAGTCATTTTTGGACATAGCAATTACAAAACTCCATATTTCTGTGAAAAATGTAGGTAGCATATTACAAAATTCTCCATAGCTTATAAAAGTACAGAAAATAATGTGGACAAAATTTTAACTGTTTCCATTAAGTGGTTTGGACTACAGCAGGCGTCAAAATTGACGTACCAACATGAGCATTTCCCTTTTTCACCAGATGCTGAACTTGCTGATATATCGGTGCAAAAAAAAAGCCGAGGTGAATTCATCTTATTAATACACATGATTTGTTACGCGTGAAATATCCCAAATAACTAGTGTAATCCACGAAGAACTTTGCAAATATGGCATTCAGTATGAATTGGTTTGTGAAAACTACGTATGCAGTGTTATACAGTATTATTAATAAAATTCACCTCGGCTTTTTTTTTTGCACCGATATTTCAGCAAGTTCATCGGGTAAAAAAGGGAAATGCTCATGTTGGTAAGTCAACTTTGTCGCCAGCTGTAGTCCAAACCACTTAATGGAAACCGTTCAAATTTTGTCCACATTATTTTCTGTACTTTTTTAAGCTATGGAGAAATTTGTAATATGCTACCTAAATTTTTCACAAAAATACGGGTTTTTGAAATTGGTATGTCCAAAAATGACTTTTTTCACATATGTTATGATAACTTCAAATTTATAAATTCTATCAACATGAAATTTTGACCACATAAAATCTATACATTTTGTATATGTTGTGAAATTTTCAGCCAAAAATAAGGATAATTGACAAATTTACAGGAGGTTGAACATGGAGTTTTTTGCCAACAAAATTTTGCTCGGCTTTTTTTTTGCTACTGAGTGTAGGTGAAGTGTGTTTTGATGGAAATAACTGGCAGAGATAAATCAAGATATTCGTAACAGATGGACAAAACTTATCGTACACATCAAATTTTTATTGCTGGAAAACAGCTAAGTTTTGCTGATTTTTTTTTGTGCTGTAATTTCAGCAATGCATACAGCAAAACTGAGATTGCTGATCAACCCGCACTGATAATCAAAAAAGTGATTGCTTGCAGTTTGCTGTATAAACCAGCAGCAGATCAAAACAAATAATTTTGCTGTATTTTTTTCGGCAATTTACAGTTTTGCTGAAAATACAGCACAGTTAATGTTTTCTTTGTGATGAGACACATGATCTTGGTTTATTATCATTTATTAAAGTAAACTTTTTATTTATTTCAGTTTCGCCATTTTGCCTCCAAACCAAAAGTGTAATGAATAAATTATGTATACTTACGCAACCGTTCTTCCAAATCAAGATTTTCCTCGATTCACAAAGCGTCCACAACCGTTTGTAGTTCCGCATACATAATAAATTCAAAATTCTAAACTTAATCGCCAAAATTCATGCGATCATTAAAAATCTAGGCATGCAGACCGCCTAATAAAACTGTTGTAACGTTTGCAGTTGACAGACAAAATAGTTTACTGGTCTTAAGTGACTATAAGTTACTGCTTTACTATCAGTAAAAAAATATTTGCCGATTTTCAGTAAATAATACTGGATTCCACAAAATGTCGAAAAGAATGTTGATTAACAGCTTAAATGTGAATGCTGAAGGATAATCAGTAAATATCAATGCTTTTTTTCAGTTATTTTTTTAAAAATCAATATTTCAATTTTGTGGGCAATTTTGGTATAGACGAAGTTATTTTTCGATTTTCCTGACCCCTAGAAACTTTTGTGTAAAAAATTTGCCATTGCCTAATTTTTCAGCTTGCTGAGATAATTTAAAGCACTTTCCACCACAAGAATGTTTTCCTAAGACGATCAGTTCTCGAATTAGTTTATTAAATCACAGTTAGAAAAAATTGTAAAAATTTCATAAAGTTTTTCATACCTTTCATACAGGAATGGAATCAAAATTTCTTGTTGATAATAAATTGATTGATTTTTTTTTTCGCAAAGGATGGTGTTTTATTTAAAGTTCCCGACCGTGTCGCTCAACGTTGAAATTGTGTGAAACACTTAATCTAGATCATACTTTTTATTGCCAAGAAAATTTGAAGCACTTTTCGATTCCTTAATTATAAACTTTTATAAAGTAGCAGGATCTTCCTAATCGCACACTCCCCCATCCTTAAGCACTGTCCCATATTTTTTAAAATCAAGATCTCAAGATTTATGATATTATTGTTACTTTCAGAATAGAATATGCTAACTTTGTTCGCGTACGTATTTATTTTTAACAATGCTGTTGTTGCTATAAAAATTGTTCATGTTACTCCAAATTCTTAACCTCACCTCTCTGCCCAGCTGACGCTCCATGCTGACCAAGATCAACCAACGTCTACAGCAACTAACGACTATTCCAGAAAGTATAAGTACACCTTATTTTAACGGTCATTTTGAATATAATGAAATATTTCAACATGTTTTGGCTGCGTCCTTTTGTTTGTACATTTCTGAATAACATAGCATAAAAAAAAGTGCTCAGTTTTGTGTTACCTATCAAAATGCGCGGTCTTACTCCGGAACATCGAAAAAGTATCGTGCACAAATGGTGCACTGTGAGCGGACTCTCCTTAAGAAAATTAGCCAAGGAAGAGGGTGTAAGCGTCGGAGCGGTACAATCTGCGGATCGAAAATATAGAGAACAGCCCGCATAATCAAAAACCATTCCTGGACCATTTCCCTTATTGTTGTCGACCGTTTCCGTTATTGTTACGACATTGACCCTTATAGTTGATAACTATAAACTAACAATCTCCTATATAGTTTTAACAATATGTCAGATGGTAAAAGGCCAAATAACAATATGCTGAATAGGCGGTTACGTTAGGTAACCATAAAAAAATTGCAATTTTCACGAACAAAATTTTTGAGGTACTCTATGCCAAATAATTGGTTTATAATCCAGACCGAGTGCAAATAATAAAAAACCTTTCAATGACAATATGGCAAACATTAACAATATGTGTTAATGTAGAGTTTGTATGGTGAAAATGAGATTAAACTATTCGACAACAATAACATAAAATGTGATAATATACCTTACATTCGAAATATAGTTTTGACTATATAGCAGATCGTTTTTCGTTATGCGGGAGTGTAGGTTTGAAGATGCGCCGGAGAGTGGTCGGAAATCCGGTCCTGTTAGTCCGGATATCGATAAAAAGATCTGGGATGCCTACAAGTGAAAACCAGCGACTTCCGCTAGGGATTTTGCGAAAAAAACTAGGGACCTCTAACGTCATGCGTGCCAAAGAATACCGGAAGCAGAAAAAACCCAAAACAGGCCGAAACTGAAACCATGGGTCCGCAAACTCTACGATTCGTTATTGTGTAGAAATACTGGGTGTATAATAATGGACGATGAAACGTATGTGAAACTAGATTACAAAACGCTTCCCGGACCACAATTCTATATTGTAAGCGAAGACAAAGACATCCCCGAAACAGAGAAAGCATTGTTTACCGAAAAATTCGGTAAGAAGGTTATGGTTTGTCAGGCAATATGCCTGAGTCTGGTAAAACATCTAGTCCATACAACGGAGACGATGAACACTCAGAAATACGTTAAGTACGTCTCCATAAGCGATTATTGCCGATGATCAGGCAGCACGAAAGTCAAGTAGTGTTTTGGCCTGATTTGACATCATGTCATTACGCAAAGGACACTTTAGAATGGTACAAAAGTCAAAATGTATGTTTCGTGCCGAAAGACATGAATCCGCCGAACTGTCCGGAGTCACAGCCAATCGAGAATTTTTGGGCTTTAACCAAAGCAAAGCTCGAAAATTCATAAAACCAGCGGATGACATCCAAGATTGGCCAAAAGTGGTCAAAATGGTGGGAAGTACCACTGTGCAGAAGTTAATGGGTCATGTTCGAAGAAAAGTTAGGAGTCTTGGCTATCATTAAATATTTTGATTAAACGAGAGTAAAATATCATATAAAACACAAATAAAATTATTAGAACTAAAAATAACCATGACTTGTTTGTTATTTTGACAGTGTGCTTATACCTTCTGGAACAGCCTATAAGCTTGGTTACTCCCTATCGGAGGTCGTCCTTTATCAGACCGCATCTTGAGAAGCTTGGTAAGATGAGCGTTTGTTTCAAATTCTTCATCAAGTCTTTTGACGTTGCTGATTTGATTTCTTCTTCTCTAGGGCCATATTTAGCGCTATCCTGCAGTTGATCAGGTCAAACAGCGTCTTTTCTGTTTATCCGAAAGCATATCATTCCGCTCTCTAATCAGCAGGCTGAAAATCTCGGAATATCCAATTCTTTGGAAATTGCATCCTATTCAGGGCATGCAAAATTAGAGGGAACTTTTTTTTTTTTCGAATCCAGAGGAGCTTGTGAAGAACTGAAAGGCAATTCCGGTGGAATTTTTGGAACATATTTTTCCTTCCATTCGCAACAAAATGGTTTAAAAAACCTTTAGTATATCTTTCGGATTCGAAGCTTCCGTTTTCAAGGTGCTGATTTTCGATTTAAAGTTCTTCACAATAGGATTCGTTTTTTATATCTCGCCAGTATTGACACACCTCAGTTGGCTTGTTGCGCAGCGGGTATGCACGACAAAATGCATCTACCTGCGTTTGAATCAAATCTAAATTCAACGCAACCAAAAATGAACACAATAGGATTTTCAACAAAATTAAACTTCGACGAAGTTTCAGAATGAAGCACAGCTCGTGCGGTTCGTGCTCATTGACGATAAGAACATGAATAACTGCAGTAAATAATTTTATGCACTCAGACAACTAAGAAAAATGTTTTTTTTTTGTTTACCGTACACTCGAACTTTTTGACGCCTTTGTTTTCGTATAAACGCTGACAAATTTAGATTACCAAATGCAAAATTGTTGGATGTCACATTTTTATAACCTCCCCTCCCCCTCCTGTTACATATTGTCACAAATTTGAAACCCCCCTCCCCCCCTAAAGAGTGGACATCATTTTTGAATCACCCCTAAGTGAACTAAGTGGTTATCAGACGAGATGGTGCACAAAGGAACTGACAAAAAGTGTGTTTGTATTGTTTACAGGTGGAATGGATGGAAGCTGCGGTGCCAAGATGATTTTTTTCGGCAGCCGGAAGCCGCCTTGTTTTGAAGAAGCTCGGAACCAATAGATGTTGTTGTAAAATAGGAGAGTTGACTTCCAGTCAAAGGTAAGCGTGTGAAACAAGTTTAATAGATTGCCTTACTTTTAGGAACTATGGGGACGGAAATTCAACGCATCCCAACCTCTCGTGGAAGGTGGAGGAGGGTCGACAATAAACGATGTAACGGACGGAAAACAATCAACTCTGGTTTGTATATTGTTTTTGTTCCTTGATTTATTCAAGACAAATAAATAAATAAACAAATAAATGTACAAATAAATAAATGAACAAATAAGTTTGCGAATGAATAAACAAACAACATAATAAACTACTAGCGTAATTAGTAGCTCTATATCCGTAAATAAATAAATAAATGAATACAAAATAAGTAAATCCCCAAACAAGTAAATAAATAAATAAATATGTAAATAATAATAACAAATACATATTAATCCATTTTTTTTTATCAGTTCGTTTATTTGTTAGGCTCAGGCGTGTGTAACACTTTACGGAGCCGATATTCAATATTGTTGTACAAAACATTTTACTTTTTGTTATTAGTAAAAGAGGGATGCCAATTACTCGTGGCTAGCTCGAGGTTAATGGGTCACATAATCGTTTGGAAAGGGCTAGGTAGGTAACTTATTTAAGCCATTATTTGCTGCTTTTGGTTGCGACATCTACCAAATCCTCGATCCCTGTAGTCCCTTTCAGGAACTAAGCCGCAGATGGGTGACCACAGTATGCTGGGCAGGTACAAGTAGCACGGAAACAAAAGGATAGTATAACTGGGACACAATGGAAGGGATTTTACTAGAGTGGAAGGAAGGAGGGTGATGACGTTACACTCTTAGATCAGACAAACAAAGGAATTCGTAAATCGTTTGCATGTAGGGAAGATCACGCATTCCCAAAACATCTCTTATCTCGCGGAAGGGTTGTCTACCTCGGGCCACTAGGGTATCCAATAGTCGTGTCCTGGAGGCATCATTATCCGGGCAATGCCAAACTGCGTGAGCGATGTCATCATAACCGGTTCCGCACCTACGTAAATTGCTATCGACGAGGTTAATTCTGTATAGATGTGCGTCTAGCGAGTAGTGGTTGGACATAAGTCTTGACATCACACGAATGAAACCGCGACTTACATCCAGACCTTTGAACCACGATCTCGACGAAACATTTGGAATAATGGAATGTAACCACCGCCCAAGAGAATTACTTGTCCAATCGTTTTGCCAACTTTGAAGAGAACTCTGACGTACTAATGGGAAAAATTCATCATATGAAATTCTTCTTTCAAAAATCTCGCCTTCTTGTGCGCCCACCTTTGCTAGAGAGTTCGCCATCTCATTGCCTGGAATTGAGCAATGTGAGGGGACCCATACAAAGGTAAACTTGAATGATCTTTCGACTAACGCACACATCTGCTCCCTTATTTGTGCAAGGAAGTAAGATGAGTGCCTCACTGTTTTCATCGACTGCAGGGCCTCAATAGAACTGAGACTATCTGAGAAGATGAAATAATGGTCTATGGGCATGCCGGAAATTAACCCCAATGCGAAATTTATTGCTGCCAGCTCAGCAACATATACGGAACAAGGTTCCTGAAGTTTCCGGAAGGCAGGTGAGTGTTCATTGCAAACACCGAAACCAGTGGATCCCTCAATGCGTGACCCATCAGTGAAAATTCTTCTATTGCAATTGACATGTTGGTACTTTTCAATAAAAATATGGGGAATTAAAATAGGCCGAAGTTGATCTGGAACTCCTTGAATAGCCTGTTTCATGGAGAGATCATAATCAATGGAGGAACTGTGATAAGGGAAGCGTACACTAGGAGAACTGTAGCATGGAAGACTAATGATGGATGACATATAGTTAATATAGATTCGCAAAAATCTAGACTGGGAACTCAATTCGAGCATTTCTTCGAAGTTTTCAATCACAAGGTTGTTACTGATACCACTTGATCAGTATTCTAGATGAGAGCTCCCAGAAGCGGTTCTGTAAGGGTTTTACTCCTGCCAGAACCTCCAGGCTCATATTATGCGTTGAATGCATACAGCCAAGGGCAATACGTAAACAACGATATTGAACGACGCGTTCCAATTTAATGAGGTGGCTGTTTCTTGCCGAGAGGAAGCAAAAAGAGCCATATTCGAGAACTGAAAGAACAGTTGTTTTGTAGAGTTTAATTAGGTCTTCCGGGTGAGCACCCCACAATGTTCCGGAAATTGATCTTAGAAAATTGATCCTTGGTTGACATTTCTGTTTTAAATACGCAATGTGAGTACTCCTAGTGCATTTTGAATCAAACATGACTCCAAGGTATTTGAAGGTCAAAGATTGGGTAATGTCTCTTCCCAACAGCTTGAGACGCAGTTGGGCTGGGAACCGCTTTCTAGTAAACACTACCAATTCGGTTTTTTGCGGTGATAACTCGATCCCCAAATTCTGGCCCAGATGGACAGATTATTTAGGGAATTTTGCAATGGTCTTTGCAAGACTTCCGCACGCGGACCTCTTAAGGAGATCACAGCGTCGTCTGCAAGTTGTTCTAGCGTGCATCTATTTTCCAAGCAGTTATCAATATCTTTAACATAAAAATTATAAAGTAAGGGACTTAAACATGAGCCTTGGGGCAAGCCCATGTAGCTAATTCTGGAAGTTGTCAGTTGGCCTAGATTGAAGGTCATTTGTTTTTCTGACAGTAAATTATACAAAAAATTATTTAAAATTCCTGGTAAACCACTACTGTGCAGACTATCTGCCAGTATATCTATGGAAACTGAATCAAATGCGCCCTTAATATCCAGAAACACTGAAGCCAGTTGCTCCTTGTGTGCAAAGGCCAGTTGGTTATCAGATGAAAGCAACGCTAAACAATCGTTTGTTCCTTTGCTCTTTCGGAAACCAAATTGCGTATTTGATAGCAGGTTGTTTGATTCAACCCAACGGTCAAGTCGTGATAGGATCATTTTTTCTAACAATTTCCTTAAACATGATAGCATAGAGATCGGACGGTAAGAATTGTAATCAGACGCTGGTTTCCCAGGCTTTTGAATAGCTATTACTTTAACCTGTCTCCATTCAGGTGGAACTATGTTTAATTCCAAGAGAGTGTTGTACAGGTTAGGTAATCGTCTTTAAGCGATATCGGAGAGATTTTTCAGAAGGTTGAATTTAATCATATCGCTTCCCGGAGCAGAATTATTGGATGAAAGAAGAGCCATTGAAAATTCCAACATTGTGAATGGCTCGTCCAGAAAACCGTTACTTTGGGTGGTATCCCGTAAGTTCGGTTTTGTTGGAACAAAGTCTGGACAAACCTTTTTAGCGAAGTCGAATATCCACTGCATGGAGTATTCTTCACTCTCATTGGAGGATGAGCGGCTTCGCATGTAACGAGCCTTTCTCCAAAGCGTTGTCATCGAGGTTTCTCTAGATAGTCCCTCAACAAACGAACGCCAATAATTGCGTTTCTTTGCTTTGAGTAAGTTTTTAAGCTTTTTTCTCATGCTTTAGGTACTTATCAAAAAGCTCACATGTTTCATGTCTACGATAATCTTTAAACGCATCGGATTTCTCAAGATACAACTTAGTGCATTCGTCATCCCAACCAGGAGTGGCGGGTCTTCTTTTGAAGGATGCACTTGGAACACGTCGTTTCTGAGATTCTAATGCACTTTTGTACATCAGTTTGGAAAGGAAACGATACTCTTCTAATGGTGGAAGAGGATCGGTAGAATCAATACCAAGGGTTACCGCCGATGTAAAATGTTGCCAATCAATATGCTTCGTGAGGTCATAAGCACTGGTCTGTTTTTTGAAAACTATTTGTGATTGAGATAATAATTGGTATGTGATCACTACCATGGGAATCATTGATTACCTTCCACAGACAATCTAATGATAGTGAGTTAGAGCACAAAGATATGTCAAGTCGACTCTCCCTGGCAGGAGGTACGAATAGCAAGTGTCGCTTCCCCAGTGTTCAAGATGGTCAAGTTGCAATCGTTGCATAAGTCATAAAAAATACCCGCTCAGTTGTCATCGTATTGTTCGCCCCAAGCATTACCGTGGGAGTTTAGATCGCCCAGAATCAGAACTGGAGATGGAAGTAAATTAACTGAACTCCAAAGTTTACGGCGGTTTATTGATGTCCTCGGAGGGACATAGACAGAAGCTATGCAAAGATCATTATTCTTTACATTTATTTGGCAAGCAACGATTTCAATGCCTGAGATTATTGGGAGTGAGATTTTATAGAAGGGGTAGGACTTTTTGATCCCCAAAAGTACGCCACCATATGAATCATCTCGGTCCAGGCGAATAATGTTAAAATCGTGGAAGTTTAAGTCGTCTTCAGACGAAAGCCATGTTTCACAGAGAGCAAATATATCACAATCAGAATTGTGAATCAAATACTTGAACGAGTCTAATTTAGGTATAAGACTACGATAGTTCCACTGTAATACGGTGATCATATCTTGAACCTCACTCGACGAATTATTCATCGAAAGATATGAATTCACCAATGAGGGGCCATGATACAGTCAATTGCTTGAAGTAGTTTCCAACTATAGGAATAAGCAGGTCAATAATCCCTCGGAGCGGTGAAGCATCCGAAAGACCAAGAACATTTAAAATGTTATCCACAATGTCCCTAAAATTAATCTTACCTCGCTTGGACGGGATGTTCTTAGAATTGCGAGAAGACGTAGTACTTGTTTTAAGCGATTTTGGTAACCTCTTGCGGTTACTGTTATTAGGTAGCGGCGGGGTGGAATAGCTACAGCTAGGAACGCATGCCTCAGCTACTACCGGTTTGTTCGGTTTTTTAATTTGACCCCCGCTACCTCCAATTTTTTGCAAGCTTTTGAGAGTAGGTTTAAGCTGTTTCCGGCGCACACCCGGGGAATTAACGGGCTTCCTTTTACCGGGGGCGTGTACCTCCGGAAATCCACTCTCATCGGCTACGTCAGAGTCCAATTCATCGGAAGACAAAATTATAAAAGGATTTTCATTTTTGGGGGCTGATGCAGACGATGCAGACGCTCCGTTTTGCGACTTTAACATTTCTGCATACGTCTGCTTGGAGCGTTCTTGAATGAAACGTCTCACATTACCAGTGCGCTTCTTGTACTCAGGGCAATTCTGCAAATCATGGAGAGGCTCTTTGCCACAGTAAGCACACTTTGTTGCTTCCTGTTGGCAAGCATCCTCTAGATGCGTTTGGCCGCATTTGCCACAACGGGGCTTGTTGTCACAAAAAGTAGCCGTATGACCCAACTGTTTGCACTTGGTACAATTAAATACCCTTGGTACAAAAAGGCGCACTGGAAAAAAAACATTATCAATTTCAATAAATTTTGGGAGAATTGATCCGGCGAAGGTCACTTGAAACGAGTCCGATGGTGAATAGGTGTTTCTTCCATCTACCATTGATGCTGCATGCAATTGTTTACATTCTAAAATTTCAATGGTAGACAAAACAGAATCAGGAAGTCGCCCCATACCTTCCATAACGTCTTCACACGTCAGGCTCGCTGCAGAAACCACACCATCTATCTCCACATCTCGAGATGGGATGTAGACGTAGTACTCGGCATTGTAACCTACGTCACTAGCAATATCATTTGCAATTTTATACGTAGGTGCAGTTACACGCAGTTTGTTTCGGTTGACCTGATGAAATTCGGTCCCCGGATAACGACGCGTCAAATTTCGTTTAATGCCCAAAAAGTCCAGGGCTTTCACTTTCTGCCGAAAGTAGTCAACCCAAGGAGAGGCAGAAGACGGCTGATAACAGCGCGCCCTAAAAACATCTTTAGGGGGCACAACGCCTTCCGTAGAATCGTCTATGAAAAAACGAATTCAGGCACAAAAAAAAATAAAATAAAAAATAAAATAAAAATCAGATGTTTTTTTTTGAACCACCCTATGCAAATCGATCTTTTTTTGAACCACCCTATGCAGAATGATTCACTATATGGGAGAGAGATACACAAATGACACCAACAGATGAGGGAACAATAACAAAAATGTGCTATTTACTTGCCCTTACGCTGCGCCTTTGCTGGTGTGGCACTTTCTGCTGTTGCTCGCAAACAAAGCACCGCTTGCTGACTCGCAGTGGATGGAGCGATGACCTTCTCTGCTGCGATGATGCTCTATGGGGTTACACTGTTTCCCCTCGGGTGTTTGACGACGGTACTAGCTGGACAGATCATCCGTCGGACTCGGCCGGGAATGTCTGCTTCCCTAAAGGAACGCTCGGCTGGATAATATGGTTCAATAGTGCACTAATTTCAATCACCGCGTGGTTGATAGCGGGTTGATAAAACTGAAGAAAAAAAGGTGGTGCGGAGTGCGAAAACAAAACTGAACCGAAGCTCTTCAGCGTTCGATGCGGAATGACATATTAATCCATGTAAGCTTATTGTTGTACTATTTATAAATATAGAAATCTGACACCTGTATGTCACGTTCTGTTTTACCACATTAGTACAGAAGACGAACTCATTAAAGTCTTTAGTCTTAAGCTTTACTAAACTAGAATAAGACTCGATGTGATCTATCACTAACATTCATGACTAGAAAGTAACATACCAATCATGATGAACAATTTATTGAAAAGCGTCCCGTATACATTTACTTTTAGGCAAGCATGGGAAAACTCATTCACTCACATGAACACCACCGATTTAAAATAGCAACCCTCAGTTGCTAACACAATACTGAACGAGTGTGACGTTTCCTATCAAACGATTCTACACGAATTCTCGAAAACGAACATCGTAGAAAGAATAAACGAGCAAAACAGAATCATGCGAACAAAATTTTCAGCTAGACGTTATATTGAATGAATGCGATGCCACTGAACGCAAGCGATTTGAATACACCGAATGAGAATATTTTGACTCAGTAAATGCAATCAGCTGGAAGAATCAGAGCAGAGATACGGTTTAAACTGACGCTTTATGTTTTTTATGTTGCATTAGATTGCTAAACATCATGTTAGATTATTATTTGAAATGTTAAATGATGTTTAAGGTATGATTTGAAGAAATGAGTGAGATTAATTCAATCTCGCTCAGCTGAATCCAACAGAATGCAATCGTTAATGATTGAACGGGTAAAAAATAGACAATGAGAGAACGTCCACACTGCTACCGTCCGATTCATTCGCTGTACGATGAGCTGCCAGTTTTGCTCAATTCTGTTTTCTACGAATAGAATGAAAGCAGAATACTAATGAACAGAATTGGAATAATTTAAACGTGGTAACGCTCACTTCTAAATATTTCTGCGTGTGAGTGAAAATGAGCGCTAAGTGAACCGATTTTTCCCATGCTTGCTTTTAGGTAGCCTATTTCCTACGGAAGATATCGACTTTATTATACATAATGAAAATAACATTGATTTTTCTAGACTGCAGACTCTTTCCTCAAGATCTGTTGCTCTGCCAGCTCGATTTACTCGTCATCGTCTGCTCTTAAGAGTTAAAAATCTGAGTCTTACGAACGGACATCATCTTAGAACCCTCGGTCCAAGACTCGTATTTTTACTTCCCATTTCTGGTACTCCTCATCAACGCTTCAATAGCTCCGAGTTTCTGGTTTCTAGGTCATCGTCCAAGAGTAAACTCCATGAACTCGTTCTGTTTCTGGTCGAGAGGGTAGGCCTTGGCATAGACAACATCCTTAAGTAAAGCTCCTGCTTCTAGAATAAGAAGAATTCTTCTTGGGGTCAAGCCAAAGCTTTTCCCGCAAGGAAGCACCCAGTAAATGAAGTTGTTGTGGGGCTGCATCTGGTCAAAATTGACCAGAGCTAATCCTTCAGATGGCGGTGTTAGTATTTTAGGCAACCAGAGCAGAAGCATCATGGCGCAGTTGTTGCTACTCAACAGAGAGCTACATAGCTTGCAAAACAAAGGATAACTTCAACTGTTATCCTCAAGAGGCTCTCTACTTAACCATCTTCTTGAGGAACTTGCAATTAAATATTCCAAGTCTCTTCCCATCAGGATCCTCAAGATCGTAGCAATGGGCTCCAACGACAACAGCCTGCACATATTTTGGAGCTAGTTTAGAGCAAACTCCTTTCCCCTTGTCCGATAGTTCCATATTTTTTAAGGACTTTTTCTCCCAACCGAATATGTTGGGCAATTGGCATTTGAACGAAGGTTGTAGTATGTCGCGTATTTCTTGCTAACCGATTCTAGATTCTGCCTAACTTCATCGTACAGCTGCTTCCTTTTTTCGTCACTAACTGTATTGCTTATCGTCTCTGGAGAATCTATCAAATGGCGATATTCTGAGCCATCGAAAACCATGTTCCGCCCGAACATTATGAAGTACGGAGTGTACCGTATGGCTTCATGTACCGAATTTCTTACAGCACATGCAATTTCCTTTTTTTTTTACTTATTTATTTTCCGTCGGCCTATTTCCTCACATGGTGACAATCACCGACGCCAGGGAGACGACTCTACCACCTGGACCCTACCTAACGACTCATGACTATGAACCGGGACCAACGGATTTACTTCCCTTCCGAAGGAAGACGTGACCAAGATTTTTTCACCTCAGAAAAACCACCGACGTCGACTGGGATTGAACCCAAACCCACTGGGGTGCCAGTAGCAGTCACGCTTACCACTACACCACCGACGCCGGCACATGCAACTTCCTGCAAAGAATTGGCCCTGTCTTTGTGATCTTTTTTCAATGTTGCTCTGATGGCTGTGGTTATAACCCGATTTACTCGTTCGGAGTCGTTTTATTTGTGGATGATAGTTAGGGGTTTTCCAATGAGTTACCTTGAACTTGTTCAACAGGTTCTGGAACAAGGAAGAAGTGAACTGGGTTCCGTTGTCCGACAAAATCACCTCAGAAACACCAAACAGTAGGAAGATTATGTTTTCTACGAATTGGACTAAGGATTCCGCTGTTGCCTGACGGAAAGGTTGTACAAGTACAAACTTGCTGAACAGGTTCTGTCACTACAAGCAAGTATGTACTACGATTCATCCCAGACGCTGGAAGTGGCCCAACATAATCCATGGCTAAAAGCTGCCATGGATTCGTAGCAATCTTTTTCTGTTCTGCCATGGGAGGAGTAGCGTTCTGGTTCGTAGCCTTGCTGCCTGACACGTGAGGCATTTTTGACAGAAACTTTTTACCTCGCTGCTCAACCGTGGCCAAAAGTAGCGTTCGTTGCTGCCAACGTTTTCTCCGGGCCCAAATGAGCCTGGTGGTGTATTTGGTCTATTATATTATTCCGTTCCGCCTTTGGGAGGTATCTTTTCCAGTTGAACCGTGCATCTTCAATCTTTCCATCAACCTTTACGTATTTTAAAATTTGTCCGTCGACTACTCGAAAGTCTGGATGTTTAGCTGGATTATTTTGAATAGTCGATGCCTTCCCAGACAACCACAAGTCGTATAACAGTGTTCAAATAGTATCGTATATTCGTATTTTTTAAGTCAACATCGCAATTAATTGTGGCCTTTATCGTGTTATGTTTACGTTAAATCGTACAAAATGCAAATTTTCGACTTATTTACGATGTGTCATTTATTCATCGTACTGTGTTACAAACAAATTCGTATAAACATCACAAAGCTTTTTAAATCGAATTTGTTATTACAAATTCAATCGCATACGATATCAAATCAACTCGTTCAAGAAAACAATGGAATTTGCACGTATATGGCCTCCACTTTTGTACGTATAAGCCATATTTTTTGCATTCTATACGATTTGTTTACTTACATATATGTTTGTATATCATAAAAACAACATTCAATATACGTGCATTTTGGTTGTCTGGGTTGATAGTCATCATCTACGGAGATTGCGTACAGCATTTCTACAGATCTCGACAAACAATCAGCCACAATATTATTTCTTCCCTTCCTATATTAGTTCAATATCATACGATTGTACTTTTATCGCCCACCGTAAAAGTTTTGCATTACCACGCCCATAGTAAAGAGCCACAGTAAACTACGAGCATCGATGACTACTTTAAAACGCCTACCTTCAACGTAGTGTCGAAAGTTCTGTATAGCCAACAGAACTCCCAGGCACTCCTTCACTACGCTAGCGTATTTTCTTTGGGTGCTGCTCAGTTTTTTGCTATAATACGCTATCACCTTGGGTTGACCTTCGATATGCTGTATTAGAGCTGCTCCCACTGCATTGTCCGAAGCATCCGACTCAATTGTGAACGGTTGGTTGAAGTCAGGATTCCCGAGGATCGGAGGATACAAGTGCCCCACGTTGGACAATTTGTAGCCCACACTGGCCGATCTCACGTAAGCACGTGGCTTAAGCGCCACTCCGGTAAAGGAGACCGCGTGCCAAGTCTATTTTGCTCGGATAAGACTCCCTCAGGGCGAGTCCATTTGAAATCTTCCTGAAAAGATCAGATCGAGCTAGCCTGACTACTACCGAAATAGGCCGGTTAAGAAACCCTATAGCAATGCAGCATAATCTAACGCATCAACAAAATACCTCTACAAAGCTCACGGGTAGAGAACACCCTAACCTAAAACGACGCTACGTAACGTCAAGCTCTCATAATAGGTAGCTGCACACACATTCCGCCAGAGGCGCGATCGCAGCAGAGAGAACGCAACACAACATCAAATTCTGATCACACGGAAGACGTCACGCATATGAATTGACGAACTACGTGAAACAACGTGGCAACACAATTTCTCATACAATCTTATTGAATAGGACTTAAGGACAATAATTTAAACGATCATTTCAACTACACGCAAAACAATAACATTTATTACAGAGAATAAAAAAATACGGAGGTTCTTTATTGCCTACAGCATGCTTTCATTTCGATTCTTACTCTATCTCCTCTTTGTCTATTTACTCTATCCTAATCTACTGTGCGTTTTATCCTACTATCTTATTGTGCTGTGCTCTTGTGCTCCCGAAAATCACAATGCGGCAAGCGGGATCGGTAAACCTTATGGCACCCGGGTGGCCAACATTAATAAAGGCATTCCAAAATTACGACATGGAGAAGTCGTGACCGACACCCAACTTAAAACACGTGTTAATTTTATTAGGCCTTTAGCATTTTATGCTCTTCGACCTATGGCCGATAAAGAATATTCTCCGTGGCGCCCTCACTGGACGCCGCACTCCAAAAATAAGATGCTCTCTGACTCACCAGTACTGCTGTTAGTTTCTGTGCTCCTGGTGAACTTGACGGGCTGTCGGTGATCGGTGGATGACGGTTGATGGTGGATGCTTGTGCCGAACCACGTGACGATGGCCGGTCTATTGTTTGCTGACGCAGGTGGGACTCGGACGAAATAGCTAATCCAGGCGATGGTTGGTCTGGGTTTGTACTTAGTCTACGCACAACCTAACCTACGACGCGCACTATGGTTTTCAACTTTTTAACGGTAACAAAACGATAACGCGGACACAAACTTCCACTGCGATCTACGGTTCAAACAAGAGTGGCATGAAACCGTGATCCTCAGATTAGGGAAGGTGTCCTCAGCCAAACTTATCGGAAATTTCCCCGCGATCTTTTTCGAACTAGATCGGCAACACGAGAGATTATCCTACAATTGCTGGCTCTTCGTTCTTTATCGAGGTAGCCAGAACTCTCTCTCTTCTTTCTCCACTTTCCCGAAGATTTCTTGGGCTCGACCTTGGGAGACATTGCACAAGGCTGAGGGCGTTATTCGCGAGGCATTACTTGTTTATAGCAAGATCGGACAGTGGGAATGTTGGCATAGATTCTGGCGTATTCCAATTAGGTCTAATCCGATTTGTTTACCTTAATTATAACGCAAAATGGAGTGAAGGCTAAACGTTCAGACCAAAGCAAATGATCTGTTTAATCGAATAGGTGTAGAAAGCACAGCATATATAGATCGATTAAAAAGCCTCTTTCCAGGTTTCATCGAGAGTTTGAGATCCTGCAGCTTCCCCGGTGTATATTTTCGAGTTCTTACTAAGATATTTCTCGAAATCTGAAACCCCTTAATACGTCAGGTGTTTAAGGTAATCATCCTCACAAAAATCTGCAAGGAGCACCATCAGCGAGACTTCAGCAGATTGCATATGTTCAGCAATTCCATAGCTTTGGACTAACAGATAAGTTTCGATTTGTTGATAAGAGGCAATACGTAACTTAAAAACCCGCATTAATCCACCGATGGTGAGACTGAACCCTTCTTACATTTCACCAGAATTACAAACTCAAATGTGGGCAATATTGTACTGGATACATATTTTCATCAGAAATTCCAAGAAGATTCAGAAATATTCAATATGCCATACATTCAGTAGATAAAATGAACTTTTTGTCAATCCTGAACGTATTGCTCA
Source organism: Aedes japonicus (assembly GCA_034211315.2). NCBI lineage: Eukaryota > Metazoa > Arthropoda > Insecta > Diptera > Culicidae > Aedes > Aedes japonicus. The sequence goes on along the minus strand of JASCZW010000404.1, from coordinate 32,701 downwards.
GGATTAAACAAAAATTAAAATATTTCCATTAATAGTCTTTAATGACCTGTGTTTGTTAGTTATATAAAAGGAAAAATTAAATAAATATTAGAAATTTCATATGATCAGTCCATAGCATGAATTATTAGACAATCCTAAGCGTCAATTTTGATTATCGATATGGATTCAAGATGCTTAATAAGTACATATTCGTTGAAAATAGTAAATGGAGACTTTGTGTAATTTTCGAATATACTCGTTGCAGTTCAAAACCAGACCACTCGAGCCAATCGATGCTGCTCTAATTCTATACAGTCGCATAGTGTGGCTAGTCCGCTGTATGTGCTATACAACGCTCCAGATGCGACACAATAGAATGCAAGCGGCATCGATTGGTGTGATTGGTCTTGTACGGTTTTGCACTGCAACGAGTATATTGTCATCTCACAATTATGTGCTCTCAGGTATTGTTTTGGTCATATCTCCATGAAGGATTATCCAATCATAATGAACTTTTGACCAGTTATCTAAACTAAAATCGGTACACAAATAGCTCAGTATGTAATTGGAGACTAAACTGTTTGATTACTATTATAATAGGCCTTCAAGTACTGTTTCGTTCATATCTTCGTAACGAAATGTCCGAATGAAAAAAACGTTCTATGGGAATGTTGTAGCTACCATTTGCCGTCAACAGAACTGAAATCGGTTCACAGATGGCTGAGAAACCGATGTGACATTATTTGTAACGCACACACACACATACACACACATACATACACACACATACATACACACAGATACGTGCTCAGTTCGTCGAGCTGAGTCGAATGGTATATGACACTCGGCCCTGTGGGCCTCGGATAAAAAGTCGAGTTTTCAAGCGATCTTAATACCCTTCTATTGATGTAAGAAGGGTAAAAAGGAAGAAGTGGCAGCGTCATCTGGTCATTAAGATGCAGTCAAACCGTTGTCTCAGTTGGATTAGTACGAGAAAAACCACACGAGCTCCGAAAACCATTATATCATTTGACAACTAACCCTAACGATAACCTTCTGGTGGCAGACGGATGCAGACCTGTGTCATCTGAAATTTTTTGGATCGTTTGAGACTGCATAGATGCATCAGAAAACTTTTGAATAAGAAGAACAGTTTTTTTTTAGAAATACCTGCGAGAAATTCTGCTGAAATTTGTGGAGCAATCTGGAGAACTATATTTAAGAATCCATGCAGACTTCAGGGACAAATTTTTAAAAATAATACTGGAAAACCCATTGCGGAATTTTTAAAATTATGTATTAAATAATATGTTTATGGCCATTCCGTATCGAGCGCTGAGCTGGACTAGACGTGCCGTGTCTCATCAGAACTATCGTTTTCAAGTGGTTGTGTTTTGCTCTTCCCCCGCGTGGTTAGCGACCAATAAAACGCAGTGTTATAGCTTATAGCGTTCGAGTCCCCCGGAAGCTGCTTGCATAAACCAAGCTTTATCGCAACGGAGTGAAAAAAGTGCATTAGCGCAATAAATTATCGAACCCAATCCACCAGCATCATAGCAGAAGCCACCCGTGCTACGGGCTGGTCATTGGCCGATCAGTGAACGTTATTTACAACGCCGGCATGAGTATAATTCGATAGCCCAGTGAATAGCTATTGTTGACGTCAATCCATCCAGCAGGGCACTTTTCACAAAATTTAAAAATAGCATGTTTTTTGCGGTTTACCAACAGCGTACCATAGCATACCTCCGAGGATTTTGAACGTACCTGTAAAATTCCGTATTCTTAGGTGCCCTGTTGAATGACGGCCGATTTTGCGAGATTCTTCGTAAAACGAAATAAAAATAACGCCAAAGTAATGTACCAATAGCGTACCTTCCGAATCTGATGTTTGATTCAAACGTACCTAAAAAATTTCCATACTTACTTATATAAAACTTTTTAAAATATATTACATGTAAAATTTGACCTCGGATTCAATTTTTTCAGAAAATTCTTGCCCAAAATGACCTATAAAACATACTACTTAAGAACATTCTACGCTACTTTATAGTCAAAAATGTATTTTAAATAATACGTTTAAGGAAATACTCTTGACTGTTTACTTCACGCTAAGCACCCTACCAAAGGATTATACCAAATTGATAACAAGTTCTAATACCAGGTTATCATTTTTCGATCACTGAATATGTTATCATTCAGGATGAATAAACAGCCAAAATAACTGTTGAAGATCATAATAACAACTTATTTTGTTATCACTGAGAACAACTTGATAACAAATCCTGTATTGTAAGCAAATTTATTAAAATAGTAACAAACTATGTTATCAATTTGAAATCAAATGCTCCTGCTATTAACTCAAAAAAAAATATTTTGATTAAAAGCAAAATTTCTTGTTCAAATATGCTGGATATATTTATAGTTTTACAATTCAACTTCATGAAAAAAAAGTATGTTCAAAATGATAACATATGATAACAAAATTTGCCAATGGTGATAATTAAATTTGTTATGCGATAACAGCGGAAATCAAAACGATAACTGGAATAACAGAACTTGTTACTTATATGATAACGGGTTGTTATTTTCCTTTGCTAGGGCATTGAATACCCTTGAATATAGCTAACAAGCAAGCATGATAAGGATAATTTTGAAGCATGTTTTTGACGTAGACTACGTCTTACGGCAAGGGTAGTTTGCTAAATGAAATCTAAAATTTTGCGACCGTCACGAAAAACCGTACGTTTTGTACGCGAATAACTCAAATAATACACGATAGATTTACATGATTTCTTCCTCAATCGGTCGGAAATTTTACCGCGCTTCAATTCAATTGTCAAAATTATTCTCAAACAATAGTAAACTATTGGAAATAACGCAAATGTAAGGTGATGTTTTATAATGTCATTTTGCAGGGTAAATTTACCAAATTTCCTATCACAGATTTCAAATCGAAGCAAGGAACGTCTTGCATCATCTTCTTCTTCTTTATGTTAGAGAGGAACTTTAACCAACCGTGTACGTCTCGCATGTAGCTGAGTACGGTATAAAATGCACACTTAGGAAAATTTTGCCTCAGTCGTTTGGCAGCATTGAAGCTGTGCGGAGCTGATCGCTGAGAGCTGGTCGCAGGTCGCTGGTCGCAGCTGCTTCATTTGTCCGGCAGCGGAGCTGGTCGCAGAGGCAGCTGGTGGTCGCGTAGCAGCTGGTTGTGGTAAGTACCAAGGCCCTCCCAAACAGCGATCGTCGCGATGAGGTAAAATGGCGGATTATGGGGCCGCTCGATCGCGTCGGATTTTCCAAACCGCCTACCTCATCGTCGCGATTGTTTCGCCGCTACTTCGAAAACGCTGCTGTTTGGGGGAGAGCGTCTTTGGGGGCGAGCAGCAGTAAGTGAAAATAATCTGTCCTTTTGAGGACAATAAATTAATATAAAAGAGTTGTTTATTAAAGAACTAATTTTAGATTTAGTCGGTGCACGATAGAGGGCGAGGCGTCGGTAAAAATTTTACCCAGCTGGTTGGCACAATCCTTAAATTGACAATCTGTCCTTTTGAGGACAACCAATTTAATTTAAAGAGTTGTTCATACAAGAATTAAACTTTTATTTCGTTCGGTTTGTGGTGCCGATTCGTTCGTCGCAACTGCATGGAGGGCGTGCAGTCGGGAAACTGGTTGGCGCAACCCACTAATAAATAATCAGTCCTTTTGAGGCAACCAATCCAGTTCAGGGAGTTGTTTGTATATGAATTAAACTGATATTTCGTTCGGTTTGTGCGCCATTTAATCTAGTGCCGATTTGTTCGTCTCCATGGAAGGCGAGCAGGACAATTCTCCGTCGGTGAAATTTTTTTCCTAGCTGGTTGGCACAACCCGCGATGAATCAATAAATCAATTCAATTTCTAATTTAAGAGAGTTATTTGAATAATAGTTTATCTTACATTTCGGTCGATTGGCAGTCATATTGGATTTTGCCAAGTCGTTACTAGGCAACAGTGTGCTATGCAGCGGATCCATAAAATCAGTGAAAATAAATCAAAGCCCGCCGGTTGCTTTGATTTATTTTCACCGAAAAATACTACCAGATACAAATCCATCTTTGCTATTTTCAATTTAATATTCTCAGCTCGAGAGTTTGTTTGATTGGGATTTTCATTTCAAATTGTCGATTGGCAGCCAGTGGTATTAGCAAAACTTGTTTTCCCTTCGTCGCATACCTTAAACCACACAAATTCCCTATCACGGACACAATTTTCGATGTCGAACATGATATTCCAAACCAACATTCTCTGTAAATTCCAATTAGTAGTATGTTACAAACAGTTGTTCTGTTGTGTTAACGATTCAGATAGAGTCCTACCTCTTATTATTAGTTATTTGAAGAATAAAGGGTGTCCACGATGAAATTGCCACACACAAAATTGATTCGCAAAATTCGAGTTTTCATCCGATTGCCATCAAATTTTCAGGGATTGAGAAATAACTATTAAATTTCATTTTACCATTTTACTCGTATTTTATTTACAGTCCATACGCAAATGCCCGCACCTTGGCCTTAACCCCGGCCATAAGATTCTGCACAACCTGTGAATCAACCGTTTTTTGTATGTAAATCCATACTTTCTTCAGTTCCTCGACTGTCTTCACTACCTTAGGTCGTTTAAGAAGGTGCTGCTTCATAATCGCCCAGTACTTCTCGATGGGGCGGAGCTCCGGAGTGTTGGGAGGGTTGAACATTTTCGGCACGAAATTGACCTTATTGTCCGCATACCACTTCAGCACGTCCTTGGAGTAGTGGCATGAAGCCAAATCCGGCCAGAAGATTGTTGAGACGTTGTGGGCCTTCAGGAGAGGAAGCAGCCGCTTCTGGAGGCACTCTTTTATGTACACCTGTCCGTTCATCGTGTCCTGGGTCACGAAAGGTGCACTCCGCTTCCCGCACGTGCAGATGGCTTGCCAAACCAGGAAATTCTTCGCAAATTTGGACATCTTCTGAGTGTGGACATGCTTCGGAACGCTGAACTCATCCTTGGCCGTGAAAAACAGGTTACCGGGGATCTGTTTGAAGTCAGCCTTCACATATGTTTCGTCGTCCATGATGCAGCATTCAACTTTCGTCAGCATGTTGAGGTACAACTTCCTGGCACGGGTTTTGGCGGACTTGTTCTGCTTCTCGTCGCGATTAGGGGCCTTTTGTACCTTGAACGTTCGAAGCCCAGCCTTAGTTTTGGCCTTCTGGACAAAACTTCGGCTTAGGTGCAGCTTCTTAGCCACATCCCGAACGGAGGCGTTCGGATTTCGGTTGAAGGCCCCAACTACGCGGTTGTGATTTTTGGTGTTGTACGGAATACTTTTTCCTTCACTTCTGGGCTTCCGATCGGTGGTCAACCGTTCCTCGAACCGCTTAATCACTCGCGACACCGTGGAGTTCGCGATTCCCAACGTTTTAGCGATGGAACGATGCGAGAGATCCTTGTTCTCGTGATGAATGCGCAAGATTTTATCACGCACGAGCTGTTCTTTCGACTCCATATCCGCGAGTTTTGATCACAGGACTTTAAAACTTGCAGAATGTAAATAATGCACTATGAACTAAATCCACCCAAAATTTCATTAAATTCACACATAATTGTGAGTATATTTTCATCTCACAATTATGTGCTCTCAGGTATTGTTTTGGTCATATCTCCATGAAGGATCATCCAATCATAATGAACTTTTGACCAGTTATTTGAAGATATCATAGCTTTGATTTGGCACCAACAAAACTAAAATCGGTACACAAATAGCTCAGTATGTAATTGGAGACTAAACTGTTTGATTACTATTATAATAGGCCTTCAAGTACTGTTTCGTTCATATCTTCGTAACGAAATGTCCGAATGAAAAAAAATCAATAGCGTTCTATGGGAATGTTGTAGCTTCCATTTGCCGTCAACAGAACTGAAATCGGTTCACAGATGGCTGAGAAACCGATGTGACATTATTTGTAACGCACACACATACACACACACACACACACACACACACACACACACACACACACTAATACATACACACAGACATGTGCTCAGTTCGTCGAGCTGAGTCGAATGGTATATGACACTCTGTGATTGTGGGCCTCGGATAAAAAGTCGAGTTTTCAAGCGATCTTAATACCCTTCTATTGATGTAAGAAGGGTAAAAAGGGAAGTTAACATAATGAAATTTTGAACACTTATTTAAAGATTTTATAACTTTAATTTGGCGTTAACAAAGCTTCAATCCTGAGCTTCAATTTTGATTATCGATATGGATTCAAGATGCTTAATAAGTACATATTCGTTGAAAATAGTAAATGGAGACTTTGTGTAATTTTCGAATATACTCGTTGCTGTTGAAAACCAGCCACTCGAGCCAATCGATGCTGCTCTGACTCTATACAGTCGCATAGTGTGGCTAGTCCGCTGTATGTGCTATATAAGGCTCCAGATGCGACACAATAGAATGCAAGCGGCATCGATTGGTGTGATTTGTCTTGTTCGGTTTTGCACTGCAACGAGTATATTGTCATCTCACAATTATGTGCTCTCAGGTATTGTTTTGGTCATATCTCCATGAAGGATTATCCAATCATAATGAAATTTTGACCAGTTATTTGAAGATATCATAGCTTTGATTTGGCACCAACAAAACTAAAATCGGTACACAAATAGCTCAGTATTTAATCGGAGACTAAACTGTTTGATTACTATTATAATAGGCCTTCAAGTACTGTTTCGTTCATATCTTCGTAACGAAATGTCCGAATGAAAAAAAATCAATAGCGTTCTATGGGAATGTTGTAGCTACCATTTGCCGTCAACAGAACTGAAATCGGTTCACAGATGGCTGAGAAACCGATGTGACATTATTTGTAACGCACACACACACATACACACACACACATACATACACACACATACATACACACAGATACGTGCTCAGTTCGTCGAGCTGAGTCGAATGGTATATGACACTCGGCCCTGTGGGCCTCGGATAAAAAGTCGAGTTTTAAGCGATCTTAATACCCTTCTATTGATGTAAGAAGGGTAAAAAGGAAGAAGTGGCAGCGTCATCTGGTCATTAAGATGCAGTCAAACCGTTGTCTCAGTTGGATTAGTACGAGAAAAACCACACGAGCTCCGAAAACCATTATATCATTTGACAACTAACCCTAACGATAACCTTCTGGTGGCAGACGGATGCAGACCTGTGTCATCTGAAATTTTTTGGATCGTTTGAGACTGCATAGATGCATCAGAAAACTTTTGAATAAGAAGAACAGTTTTTTTTAGAAATACCTGCGAGAAAGTCTGCTGAAATTTGTGGAGCAATCTGGAGAACTATATTTAAGAATCCATGCAGACTTCAGGGACAAATTTTTAAAAATAATACTGGAAAACCCATTGCGGAATTTTTAAAATTATGTATTAAATAATATGTTTATGGCCATTCCGTATCGAGCGCTGAGCTGGACTAGACGTGCCGTGTCTCATCAGAACTATCGTTTTCAAGTAGTTGTGTTTTGCTCTTCTCCCGCGTGGTTAGCGACCAATAAAACGCAGTGTTATAGCTTATAGCGTTCGAGTCCCCCGGAAGCTGCTTGCATAAACCAAGCTTTATCGCAACGGAGTGAAAAAAGTGCATTAGTGCAATAAATTATCGAACCCAATCCACCAGCATCATAGCAGAAGCCACCCGTGCTACGGGCTGGTCATTGGCCGATCAGTGAACGTTATTTACAACGCCGGCATGAGTATAATTCGATAGCCCAGTGAATAGCTATTGTTGACGTCAATCCATCCAGCAGGGCACTTTTCACAAAATTTAAAAATAGCATGTTTTTTGCGGTTTACCAACAGCGTACCATAGCATACCTCCGAGGATTTTGAACGTACCTGTAAAATTCCGTATTCTTAGGTGCCCTGTTGAATGACGGCCGATTTTGCGAGATTCTTCGTAAAACGAAATAAAAATAACGCCAAAGTAATGTACCAATAGCGTACCTTCCGAATCTGATGTTTGATTCAAACGTACCTAAAAAATTTCCATACTTACTTATATAAAACTTTTTAAAATATATTACATGTAAAATTTGACCTCGGATTCAAATTTTTCAGAAATTTCTTGCCCAAAATGACCTATAAAACATACTACTTAAGAACATTCTACGCTACTTTATAGTCAAAAATGTATTTTAAATAATACGTTTAAGGAAATACTCTTGACTGGTTACTTCACGCTAAGCACCCGACCAAAGGATTATACCAAATTGATAACAAGTTCTAATACCAGGTTATCATTTTTCGATCACTGAATATGTTATCATTCAGGATGAATAAACAGCCAAAATAACTGTTGAAGATCATAATAACAACTTATTTTGTTATCACTGAGAACAACTTGATAACAAATCCTGTATTGTAAGCAAATTTATTAAAATAGTAACAAACTATGTTATCAATTTGAAATCAAATTCTCCTGCTATTAACTCAAAAAAAAATATTTCGATTAAAAGCAAAATTTCTTGTTCAAATATGCCGGATATATTTATAGTTTTACAATTCAACTTCATGAAAAAAAAAGTATGTTCAAAATGATAACATATGATAACAAAATTTGCCAATGGTGATAATTAAATTTGTTATGCGATAACAGCGGAAATCAAAACGATAACTGCAATAACAGAACTTGTTACTTATATGATAACGGGTTGTTATTTTCCTTTGCTAGGGCATTGAATACCCTTGAATATAGCTAACAAGCAAGCATGATAAGGATAATTTTGAAGCATGTTTTTGACGTAGACTACGTCTTACGGCAAGGGTAGTTTGCTAAATGAAATCTAAAATTTTGCGACCGTCACGAAAAACCGTACGTTTTGTACGCGAATAACTCAAATAATACACGATAGATTTACATGATTTCTTCCTCAATCGGTCGGAAATTTTACCGCGCTTCAATTCAATTGTCAAAATTATTCTCAAACAATAGTAAACTATTGGAAATAACGCAAATATAAGGTGATGTCTTATAATGTCATTTTGCAGGGTAAATTTACCAAATTTCCTATCACAGATTTCAAATCGAAGCAAGGAACGTCTTGCATCATCTTCTTCTTCTTTATGTTAGAGAGGAACTTTAACCAACCGTGTACGTCTCGCATGTAGCTGAGTACGGTATAAAATGCACACTTAGGAAAATTTTGCCTCAGTCGTTTGGCAGCATTGAAGCTGTGCGGAGCTGATCGCTGAGAGCTGGTCGCAGGTCGCTGGTCGCAGCTGCTTCATTTGTCCGGCAGCGGAGCTGGTCGCAGAGGCAGCTGGTGGTCGCGTAGCAGCTGGTTGTGGTAAGTACCAAGGCCCTCCCAAACAGCGATCGTCGCGATGAGGTAAAATGGCGGATTATGGGGGCGCTCGATCGCGTCGGATTTTCCAAACCGCCTACCTCATCGTCGCGATTGTTTCGCCGCTACTTCGAAAACGCTGCTGTTTGGGGGAGAGCGTATTTGGGGGCGAGCAGCAGTAAGTGAAAATAATCTGTCCTTTTGAGGACAATAAATTAATATAAAAGAGTTGTTTATTAAAAAACTAATTTTAGATTTAGTCGGTGCACGATAGAGGGCGAGGCGTCGGTAAAAATTTTACCCAGCTGGTTGGCACAATCCTTAACTTGACAATCTGTCCTTTTGAGGACAACCAATTTAATTTAAAGAGTTGTTCATACAAGAATTAAACTTTTATTTCGTTCGGTTTGTGGTGCCGATTCGTTCGTCGCAACTGCATGGAGGGCGTGCAGTCGGGAAACTGGTTGGCGCAACCCACTAATAAATAATCAGTCCTTTTGAGGCAACCAATCCAGTTCAGGGAGTTGTTTGTATATGAATTAAATTGATATTTCGTTCGGTTTGTGCGCCATTTAATCTAGTGCCGATTTGTTCGTCTCCATGGAAGGCGAGCAGGACAATTCTCCGTCGGTGAAATTTTTTTCCTAGCTGGTTGGCACAACCCGCGATGAATCAATAAATCAATTCAATTTCTAATTTAAGAGAGTTATTTGAATAATAGTTTATCTTACATTTCGGTCGATTGGCAGTCATATTGGATTTTGCCAAGTCGTTACTAGGCAACAGTGTGCTATGCAGCGGATCCATAAAATCAGTGAAAATAAATCAAAGCCCGCCGGTTGCTTTGATTTATTTTCACCGAAAAATACTACCAGATACAAATCCATCTTTGCTATTTTCAATTTAATATTCTCAGCTCGAGAGTTTGTTTGATTGGGATTTTCATTTCAAATTGTCAATTGGCAGCCAGTGGTATTAGCAAAACTTGTTTTCCCTTCGTCACATACCTTAAACCACACAAATTCCCTATCACGGACACAATTTTCGATGTCGAACATGATATTCCAAACCAACATTCTCTGTAAATTCCAATTAGTAGTATGTTACAAACAGTTGTTCTGTTGTGTTAACGATTCGGATAGAGTCCTACCTCTTATTATTAGTTATTTGAAGAATAAAGGGTGTCCACGATGAAATTGCCACACACAAAATTGATTCGCAAAATTCGAGTTTTCATCCGATTGCCATCCAATTTTCAGGGATTGAGAAATAACTATTAAATTTCATTTTACCATTTTACTCGTATTTTATTTACAGTCCATACGCAAATGCCCGCACCTTGGCCTTAACCCCGGCCATAAGATTCTGCACAACCTGTGAATCAACCGTTTTTTGTATGTAAACCCATACTTTCTTCAGTTCCTCGACTGTCTTCACTACCTTAGGTCGTTTAAGAAGGCGCTGCTTCATAATCGCCCAGTACTTCTCGATGGGGCGGAGCTCCGGAGTGTTGGGAGGGTTGAACATTTTCGGCACGAAATTGACCTTATTGTCCGCATACCACTTCAGCACGTCCTTGGAGTAGTGGCATGAGGCCAAATCCGGCCAGAAGATTGTTGAGACGTTGTGGGCCTTCAGGAGAGGAAGCAGCCGCTTCTGGAGGCACTCTTTTATGTACACCTGTCCTTTCATCGTGTCCTGGGTCACGAAAGGTGCACTCCGCTTCCCGCACGTGCAGATGGCTTGCCAAACCAGGAAATTCTTCGCAAATTTGGACATCTTCTGAGTGCGGACATGCTTCGGAACGCTGAACTCATCCTTGGCCGTGAAAAACAGGTTACCGGGGATCTGTTTGAAGTCAGCCTTCACATATGTTTCGTCGTCCATGATGCAGCATTCAACTTTCGTCAGCATGTTGAGGTACAACTTCCTGGCACGGGTTTTGGCGGACTTGTTCTGCTTCTCGTCGCGATTAGGGGCCTTTTGTACCTTGAACGTTCGAAGCCCAGCCTTAGTTTTGGCCTTCTGGACAAAACTTCGGCTTAGGTGCAGCTTCTTAGCCACATCCCGAACGGAGGCGTTCGGATTTCGGTTGAAGGCCCCAACTACGCGGTTGTGATTTTTGGTGTTGTACGGAATACTTTTTCCTTCACTTCTGGGCTTCCGATCGGTGGTCAACCGTTCCTCGAACCGCTTAATTACTCGCGACGCCGTGGAGTTCGCGATTCCCAACGTTTTGGCGATGGAACGATGCGAGAGATCCTTGTTCTCGTGATGAATGCGCAAGATTTTATCACGCACGAGCTGTTATTTCGACTCCATTTCCGCGAGTTTTGATCACAGGACTTTAAAACTTGCAGAATGTAAAAAATGCACTATGAACTAAATCCACCCAAATTTTCATTAAATTCTACCCAACGGTTAAAAAGTGAGAGCAATTTCATAGTGTGGCAATTTCATCGTGGACACCCTTTAGTTTATCTTACATTTCGGTCGATTGGCAGTCATATTGGATTTTGCCAAGTCGTTACTAGGCAACAGTGTGCTATGCAGCGGATCCATAAAATCAGTGAAAATAAATCAAAGCCAGCCGGGTGCTCTGATTTATTTTCACCGAAAAATACTACCATATACAAATCCATCTTTGCTATTTTCAATTTAATATTCTCAGCTTGAGCGTTTGTTCGATTGGGATTTTCATTTCAAATTGTCGATTGGCAGCCAGTGGTATTAGCAAAACTTGTTTTCCCTTCGTCGCATACCTTAAACCACACAAATTCCCTATCACGGACACAATTTTCGATGTCGAACATGATATTCCAAACCAACATTCTCTGTAAATTCCAATTAGTAGTGTGTTATAAACAGTTGTTCTGTTGTGTTAACGATTTGGATAGAGTCCTACCTCTAGGAAGAAAAACGTTTTGAGAAATATAGTGAAAGTGAGAATGCCTAACCGATTTGATCCAGAACGCTTGCGCAGATTCAGGAAGCGCATAAAGAGCGAACATACGGGAAATCCTCTGAAACGACCATGCACCGATGCCGAGCGAGCTTGTTGTTGTCGGGCGAAATTGAAAGCAGCAAGAGGTAATGCGTTGCCAACAACTTATTGGGACGCTGGAGAAGGTCCTTCAACTCGAGGTAGGAAATTGATATTTATTAAATTTCAATCAATTTGACAAAGTGCATGTCATCATAGCAATTGAATATCTCTCTATGTTATCGCTAATAAATTTTAACATTGTATTTATTGTATTCTGCCCGCATAATCACAACCCATTCCTAGACCATTTACCTTATTGTTGACGACCGTTTCCGTTATTATTACGACATTTACCCTTATAGATGACAACTATAAACTTACTATCTCCTATATAGTTTTAACAATATGTCAGATGGTACAAGGCCAAATAAAAATATGCTGAATTGGCGGTTAAGTTAGGTTACCATATAAAAATGGCAATTTTCACGAACAAAACTTTTGCTGTACTCTATGCCAAAAAGTTGGTATATAATCCAGACCACGTGCAGATAATATAAAACCTTTCAATAACAATACGGCAAATGTTAACAATATGTGTTAATGTAGAGGTTGTATGGTAAAAATGAGATTTAATTATTCGATAACAATAACATAAAATGTGATAATATATCTTACATTCGTAATAAAGATTCGACTATATAGCAAATTGTTTTTCGTTATGCGGGTGGTGATGACATGCACCGCGTGCATTTACATCATACGAACCTACAAATGATATCGATACAAATAATGCGTGATTATTTTCTCAGGTGTTTATTTTATATTTATAAGAATTTATCACATATTAACCAACCTTTTCTCCCATACCCGTTGCAAAGAATAATTATATTTTATAAAACTCACTCTCTTTCTTCTGTGAGATCTAATATATTTATATATATTTCGATTTCCTTAACGTTTAAGCCGTAATGAATTCACTAATTTACCTAATATTCACATAGAAACATGAATAATAATTTCACAAGAAAACCATAGGCCATTTTCTAGGTACGAATTTAACCTTATATTCCGAACTTTAGCCTAATGTATTCATGACATAGTAAAATGTAGAATATAAAAGTTTTCAATGGAAAAGTAAGAGTGAGCGGTTGTGTATGTTTCGATCGTTTCGATGGGCTTATTCATACCAACACCTATGTAACTAAATTAATATAGTGGGAATTTTAATGTTTTGAAATGGAATGGCTTGTTGATCACATGAGAATGTCATTGAGATGTTACAAAGTAGCGTTATATTCCGAATAGTATACCGAATATAGCCGAATGCCCGGAGCGATAATATAAATAAATTCCCGGAGCGATGCAATAAACAAACTTTACTGAAATTCGTCCGAACAAGAATCCCTCATGATATCAATATCCATCGAAAGTTTTCGACTCAATAATGTTAGTTGGTGACTTTTCATGGTCCAGTACAGCAAACGCCTTGTTAAGCATGTCTTAGCAAAGGTATAACTAGTTGAATATCGTTTCTATCTAAATTATTGTAAAAGTTATAGTTAAAATTGTAATCGTGCGCTACATAATCGACTGAGTCAAGGGACATGTACCCTATATACCTGTTTATAACCTTACAACAACTGCAAGATAATTTTTGTTATTTTCTGTTTGATAAAACTTTCTGAACTTTGAACATATTTAGAGACGCTTACACATCTGAAAATGTTGCAATTCATTATAGTGTTTTCCTAGCAATCACAAAATCTGTCGGATATCTTCTGATAACGAATTTTATCGCAATTTGAATTCTAGAGTATTTCAATGTTTATTATTACCCTTGAAATCCAGAATTGCTAAAATTGCATAAATTCCAAATCTTTGATTCTTGGAAGTTGAATTATGCAAAGGCATACTACAACTCAGATTGTATACAAATGATGCAAATGGTATGGTATTTAAATGGTGAATGTTGAAAAGGAGACAAGGCATCAGTCAAAATATATGTTTGTATGTACGTATTATAGAGTTTCCTCCGCTGCCTGTCGTTACTGAAATCCCCTAAACGATGCAAAACATTGTTGATGGTTCCGGCGATGGTGAGAATTCCGAGACGCAGGCCATTCAGGCACAGTATGACATACGAATAAACATTTAGTAATGTTAAGCGATTATGATTATAAGAATGAGCAAAACTATCATTAATTTAATAATTTTATATTCCCTAACACATCCTCAACTATCTTCTAGGCCTTAAAGATAGTCCATCGTAAAACGTGCAACCGTGGCCGTGTCATCATTTAAACCAAAAGGCCCTTTTCAGGGCCAGCAAAGAGTTATAAAGAGTGTACAAGAGAATTTTCCCACAGACTGACTTCATAAAACCAAACGGTCCTTTTCAGGGCCACCAAATAATATCTCAAGAGCGTACAATAGAATTTTCTTACATACTGGCTTCAAAACGCTGGTCTAATGTCCCATAAGAGCCACACCCGTCATATTGTGACGTAAACTACTTCTATCGGTAAGGGTAAGCGACCGGCACGAATAATTGAAACCCTTTTATCGCTAATAATAGCCACACAGGTTTAACGTAGTCTACGTCTACCGGTCGTGTCTTGTACACAACCCCACTGATTTTTTATCATGAAGAGACAATCTGTACAGGTAAAGGTTGAACGTAGGTTATTCGAAAGACGGTTAATTTTCAATGATATTTTTTTTTCATAAACACGTAGGTACGTGAGAATTTTGTGCCCTGCTGAGGATTTTATCTCCTCAAACTATTCTTAGAAGGTCCATACACAATTTTTATGGGTAAAGATTGAACGTACCTAAAGGTAAATTAACTTTTTTTTGTAGACATGGGTGATTTTATAAAGAGGATTTCTTTTTTTCTGACTATTTTCATAAATAAGTAAGTACGTGAGAATTTTGTGCCTTGCTGAGGATTCCTGCGAAAGGAAAATCCTGGAATAGGTCGAGTTTGAGCTTGAAGTGCGCTATTCAAGATCAGGATGGAGAGGAATTAAAATTCTTCCAGCGGTGGAAGCCTTTTTACCGTCGTTACGGCTTCATCTACTGCTGTTCTAAACTTTGTCCTATCTATGTAACGGGTAAGATCATACACGATGGATTCCGACGGATTGAACCCGGTGGCAATCGAAAATTGTATGGGCAAGTCATCACTACCATGGGGATCTTGAATCATATTCCATGTGCAATCCAACGATAATGAATTCAAACAAAGTATGAGGTCTAATCTACTGCAAACTAAGGATGGACCCGCTAAACGTGTTACTTCTCCATTATTAAGAACTGTCATATTGAAATTGTCACAGAGGTCATAAATCAAGGAAGACCGGTTGTTGTCGTACAGTTCTCCCCATCCTGTACGGTGAGAGTTAAAATCTCCATAACCAGCCGTGGAGAAGGAAGGACCGAACAAATATCTGAAAGTATGAATCCTAGAGGGTTTGAGCTGTTTAGTGGAATACCTGTAACTAGAAATGTGAAAAAAAATTAGTATCTTTCCATTTTCCACGTGTATCTGTCGAAGATAAGCAAAGGTAGTTGGAATTAAATGGAAGATCTGAAAGTAGTTTTCGGTTAATTGAGGCTCTAGGAGAAATATATACAGAAGCAATGCAAAGCCATTTATTTTTAATAACAGCCTGACATGCAACAACTTCAATACCTGGAGTTTGAGGAAAATTCACTCTATAGAAGGTATAGCACTTTTTGATCCCCAAAAGTACCCCTCCTCCACGTGAATCCTCACGATCATGACGAATTATTTTGAAATCATGAAAAGGAAGATTTATTTTGGCAAAGAGCCACGTTTCACAAAGAGCGAATGCATCACAGCCGGTATTGTGAGCTAAAAAATCAGTGGGGTTGTGTACAAGACACGACCGGTTGACGTAGACTACGTTAAACCAAGTGATGCATTATAATGTCAGGGAAATTCTGTGTGGCTATTATTAGCGTTAAAAGGGTTTCAATTATTCGTGCCGGTCGCTTATCCTTACCGATAGAAGTAGTTTAAGTCACAATATAACGGGTGTGGCTCTTATGGGACATTAGACCAGCGTTTTGAAACCAGTATGTAAGAAAATTCTATTGTACGCTCTTGAGATATTATTTGGTGGCCCTGAAAAGGGCCGTTTGGTTTTATGAAGTCAGTCTGTGGGAAAATTCTCTTGTACACTCTTTATAACTCTTTGCTGGCCCTGAAAAGGGCCTTTTGGTTTAAATGATGACACGGCCACGGTTGCACGTTTTACGATGGACTATCTTTAAGGCCTAGAAGATAGTTGAGGATGTGTTAGGGAATATAAAATTATTAAATTAATGATAGTTTTGCTCATTCTTATAATCATAATCGCTTAACATTACTAAATGTTTATTCGTATGTCATACTGTGCCTGAATGGCCTGCGTCTCGGAATTCTCACCATCGCCGGAACCATCAACAATGTTTTGCATCGTTTAGGGGATTTCAGTAACGACAGGCAGCGGAGGAAACTCTATAATACGTACATACAAACATATATTTTGACTGATGCCTTGTCTCCTTTTCAACATTCACCATTTAAATACCATACCATTTGCATCATTTGTATACAATCTGAGTTGTAGTATGCCTTTGCATAATTCAACTTCAAAGAATCAAAGATTTGAAATTTATGCAATTTTAGCGATTCTGGATTTCAAGGGTAATAATAAACATTGAAATACTCTAGAATTCAAATTGCGATAAAATTCGTTATCAGAAGATATCCGACAGATTTTGTGATTGCTAGGAAAACACTATAATGAATTGCAACATTTTCAGATGTGTAAGCGTCTCTAAATATGTTCAAAGTTCAGAAAGTTTTATCAAACAGAAAATAACAAAAATTATCTTGCAGTTGTTGTAAGGTTATAAACAGGTATATAGGGTACATGTCCCTTGACTCAGTCGATTATGTAGCGCACAATTACAATTTTAACTATAACTCATACAATTATTTAGCTAGAAACGATATTCAACTAGTTATACCTTTGCTAAGACATGCTTAACAAGGCGTTTGCTGTACTGGACCATGAAAAGTCACCAAATAACATTATTGAGTCGCAAACTTTCGATGGATATTGATATCATGAGGGATTCTTGTTCGGACGAATTTCAGTAAAGTTTGCTTATTGCATCGCTCCGGGAATTTATTTATATTATCGCTCCGGGCATTCGGCTATATTCGGTATACTATTCGGAATATAACGCTACTTTGTAACATCTCAATGACATTCTCATGTGATCAATTCACAGAGAACAGACGTTCATCTTCAGTTTGCTACTTGTGTAAAACTTAAAACCGACATTTTAAATGTATGTAGTTATGCTTCTGGTAGGCGGCGCTGCAGTTGAGCGATAACTGTCATGTCAATGTTTATCAATAAAAAGCCTACCTAGCACATAACCTGAAAAGTTTTGTTTGTTTTTCTCTGTACTTGCTTCTTGTACCGGCTGCCCATATTAATGGAAGTTTATGGAATCAAAAAATAGGTCGCAAATGTGAAATGTATTGGTGTAGTAATCAGCAAGGATACGGCATTTCCTTTTATCAGTTCCCAGCTGAAAATGAAATGTAAGTTTTTCTTCAGCTTCGAAATTATTAATACTATTGACAGTGTTTTTTATAACGCAGGTGCCATGCATGGGTAGAAAAATGTTGCTCTTCTGAAGCTACCCAACTGTTTGCTGCAGCAGGACCACAAGCATTCAAGAACAAAAGAATTTGTTCCGTTCACTTTCCTCTCAATGCCTTCAAGGAACCATCCAGGAAAGAAAAGGGGTAATGCAGCGTAACATAATAGGAAATCGTAGTCTAAAATCTAACTTAATCTATCTTTCAAATGCAGGTTACTTCCTCATGCAGTACCTTTTGAATGTTCTTACAATCAAAGGGAAGGCCACGAAGGATATCATGACGAATTATATCACGATGGGTAACTATACCATAAAGTAGTAGAAGCTTATACTTCTATTTCTATAAACATATATAAATTTTCTTCAATCAGAATGTCATGTGACTACTTGGAAGATGATTTCATAAAGTTCGTCGAAGGGGACTTGGATTACATAGAGTGGAAACGTTGTACCGAGTCTCATGTCACCGAACCCTGCAGTTTTTTACAGACAGACGACAAGAATAAGACTCTATACTCTCCGGTAGTTGAACATCGCAGTTCATCACAAGCAACCCTAATCACAGAGAACAGACATTGATGTCCATATACCTTTTCTTGAAAAACGTGTGTAAAAATTTGAACGAAAATACGTTGAAACACTAACGCCATCTTTTGCCGACTGCCCAAGTTATGTTGAATCATGTTGCCAGTGATTTTTTTACTTTCTGCATAACACAACGTTCGGCAACGTTGCTGTCAAAATCCAAAACAAAATAATCGGTATTTGAAACAAACAAATATTTCTTCGGGTGAAAAAGTACGTATTCCAGCTCTTAATTTACAATGGATTTTTGAAGATTTCCCACACATCAGCACTCGTGATGATTAGGCCAATTGATTAAACAACCGACGGACGACTTGACGGAAGTTGTTGGATACAACAAAAAGGCAGCTGGGATTGTGTTGTTACCCGTTCCGTTTGAAGTTGTGGAGTGAATGCAGTTGCAGCTCAATCAAATCACGATGCATTTGATATTATCCCCTACTTTGCAGCGATTGTCACCAATAATTACGAAGATGGTAATTATCCGCTGCTTTGATTATTCAATGTAAGTACTAATATTTGCGCCATACTATATCTAATTGTGCATATTTACAGCTTTTTGTTTCACTCACTTGGAAGGACGCATTCAGATAAATGTTACTTTCGTGGAAAACTTGTGGAACAACCCGGAAACGATATAACGTTTATACCAAGGGTTATGATGAGTAAGTTTAAGCACTCTATAGTAAGTAGTGAGACGAAATTGAACTAAACCGTTTGCACGTTGCGAGCATGCCGTGTCCACGCAAGGTACACATGATCATATGAAGTGATGCGCACGTATTTACGGGTTTGCGTGTGCATGACTACGTTTGGTACTGGGTACCTTGCGTGGACGCTGCTTGAAAACCGGTACGTGGGTACCGAGCCTTAGAAGACTTGTTCAAAAACACCTAAATTTTATATTATAGCCTGTTCAGATTGCGAACTTTATAACGCGATATCATATTAAATGAAATCAAGATACTCTTTATCACGTCAAAAAACTCGTAATCCGAACAGGACATAATACTTATTTGTGAGTGGTAATAATTTAATTAATACATTTTTGTTTCAGGAGCGCATGAGTGGTGCGAGCACAGAAAATATATAACAGCATCGGCGCAATGGAATTGTGAAGCCTAATTGCATCAATTGTAGAAATACTTCGAAAGATACGAATTTAAAAATTCAATTGCGTGAGAAAAAACTAGCAGATGTTAAATTGGACGATATAATTTAGGAATAAAAGAAATTATATATGTTTGTTATTTATGTATTTATTAAATGTAAGCTTAGTATTGTGTAAACGAAAAAGTTTATTTCTTTAATCTTGTGGCAGATCCATTCGGATGGCTTTTCGATTTCGTTTTCCACGACGTTTGTTGCTCTCTGCAATTTTCTGTTGAACACGAACATCACGTAGGAATCCTTGTATCAGTGTATTCAAAATAATGTCGACCAATTTATTGAAGCATGGTTGACATGTTGCATTTTCGAATGATTCGTAGACCAAATATGCTTTTAGGCGAGTTTTTACATTTCTCCGATTCTGGTAGAGGAAGGTTTTGAACTTTTGCTTGAAACTTACGAATGCTATCAATCCAATTGCGTACAATGTACTGTTGGGGATTGTTATATTCCTCGAAGAGCATGCAGCTTTCAATTTAATGAAAGAATATTCTTCTCTTTGAAGGCATTCGTCACTTTGTTGAGCCGTCAACTTTTGCTTACATTTTTTTATGTGGTAGCTTACTTACGGCTGCTCCAATGATGTAAACCAATGCATTCATTTCTTTTCTTAGTGCTTCGAATGGAGATTTTAAATCTACAGGGTCATCTTTATATCCAGGCAAAGCGCATAAATCTGGCTGCAAATCATTTAGATCGTTTTCTCTAAGTAGTTGCTTAGCCACATCATTTTGACAGTTGATACCCTCGCCAAAGCTTTGCTCCATAGCTGCGATCATTGCATATTTGAATGCGCTACCAAATTGGAATGCATTTGGTGCATCATTGAAACCACATCGCCTTCTTATTTCCGAAAAAAAATTCTCTAGGCAATCCTGGCAAAGAACATTGGTGCAAAGATAGGAACACAAGAAGTCTTTTCTTAAAATGTTCCACAGCCATCGTAATGCTTTTATATTACTAATCCATCCTTTTAGATACGGCGGTCGACGTTGGGTTGATTTCAAACAATTTGATTCTTTTTTCGCCTGAAGTAAAAAAAAACAGTTAAAATATTAATTGGTTGAAATTTGCATTACCGGACACATATTGAACTTTTCGACAATAAGTTTACTAATAATCTAATACAACAGCATCAATTTGACCCAAAATTTAAGGGAAAGGAGATAAAACAACATTTCATATGGAAATTGTTAGATTAGCTTATAATTATTGGAGGACAAAGGTGCTTTGCCTCTTCTCGAATGATTTAGTGCTTATAGTTGAATATGTACCATGTTCAGATTGCATGCTTGTACCATGTATCATGTGATTCGACTATTACGATGCTATTTCTCTTATCGATAATACTAATAACAAGTTGTCCACTTCACTGACCAGACTAAGGACAGACTAAGATGTTATTTATTTTATCGACATAACAAATTTTATCAACATTGCCCATTACTAGAGGACTCGTATGTTCGTAAACTTGGCAAATAGATCATTTTTAACAACTTTACCTTGTCAATTTTGAAGCACGATTTTGTAGTGAAGTACATATTGTTTAAGGTAGGCTCGACTCTGTCCAAAAAGTCGAAATGATTTGAACTCAGCGAAATTGGAACTCTGTATGGCTGGAAGTAGATACAATGTTTTTTAGAATCGCAGTACATCCAAAAATGTTTTACTTGCCTTTCCAATAGAATCGGAATATTTATCCTTCGAATTGAACACGTCGAACAATTTGTCATGCATATCGAGGAATTTTGCAGTATCAAGAGCTTCATCTGGAAGTTCGCACGTTTCAACATAGTGACGAATTCCTATTGCGGAAGATTCACTGAGAGTGCGAGCAGATAACGCTACATTCATTGCTGCAAATGGTGGAAGTTCGATACATTTTTTCTGCAGCTTTGGAACGATTCTCAAAGGTGAGGCTATATCAATATCGTAAAGTTTCCGTATATGATCATACGAAGCAATATGCCTACCAAACACGGCATTGTGCTTGAATATTGCGTTTCTCGTGTTTTTCATCAGGTGTGGTGAATCGTACATAAAAATGAGCTCATGGTTGTCAATCGTCACTCTAGGAGGATTTGTTGAAGTTTGATGTTCATGCACCATTTTCATATTAGTGCTGCATTGATCCATTGTTATTACTAATGGAATCAATCCACATTTAACCACAGCGCGAATTGATGATTTCAACAGCTGAAATAACCGCTTGCTGCCTAGACTGTTATGCGCCAAGTAATATCCAATGGGCTATAATGCAACAACATGATACATGACAAAAATATAATAGCAAAACTGTTTCATCTTACCTGTTTGAATTTCGAATACATCCCTGTTGCCATAACAACAACTGCTTCTGTAGCAAGAACGCGATGATCATTTCTTTCAATACGCCTTCTGATGCCATCATCTGGGAATCCGTGGAAAATATCTGCCTTTGCGCTGTACGCTAAATCCTTTTTAATGGACATCCCATCACAAGTTAAGGTCACGAGTTTATTCTTTTTTTGTTTGATTTCGTTAACTTTTTTCTTTATAGCAGTCAGCAATGATGTATTTATTCCTGGTTGAAGGCGCACGTACTTGTTATATTTATAGACTGAGCTCTTGTGGGGCAGTATCACATGCTTAGAATTCCGTATGTACCTGTATGTACGAGGACCGCTTAGGTACGCCCCGGCAGCAAACTTCATGGTAACAGCATTGTATCTCCTTCCTTTTGGTTTACGTGTTGTATTTTTTATGATATCCAGGATTACTGGATTGCACCTTGCTTTTGCACCAAGAACTTCGCTCTCACTTTTCAATTCTTTCATCGTTTTTAATGCTTTTCGAAGGTCTCTGATTTTGCTCTTTGCTCTTAAAGAGCTTTTGAGCCGTCGTTGGCTTGCCTGATTTGAAATAAACAATTTCCGTTTTACTGATTTCAGCTCCTTTTTCATGGATTGGATGGCGGTGCTTTGCATTTTCACTTGGGTTTTATACCATTCAACGTTACTTACAGCGGACGTATTCTGTAAACTTGTAAACGTTATGTCATCAGGTGACGAATTGGCTGGATTACAAGATAACAACTGTGATGTCCACTCTTTGAATACGCACTAGCATCACAAAAATTCGGCATCGACATTAGACACAACTGCGATGTTCAACTACCGGAGAGTATAGAGTCTTATTCTTGTCGTCTGTCTGTAAAAAACTGCAGGGTTCGGTGACATGAGACTCGGTACAACGTTTCCACTCTATGTAATCCAAGTCCCCTTCGACGAACTCTATGAAATCATCTTCCAAGTAGTCACATGACATTCTGATTGAAGAAAATTTATATATGTTTATAGAAATAGAAGTATAAGCTTCTACTACTTTATGGTATAGTTACCCATCGTGATATAATTCGTCATGATATCCTTCGTGGCCTTCCCTTTGATTGTAAGAACATTCAAAAGGTACTGCATTAGGAAGTAACCTGCATGTAAAAGTTAGATTAAGTTAGATTTTAGACTACGATTTCCTTTTATGTTACGCTGCATTACCCCTTTTCTTTCCTGGATGGTTCCTTGAAGGCATTGAGAGGAAAGTGAACGGAACAAATTCTTTTGTTCTTGAATGCTTGTGGTCCTGCTGCAGCAAACAGTTGGGTAGCTTCAGAAGAGCAACATTTTTCTACCCATGCATGGCACCTGCGTTATAAAAAACACTGTCAATAGTATTAATAATTTCGAAGGTGAAGAAAAACTTACATTTGATTTTCAGCTGGGAACTGATAAAAGGAAATGCCGTATCCTTGCTGATTAATACACCAATACATTTCACATTTGCGACTCATTTTTTGATTCCATAAACTTCCATTAATATGGGCAGCCGGTACAAGAAGCAAGTGCAGAGAAAAACAAACAAAACTTTTCAGGTTATGTGCTAGGTAGGCTTTTTATTGATAAACATTGACATGACAGTTGTCGCTCAACTGCAGCGCCGCCTACCAGAAGCATAACGACATACATTTAAAATGTCGGTTTCAAGTTTTACACAAGTAGCAAACTGAAGATGAACGTCTGTTCTCTGTGCTATAATATAAAATTTAGGTGTTTTTGAACAAGTCTTCTAAGGCTCGGTACCCACGTACCGGTTTTCAAGCAGCGTCCACGCAAGGTACCCAGTACCAAATGTAGTCATGCACACGCAAACCCGTAAATACGTGCGCATCACTTCATATGATCATGTGTACCTTGCGTGGACACAAAATTTACAAGCAACACATATGCCTCTCAACGATTTTTACATGGAATGGTTGATGACGATACGTGAGGTAAGAAATCTTGAGAATAATATGTTTTGCAAACCTCTGGTGGAATCACTGACAAGAAGACTCACGAACCTCAGAGACTCCATGGCGTTCAAAATGGCTCTGTATCTGGATCCTCGTTTCTCATTCATGGAATCAAAATTATTCACCATCGACGATAAGGAGCAGATACAGGTAACACATGAAAAAATAACCCTGTAATCCTAATACCAAAGTTTTACAATATTTTTCAACTTACAGAGATTCATTTTTCAAACTTGGGAACGTATTAAACGGCTGGACACGGCTTCCCTTGAAACTACTACCTTAGGTAATCCAAACGACGGAAGCAGCGAGAAGGATGATTTTATCACAGAAATGTTCGGTGGTACTCTGTCTGCTACATGTTGTTCAAGTTCTACATTCCAACAGCAGCTCAAGTCACTTGAAGCAGAGCAACGTCAACCTACGTCGTACAATGTTTGGGATCACTGGATGAAACGTAGAACCAGTCACCGTGAACTATCTGCTGTTGCTGTTGTGGTAATGTCTGTGCCTTAGCACTTGTTCTTTCACCGCATAGATCCACATTGGGCGAGGATACCCTTGAAGATATTCTTCTGATCAAATTGAACAGAGAGGTTTATGAACAAATCATTCCTAGCTTGTACAGTTGGAATGATACACATGAGAACTATGGCGTATGAATGGCATTGACCGTTTCTTTACTATTAATATTGTTTCTTCTCAATTACTAATTTGGATTTCATTGCTTTATTACTTTATTTCTCATTTATTTTGTTTCAAAAATAAACAGCATTGATAGCAACATCTTCATTGACACATTTCTTTGATCTGTGTTTGGAGCTTTTTAAACACCAAAACTAATGGTTCGTGTAAATAACAGGAGTCCACTAAACATTCTTAAGGATGGTGCTATCCACTCCGTATTTCCTTAGTTGCCTCTCACAGTAGTGGAGAAGGGGTTGAGTCTGCTGTTTGATATGGTTGTGGTATGTTACGACGATGATCCTTCACTAAAAACGCTCTCAACATTGGTAACACCAACACAATCTGCTTCTTTTGCTTCCGCTACAAATCTGCTCCTGTGGCATTGTCACCACTTGAATATGTTCCACAGCTGATGGAACCGTATTTACCCCATTGACACGGATGAGGAAAATTCGGCTCAATATATATGAACATTTTCCGTGGATCTGAAATGAAAAATATACTGTCATATATTACGAGAACTTAAATCTGAAAAAAGTAAATGAATATTGTAGGCGTACTTACCAACCATTTCATTGCCGCCAATACCGTTAAGCACTTAATATCCAGTACTCATTAACAATATAAATATAAATCAATTCAGATATGCAACCAACTGTTTTGGTTTCATATCTTATTTTTCGTGTTTACTGTAGTGTCGTAAAAAGAATAATACAGAGTTCTGGCGGATCATACATGCAAAGCTGTCGTTTCATTCATTCCTATAGGCATGTTGACATTGAGGCCAACGACGTTTCGAACACAATTCTACCTAGGAGTGAGAGAGAGGAAAGTTTTACAGCATCAGACCTGAAGTTAAGCATGTGTGTGGAAGAGTGACGTTCATTCTTGTTTATTTGACAGCAAATGAATTCAAATCACGAAGCTCGGCCGCAAGTCGGCGTAATGAATTTAAAAGCGTTGTTTGCAATTGCTTGAAGCAGGCGAGTTAATTCAATTGAGTACCAGTATGCATCTCAATTGACAATGAACTCTTCGTGGGTCAATCGAATATGTTTACTAGGATCAAATGAACTTACTATGGTGTGCTGATAATTAGTGTGCCTGTATTAGTAGAGTGACGACACTGTCAAAATTGGAACCGAAATTTTCTGTCAGTGTCATTCCAATCGAGCAGGCGACCTGTCAAACGCATGTGAAGAAACAATAATAAGTGTGCCTGTATTAGTATTCTCGAGTACTTTTTCAAACAGACGTATCTGATTTTGTAAACAACGAGGGGAAGAAAAATTCAAACGTAAATTTCTCAAAACTCTCAGCACCCTCAAGGAAAGTATCATTAGCATGATGTTTGGAAAGTGTTATTCCTTGTATTGGTGGCCCTAGTTTGGATGAAAGTACTAAGGGTTTCAAGAATTAAACGTTTGAATCTTACTTTCCCTCTTTGTTTACAAAATCAGATGCGTCTGTTTGAAAAAGTACTCGAGTATTCAGCATTAATATTCAGTGTTGTCAACTCAAAGCATCAGGGATGCCAAATTTGTTATTTTCACAGGGATGACATGGCGTCACTCTACTAATACAGGCACACTACTGATAATGAAAGTTAGTCTCTCTCAATTTCGTCGACTCTTTTTCGATTGAAATGAGTTTTTACCGCACTGCACACAATACGATTAAAATGAATTCAGAAGAGCGAGAAACAAAAACTTATCTTATATGTATCACGGATCTACTGCAGACGGGCGACGAATGTGTGCTGCTGCCGAGCGACGATGTGTGGCCGCGTGTACCGGCTAAACGTTGAACTGAACGTTGACGATAATGATGTTGCTGGTGGGTGGTTGCTGGTCGGTGGTTGTTGGTGGATGGACGAAACACGCTACACACGATGGACTGCTGGTGTGCGTGCCGTATAGAAGCGGAACAATATGGCTTTTTGATCGTGGCAATATTGCTTATTGCAATTTATGACGTTGTTGCACTGCTTATCGTACAACTTTTTCTTCTTCAGAAAACCAAGACTCGATTTCACTCGCGATCGCGAAAAAAACATAAAACTGAAGAATTAAAACAACTCGTGAAAAGCGTCCAAAGCAACGGAAAGCTGTCCGAACGAACTGTACCGTTCGCTTGTTCACTCGGCAATAAAACCGTTTGATTGAAATAAAACTTCATGCTATATACAACGGAGAGTCGTGTTTTATTATTTTTAAATAATTACCGCACCATATTCCCCTAGCCGAACGGCGTGTTGGAAAGCATGAATCGGACTTTGCAGGAGTTGGCATCGTGCATGTGGTTGGATGCAGGACTTGGGAAGAACTATTGCTGGGAGGCAGTCATAATGGCAGCTTTTATTCTAAACTTTTTCCATCGGAAGTTGTGCTGTTTTTCCAGTTATCTAAAAAGAGTATAATTCGTTGATAATCTGTTTTACAAATTAAAATGTTTAAACTTACATTTTCAAGAGAAGGCAGAGGCAGTAATATAGATGCTATGAAATGTGTGCTCATACAAATGTTTTATTAAAACAATAAATTAAGTATTTTACTTTAAACGAAGTTTAAAATAAGTGTGATTGTTATAGATCAAATATTATTTAAACGAATATCACACAGCAGTAGTTACTTTAAATAATTTGATTAGTTTGATAAGAATTAAATTGTGAATTGATTTGAAACTGTTTGATGAACTGAAACAAATAAAAACTTTGTTTTGAATACCAACAAAATATTTTGTTGTTTCTAAGCAGAGTGATTTCTTTGCGTGGAGGACTTATTTTTTCTGATTATTTTCATAAATACGTAGGTACGTGAGAATTTTGTGCCATGTTGAGGATTTTATCTTCTCAAACTACTATTAGAAGGTCCATAAAAAAATGTATGGGTACAGATTGAACGTACCTCAAGGTATCTGAACTTTATTAAGATGACATGGGGGATATTCTAAGGAGGATTTATTTTTTCTGATTATTTTCATAAATGCGTGGGTATGTGAGAATTTTGTACCCTGCTGAGGATTTTATCTTCTTAAACTATTTTTAGAAGTTCCATAAACAATTTGTATGGGTTAAGATTAAACGTACCTCAACGTATCTGAACTTTATTAGGAAGACATGGGGGATACTCTAAGGATGACTTATTTTTTCTGATTATTTTCATAAATACGTAGGTACGTGAGAATTTTATGCCCTGCTGAGAATTTTATCTTCTTAAACATTTTTTTAAAGGTCCATGAACAATTTGTATGGGTTAAGATTGGTATCTGGACAAGGTATCTGAACTTTATTTAGAAGGCATGGGTGATTTTCTAAGGAGGATTTATTTTTGTCTGATTATTTTCATAAATACGTACACACTTAAATCCATATTTTAAGCTCGGTAACATGTTTGCTGATTTTATTCTGTAAAAATGAATTTATACTGAGAGAACGGTTTTTTTTTGTACACAGCAAAAAAAAATGTAATATACATCAACGTAATTGATGTTAACGTATTAAAAACTGATGTAATCCAGGAAATACGATGCACAATAACATCCACTTGATGGAATATTACATCGCTCTTCAAATTACATAAGAACAAAATTATGCGTTGCATGAATGTAATAATCACATGTCAACAACATAAATATTACACGAAAACTAATGCACATAAAGGACTCCGCAAAAAATGTTAAATATTACACGACTTTGATGCTTTATCGCATTTTGTTTTTATGTAAAATTAAATCTCGCAACACTGTCAAACTTGTTCTTTTTTTTTTAGCGTATTCGTCACTCGTCGTCGTTGCTGTTCAAACATGAAAAACAGGGCGGCAAGGCACGCGATGTAACGGCCAAATGTTTACCGCTACTGTTCCTAGCATACCAGTGTGGTGTTCCGGATTCGGACGAAAAGTGTTGATGCGTCAGGTATTGCACAGATTCCAAGTGTCACCGAAAGCAAGATTTGGAACACGGCAGAAGATCTGGTGAATCAGGTAAGATGTCGTGCATTTTGTTTTAAATTTGGGTTCAAGTCATGATTCTTTTTTTTTAAGGTCCGTCAATTTTGCTCCGACATCAATTGGAAAGAGATCGTATTCCACGCCTTGTACAATAACATTGGGGATCAAGTGTCTAAAATGTCCTCATCCTACTTCATGCAGAGAGGATCGATTGGCGAACCCTAGTATGTGCCTCCAAAGCGGGAACACATGCAAATGTATCTAGATCTTTATCCGTCGTCGCTGGCCTACCAGGTCTATCTGGGACTTGGAGTAGAAGATTTGTCGGAGCTCAAATGTAAGTCATTCAACGGACTAAACTTCTCCACCAACAATTTGAACAACTGCGCCATCGAAACTCTGAACCAATTAGACGTGGACTCTTTTCTCTATTTTTCGATTTTGGTAGCCAAGAGCTGCTTTGAAGGAGAAAACAAATACCAGGATAAGATTGACACCGGTAAACCACTGATTCGTCCTGCGCCGAACATGATTCCTAGACTTTGTGAGGAAAACAAGGTGGGTTGGAGAGAATTAAGAGGTTTTTCGAGACCCCTGGCGCGGAGGAAGATTTTGATTTGAGTTTTCTGTATCGTTTACTCTGGTTGCCGATATTGTAGCTTGTAGAGTTTTGCGCTGGATCGGGCGATGTCGTTCCCTAGTAGACTGCCATCTAGCATTGTGCCCGCGGGAATCCCGTATGGTATGGCTCCACCCATGATGCCTGTGAGTATTCTTAGTCGCTAATCGTTTGCTTGTGGTAGATCATTGAATGAGTGATTTTTAAATTCGACAGCCATCGATCATACCAGCTGGAATGCCGCCATCAATGAGTCAGCCACCACCGGGACGGGAAGCTTCCGGGGACCACCACCCACAATTGGTTCCCGCCCGCAAATGTACAACAACTCAAATAATCACCACGATAAACGTGGCCGAGATGATCGAGGGGAGGTGTTCAGGTTCCGAATGCGGCGCCCACGATTCATTGGAAACATAAGCGACCGGGCACCGGATCCGATGATCAAGAAGATCCTTGCCTCTTATGGTACCGTTATCAATTGGAAGCGGGTTTCCATGTTTGGGTTCTGCGAGTATGAGTAAGTAATCCGTCTTATTTTTCTCTTGGTTGTCCTGTCTTGATGAATTTTTGTGATTTCAGTGGTGCAGTGGCAGGAGCACGTGCCATTCGGCTGTTGCATGATCTGGATATCGATGGCGGAAAGTTGGTAGCCAAGGTAGACGCCAAGAACAATGCCTTGCTCGACAACTATAGGGAGGAGAGTAATGGTGCAGTTAGTGAGCAATCGGAGAAGATTGGCGACGATGATTCCACAGATCTTATCACGAGGATTCTCGATGAGTTTAGGGATGAACTGATGCCCCCAGAACAGCCAGACGACTACGGTGTTCCTCGGAAGGAGAAGAAGCAGCTCCAGTCAGTTGACCTTGAGGAGGGAAAGAGGGACATCATCAGCAAAGAGATTGGCAAGTATACCGAGGAAGGGATTAAGAAGGAGAAGGAAAAGGAGCGCAAGAAGGCGCGTGAAGAGAAGAAGGCTGATGGAGGGGACAAGAGGAGATTGTCTTCGCCTAAGAAGGAAAAGGAAAAGAAATCCCGGCGGCGAAGTCGGTCACGTTCCCGCGATCGCGAGCGGGAACGGGAACGGGAGCGAGAGAGGGAGCGTGAACGTGAACGAGAAACGGAGAACCGAGAACGGATAGAGCGTGAAAATCGAGCAGCCCGGGAAGCCAGGGATCGTGAAAGGGAACGGGAACGAGAAAGAGAGCGAGAACAGGAACGAGAACTATTGAATCGTAACCCGCGGGACATTCAGAAAAAGAAAGAAATGGAAGAGGAAGCACGAATTCGGAGGAAAGCTGAGAAAAAGGCTAAAGAGAAGGAAGCCGCCTACCAAGAACGATTGAGGAATTGGGAGGCACGTGAAAGACGGAAGGCTAAGGACTACAAGAAAGATCGAGAAAAGGACCGATGCCGGGAAGAAGAACGCGAGAAGGAGGCGAAGCGATTTGAGGAATTCCTGGAGGATTACGTTGACGAACGGGATGATTCGAGAACTATAAATAAGTATCGCGAGTTGATGATACTCCGGGGTTCAGTTTTATAAACTTGTTTTCGTTCCAAAGGGGTTGTGAGCTGCAGCGGCGTTTGACGGAACGGGTACGTGAGGCCGACCAGGATTCCAAGGATCGCAATAAAGAACAGGAAGAGCTGGATGAGTTGAAGAACAAAATCTTCGCCGGATGCACACCCCAGGGAATCCTGGATGATGTTCAGATGGTAGGTTGGATTAAGGGGGATTTGTGGAGGGGTGTGGCTGAAACACATTTTTATTCAAATACTAATAAAAATATCATTTTGTTTTAATTTCCACTGTACTCTTTTTTTTTCATTGAACAATATCCGAAAAATTCATTTTCACTAAAAAATTTACATTGCTCACTTTACGTCGCGACAACGTAGTACGTCGCGATGATTCACGTTGTCTCGATGAGGTATGTTGTCGCGTTTACATCGACCAAATTACATCGGTAAGCAATGCATCATTTTATTTTGTACATCGAGACAACCTAACATTACACAACCGATGGAATGACCTATGTGCATCTGGTTCTGTGTAATATTCAACAACTTTTTTTGCTGTGTACAATACTTACTGATTTCTGTAAATAGTATTACTGATTTTCCTGTAAAATATAATAAAATACAGATGTCGGTAATACATATAACCGAATTACCTCAGTTTCAGAAAAAACTCGGTACTTTTTGCAAACTCAGTTATTCTGTGTAGCGAACATTCAGCAAAAAATGCGCTTAACACCCCGTTCGCACTACAAGCTATATTACGTGATATAGAGTATCTTGATACCAGCATCTATACATCTAGTTTTCACTGGAAATATTGTGCATGGCATTTGATATCAAGATACTCTATATCAAGTAATATAGGTTGTAGTGCGAACGGGGTGTAACCGAGTTATCGTCAATATTATTCCAAACTCTTAGTTTGCGGATGTTTTGTTTAATGTTCTATATGACGCCATTTTTTATAAATTTCAGTTATCAAGTGAACGCTTCTTACTAGACGCGTGTTTTTCCTCGAGCAAAAAATTGTTCTGATTTCGAAATGGAGGTAATTTTAAACTCGCTTGTTGAAGTGGACAGCGGCATTGCTGAAATGTTTAGTAAGTTAACTTTATTTTTATTTATATATTTGAAACTGCAGAAAATGGTTGACGCGATCGTTTGCTTATTTTGTCATCGTCCTGTCCCGGGTTATTTGGATAGATTGAGCCATCACATTGGATGGCACATCCGAAAAGGAGATTTTTTGCCCGATGCTTCATTCTTTGACTGTACTTTTCCCGGGTGTGTTCTCAGATATACCCATTGGTCGTCCTTAAAACGGCACATAATGGAAAAGCATCCTCCAGCAACTCTACGCTTAAAAAAACTTGATTTGAGTAAAGAAAGTCTCAATGGCGACCAAACTTTCGAAACTGTTATGATTAAGGAGAATCATCCGGATCAAACTTCATATGAAAATTTGGATGGTTTGGCATACGAATAACTAAAACGAACCGCATCGCTAAGTATCTGCCGATTAACATCCGATGTCGGTTTACCCCAATCAAAAATTTATGAAGCTGTTAAAATATTCGATCTTATTTCCCAGCTTTCGGAAATCTATGAACGCAAAGTTACTTCCTTTTTACGAACACATAACATAGAGTTTAGTGAAGAGTCAACCAAATTATTTCTTGAAACATTCAAAACCGTAAGCCTATTTCAAAATATCAAGACTTTTGCTCGCCAAAAACAATTCTTAAAAACATTGGCCGGAAGCATGCCGGAACCTCAGGAAAAGTGTGTTGGTTTTCCAGACACCATATGTC
>JASCZW010000403.1:0-202682 GCA_034211315.2 Aedes japonicus | reverse complement strand
AGTTTCATCGTGGACACCCCTTTACTGGGAAATTAATGCAATTTTATATCTTGGTAACATAACTGACCATGACCCCTGGACACCGGAGTTGTTCCGGGTTTCCGGAGAGACCATCTCACATGTTGAATTTGTGATGAGATTTTGTTCAAGATGCCGTTGTCAAACTTGTTTTTAGTAAACACACAAACAAACACAATATTTACCAAGCAAATGAAATGTTGATTAGTTACAAGAATCGGCTTTAATTTGCCTGAGATATGGCCATTCCCGTAGAACAGGTTCTGATAAAGGGTCCTGGAAGCGGTTAACTCTTTATTTTACTCAAAACATGCCATGTGACATCTCATTCTTCTTGGTTTTTCATCAAAAACCTTATTATAAACTTAAAGTGGATCCTTGACCATTTTGGCCACTCCCGGAACCACCTGGGGATGGAGCTGTAGAGGGTTTGGATTACGTCCAGTGGTATTTTATACCACTCGTCGATCAAGGTTTTTTTTCCAATTCCTATAAGGACGAAGGGGGTGGGAAAACATTTCGAATCCTTGCTTCCAATGTTGACCACAATTCAAGCTGAACAATGCAACATTGGGAGATTCTCTTCGTCGACTCTGTCTTTGCGTTCCTACGGCTCTGTATAAACATGTTCGAGTATTTTTAACACACAGTACGATAATATAAGGTGTAATTAAGGATCCAATTCGTCAAAAACATCAGCAAATCGGTTAATAGACAAACTATTAACGAAAGAGAAAATCGACTAAGAGAATCTCTCAATGTTACATAGGACCTAATGCATTGTTCAGCTTGAATTGTTCATTGATGTTAAGGTCCGGTGACTGAGCAGGCCACTCAAAGGTAAAGGTGTGGATAAACTTTTTCTTGCATACTGTAATTGTGAACTGGCTATTTCGCTTCTCCACACATGCACAAGTTTGCATTTCAGCGCTGAAGAAAACGTTTTCATGATCATGATTGCGTATGCTTTCAATAAGTACCTGCTATTGGTAACGTTATGCCATGGCTCTAAACGTTTCTTAGGCTAATGCTCGTTCATAAAGGTCCGATAGATAAGAAGTAAGCAGGTGGACTAACACCCGAGTATTGACAGTTCTAATTAGGAATGGGCATTTTGTAAAATAAAATCGATTTTTTAAAATTAATAAAATCGATCCACGATAATATCGGAAGTGAATAATCGATTCGGAAAAAATCGATTTTTTTTAAAATAATATTTACATTCTAGAAACAAGTGGTGGATACTGGAACATTCCTCGTTCCATTTTTATGTTTTAAACAAATTGTAATAATCTATGTCAAGGAATTGTTGAAGAGCAAGTTTAAACCAAAGCTTATGAACCTTTTCTTTGAGAATCATTATACCAAGCACTCGATAGGAAAACTAAACTCCGTTATAATCGAGCAACACTTATTTTTCAGGACACATCCACACATTTTTAAAATTATCCAACGGAATAATTGAATGGCCTGGTAACATAAGAAACAAAGGATCAACAAACTGGCATAAGAAAAGAAATTGAACAAAAGTAAAGTTAAGACAGTTTTAAAACTGATATCCAGCTGAAAATCTATATTGTTTCAAAGTTATTTCTGATTTTTGGCAATTTGATTTTATACGACAGAGCTCAGCATAGTCATCCCACTTTGCAATATATCTTGAAAATTTTTCGCAAATTTGTGTATACATAACAACATACACGTTTATTTAACTACAACTGCAGAATATATGCATCAACCCACCATGACTCGTGCAGAAAAATGTCTTAGCCAAATGTCAGGGGGTAAGTCACTCGACCACCTTGTGTTATCACCCTAAAAACACAATCCGCCACACTTCAAACACACTCCCCACCACATGAAAGATAAATTCATATCTGACACCACTTACACGAATCGATTGTTTGTTTTTGTTTCCTCTCGCTTACACAAATTTAATTCAGACGATGCATATGTGAGCATGTATTAAACGTCTAAACCGTGCATGGCTGCCAATAAGCATAAATTTTCGATTATAGTTTGTGAAAACACAAAAACACCTTCTGCCACCCCAGAAACACATTCGTACAAGATCAACACAAACACAACGTGGCAGAGTTACTCACCCCTTGCCAAATGTTTATTTGGTTCATTTTCTTTCGCGTTTATGAAAAATGCTACGAACAACTGTCAGTATGTACATGAAAAAACGATACCGTCAATGCCAACAAGTATACGAAGAAGGTCAATCAGGTTGGGTGATGAGCTAAGGAGAAAACTGTCAAAATATTAAAAACACCGTTGGGCGTTACTTATTCTCCTTTGCAAGGGTTGATCGATTTCAATATCGATCAACTTCTTGCGTTCAGTAATGTGGAAAAATCTCAAATTAATAGAACATCGATTTCATCTTTAAAAAAATCGATGTTGTCAAACATCGAACAGAAAAGATCAGATGAAAAAATCGATTTATCGAGGTAAAAATATCGGATTCTGTCAATATCGCATCCACATCGCCCATTCTAGTTCTAATTACAAATCATGATACAGCTGCATCAAATATCTGCTTAAAACCCGTTCCGTATCCTATAATTTTAAAAATTTGAGCGTTCGGTGAAAATTCTAACTTATTTGAAAATTACTTTCGATTCTTTGCTTAGAAATAACGTATTCGTCAATTTGATCAATCGGAACCATATTAATTGAAACCCGTGATTCATTGTTAATCTAGAGCAAGTTATTTTTAGTAAAAAAGGAAGTTAATACGTGATAACGATTATGTTGGTGATTTCCTTACCATTTAAAAAAAAAGCAGATCGTAATAATCATTTATTTTTCATGGAAGGAGTTGAGCACGAGCATGAGCATGATAAGTCGTAATTCCACAGAGAACAAATAAATTGATCTTAGGACTAACTATACATCCTCAATGTGCTATTCATGTGATTCTAAGTTTAGCCAATATCGGCACTGGGTCCACCTGAACGCATCTCAAATAAGGAAAGTAGGAATATGTTGGATGATACTCACTTTATTGAAAGCCGAAGAATCTTCTGTATCTCCATGAGGAATCGTGTGGTGTGTTTTATAAGAGGGTTAGGTTGACAGCTGAGTTATTTTTTGTAAGTGGTACGCTGATTTTTGTTTATTTTGTTTTCGGATCATTCTCCATTTAGTTCGTTTCAAAGAGATGCACAAATATAAATCTTTGAATAGTAGTATCGATTTATACCAGCAATAAGGAGGCTGTTGGGGTTGTTTGGTTCTCGACACTTTTGCTTCACGTCGTACATAAGAGCTTGTACAGACGTATCCGTTTTTCATCCACTACGCTTGTCATTTGCATCTTTACTTTCTCCTCGATTTTTTCTGAGTTTCCGCTCCATCATGGCCCAATAAGTTTCAATTGGATGTAGTAGCGGGCAGTTTGGTGGATTCATGTCCCTGGGGACAAAATGCACTAAATTAATCTCATGCCATTTCAGCACGCTTTTAGTATAGTAGCATGAAGATTAATCCGGTCGAAATAGTGATTTTTCATTGTGGTGATCAAAAAATGGGAATAAAGTTTTTGAAGGCAATCAGTTTTTTTAAATGTGTGCCTGTTTTGACGAATATTATACTTCGCTTTCAACAGGTTCAAGAGAGCTTGTCAAATGAGATATTTGGATGCGAATTTCACATTTTTCTTCGTTTTAAAACAGTGATCCACTTTTAGTTTATAGCATTTGTTGGTGATCAGTTTTGACGTCATGTTTCGTCATCCATCCAACGGCAACTGCATGCTATGGTACTTTCTAGCATGAGGTCTTGTCAACAGTGTGCTGCCGTTAATCGTGGTTTTGGGGAGTTTTGAACCTCATGTGCCTATAGTCCAGCTCTTGCTTGTAGCTTTGCCTCATGTTCACATGTTGAATTGTTGGGATTTCTGGTGAAAATACTCTATAACCGCTTGTCTCCAGTCTTCCTACCATAGCTGCTCCCGGGTTTCTCCTGCTCCGTGCCTGTGATAAAAAGTCAACCGGTCGTTGAAACTTTTGAGATGATTCGGTCTGATCGATTTGCAGCTATTTCTCGCATAAGCACGATAGGACCACTCGGGTTGTTGCTGTGAGCGTATCAAATTATTTCACGCGTCTCCGTTTGACTCACTTACATCTTGGTCGCGACAAACTACAGAACAATACAATTTACAGGATGTAAAAATACACAAAGAAACTATGCAAAATTTGGTTTGATTTCTGTCCAGTGGGAAAAAATGCTACGGTCAGTTGTAAGTGTCTGCAATCATTTCGTGTTCACCCTGCAGCCAGTTCTACTGCACACTGGCAAACGATCGTTTCAACGAGTCACGTGGACTGGTTGACATAGAGTGCATCTTTGTTTTGTAGGATTCTTCGGGTTCCAAACTAGTTTTAGTTTTCGCCTTTTGTCATTGTTAGAAAATGTTAACGGCTTTTGTAGCTACTTGTATTTTTTTAGTTCTAACGCGTGGCGTACGTTTTAATGGTGGTTTTCAGGACCAGGTTTCTGTCTGACCCAAAGAAAACAATTATGGGAGATCAAACTGACCTAAAACTCTGTGTTCTGGACTTACAGCACGAAGAACAGACATCCAAGCTGGACTATTCTCCGTGAGTAAGTGTCTATAACTGCCATCTTAAAAATTACAGCTCGTTCCCTTTAGTTTTTGATTTGATAGTCGTTGACTTTGTCAATCGGTTTGGTGAAACCTAGACTAGGCGGCACTGATGTTCCAACGGTTTGCTTCAGTAGTACTACACAGAAACTTGAGGAAAACAACCTCGAACTTGGGTGTCTGCTTCTGTGCTTACACGATCAATTAATATTATGCGATTCCTGTAAAATTTCTAGCATTTGCCAATACGATAAATTAATCTTATTACCTTTCTAAGAAATTGCTACCAAATCTTAACAAGTTACATTCGACACAAGTTACAAGGGCACTTGACATGAAGAAGTCTGTAAGTAGCAGACGAAAAGACTATCTGTCAAAAGATAAACTCATAATGAAATAAATGGAATTTGCTCGCGATTACTGACGAAAATTTAAAAATGTGTTTCAAGGTTTAATTTTTATTTTTTAAAAGTGATCAAATGAAGTGTTAATTTTAAATTCTCCTTTGAAAAGGAACATTTTCAAAAGGAAATTTTGAACAATATACAACTGTTATACTTTTTGATGATCCGTATCTTGTGTTTGGGGACAATAGTTGAATATCAAACACGCTCATCCGGATTTACCCAAAATTGAGGTAAAGTAACCCTAAAATCATAAAATTGGAACTACACAAATTGGGTAGCGGGGTCTCAACCCAAATTTGAGTAAGCCCTCAATTTATATGATATTGGGTTAGTTGTACCCATTATTATAAAATTTAGTTTTTATGGAAATTGGGTAAAATATTTTTAAAAAATACTCCAGGCAACGCAATATTTTGGCTTTTCTCTCTTTATTCTTTTGAAAAAAGTTTGTCAACCATGTAGTTTTAAGATTTTATTCACGCAAAAAATCACAAAAATTCCGCCTAAAAAACAATACAGCGAGCAAGTTGACCGAATAGTAGCCCAATCCTGAACGGCACCAATCAGCGAAATCAACGAAGGGCAGCTCTCTTCCAGCAGTTGATCCTCGTCGACACTCATCATAGTGTTCAAAACACAGTGCTGGTCACGCATTTCTTGTGCCTTTAGTACGATTGGGTCGAAAAAGCTCTGTTGGAAGTGGATGGTTTGTTTTTGCTGCTCGAACAAATCGAATTTTGTGGATTATTATAAAATAGAACAAAAATTATATAACCTTTCAATTGTCCGTACGTTCCAGAATCCTTCTGCCGGTGCAATCTGCTCCATTACTGAGTGGTCCTTTTTTCAATTTGTATCTATCAATCTACCACTCACTTTCAGAAAAATGGCGACTGACGCTGCCAGGTATTCACTATAGTCTAACAGCGTAATTAAGGATTGGACCATATGTATGAAGAACCGAGTAGATTTACCCACTTTCATAAATCGCCTTACCCATAGGTTTGACATTTCCAGTCTATTTTTATGAAAATGGGTACAAGTTACTCAATTTTGGGTAAATCCGAATGAGCGAGAAGAGGAGACATGTCAAAATGAGAACAAACGGTTTTCTGGGAATCTTGTTCCAATCGAGCAGTTCGTCAGATCGTCTGTCAAAATTTGAATCGCGCGCCATTCAAGGTTGCCATTTGTTTATTTTTATCATGGATCATGTTTCGTCTTTTTGTATTCTTGGCTCTAGAAATAAAGAATTTTGATTTTCAGGTACTAGCAATTATTACTAACCAAAGTAGGTTTAATCTTACCCAGTATTCTTTTAGGTGCGTGCTATTATTCCAACATGCTATAACTTAAAGCACTGGTGAGCGAGTTCTTATTCGTTACCGCATGTGTGCGTCTGCGTTAACGTCTTATATGGAAATTCACAACAGACGTTAGACGTTAACGATCAACAACCCTGCTGGTGAGACAGCCCAACAAAAGCTTAGCAAATGCATTTTCTAAATTTGACAAATATTTTTCTTTAACGCCTAACTGACGAACGTTAATAATGGAAGCTTCAGCAATTTCTCTTCAGAAAAAGAAGAAGTTACTCTCAAATATACAAATGCTTCGTTCTTTTGACAATGCATGTGGTATTGAATACGAAGCTCGCTATAAAAATTGTATAAATAAATTCCGTTGCAGAAAACAACGAATAGATTGGTGAGTCGAAAGGTCGATATCCTTGTTAAAACTAGAGTTTGTCCGGATTCAAATTTTCTATCATTAGATGAATATTATGAGCCCAATATTGATAAATTTATTTCTCAAAGTTTATTTTCCTCTAGAACATTCTTTACCATCTTTAAATTGCACCATCACGTCTAAAATGCATGGACTTTTCATTTATCGCATGTCCGTACTGTTTGGACAAGCTTTTCTCCCCTGAACTTTACCCGCTTATTTCGATCTCTTCAACTGATTTTGATTGTCCTCTCGTTTTTCGACAATCAGCGTTCACAATTGCCATAAATTAGGCCCAATAGGGTCGACGTGCAAGGACCCTTACAGGATACCTTAGATAATTTGTCTACTTGGGCTCTAGAGCCTGGTATCGAAATCTCTAAGGAGAAATCTGAGTTGGTTAGCATAACCCAGCACAGCCGAAGCTTCAACTTTGGAGTTCACCGCTAACTCATCTATGTCATTTAAATATCTTGGAGTCTGGTTCGGTTCTAAGTGCACCGGGATGATCCTACATTGAGTATCTTAAGCGAAAATGCCATCAACAGATCAACTATGTATGCACAATAACCAGAACTTGATGCGGAGCACCTCCACATGATCTTCTAAGGGCTGTTCATGAAAGAAAGTGGACATCTGTTTATCAACGGTTTAGGGATAAGACTGAACGAAAAATTGTGAATTTTCGCTCAGTGTTAAAAAACATTGTTTACGTTGGCAACACACCTGAACAATCGAAAATAGGAAGAAATTTCGAACGATGGGTCGGATCAGATTATCAAGTCCCAGATTAATTCTGCACAAATTGTTCTTCGAAAAGTTGTCGTTTCGAGAATTGGAAAAAAAAAAAAAGTGAAGGGCACTAAATCTGCAGTGTTCAAGTTTTTTTTTTAGAGACACGAAGATTTACCACGATCTGGACGCAAAAAGGGGGCATCGGACCAGAAAAAGGAGCTGACAATGGTACGCCTTCTGAAATCGCATAAACAGCATTGCGTTCGTGTAATTACCAAAGCGTAGAAACTGTACAGAATATCATCAAAAAGCGATCATCAATATCAGAACCTACAAGAAGTAGAATGTACCCAAAAGAACGGATTCACAGAAAGTTCCTTCGAAAATACGGTCATGCAAATTGGATGCCAGTAGACTTCCGGGATCGCTATTTTCCAACGCTGAGCAGAGGACAGATGTGCCTGATAATGTGCGATACATCTAAACCGAAAAATTTGGGGAAAAAAAAAATTCCAAACATGCTGTTGGATAAATTTGTGGCGCTTGATAAAGCCTACAACTTCTTGTACGTAACTCAACTTTTTTAACGGCCAATCCCACAATCTATTTCTGATAATGGTATGAAGGTCATTTCACCTTCGGTTTAGGAAATTTCACTTTTATTACCACTATTTTTTCTTTCAATTGCATACTTGAAGTTAGTCTCAATCGCGCACAGCATGCTGTTTTTTCCGATGCGATGAGCCATAGCCAAACTCCCAAAGTCTCATAATCTTCACATCTATCGGTTTGTTTCTTTGTTTTAACTCTTCTTACGAAGAAAAGTATCCATTTCGTTTGGAGCGGATCGACAGCACGGAATCGCCTAAGAAAGATGAGATCTCATCATAGGTGGATGCATTCGGAGGATTTGCTTCATCTTAGAGAGCAGTTAAAAGCCGAACCAATTCACCAATGGTCATAAAAAGAAAAGGTGCTAATCTGCTATTGCACTCACTCTTCGTTTCATCTTTATAAAGTAAAAATAAACTCTTTCGCTTGCTGGGAAGTAGATCCCAAAGAGTTGCAACGAAGCAAGCATCTGGTGTTTGACCCACATTTTATTTTGGCTTAAAGATAACACCCATCGCTGCAGCGCATTTATTCCCATACCCTCCTTGTGAGGCGATCAGTTCTTATTTATGTTTATTATGTTTTGTGCTGCAGCGCAGCACGTGTTGGATATTTATTTTGGGATAGAATCGCTGTCAGAATTTTAGAACGTTGTTAGTTTCGTATGGTATGTTTTCAGTATTTTAAGATTTTTGATTATTTTTATAATTTTTAAAACGTTTTCATTCATTAAGTGAAGTGAAAAAATACTTCAAACACTTTAGCTTGAGATGCTCAAACTCAAAATTGTTGATGTTTTAGAACATATTGTACATTTATCCAATATCACCTACTTGCTTGTGCATCGGAACCCATTTTCAATTAGTGCTGTCTCTTCGTAGATTTAGAGATACACGAGAGTGATCTAAATTTGGTTCGACTGGTGGAATCTCTTTAAATTTGTTCAGTTCGCAGGGCATTCTCACTTTCTTCTATGGCGATGGCTTAATCGTATATAGGAAGCAAGTGAAGACTATCATTAACTATAATGGTGATGATGATAATTGTTTTAATGGTACGTTTAGGTTTGAAGCTCTTACCTCGGTCTCGGGAAGCTATCATCACTAAATTGGTGAAACACTTTTGCTTTTACTATCATCGGTATGGATTGGTTATTGTTGCAGATTTAGTTGCTTAGTTCAGACGGTAGAGAAAACAAGAACGTATTGATGGTGAATGTGTTCGATTTACGGCGTGGTTTGCGGGTTAGAAAATTTGTTACAAGTATGCTTCTAAAAATTGGGGAACATTTCAATATTAAATGTTATTGATCACAAGATTGGATGCCGACTTACAGCTAATTGAGTGAATCTCTGGCGTGTTAGGAGGATTCTTGCCTTTGGGCATCACCTGCACACAGCTGGTGACATGACACTCCTGGGGTTTTTGCTTCTATAATGGTTAGATGACAAATCCGACCAATAGAAGCACAGACCACAGTGCACTGCAGTGTGCAGTGTTGCTTCAGTAGTTCAAAAGTAGTTTTGCAATAGCAGATTGCTTAAATCTTGCGTCATTCTATAGACTGTTTCGATAAATATAAAAACGCATATGTTTAACCGTCAATTAAAAATGTGGACTGTATTCAGCCAACGTTTGGCTGAGTCATGTTGTTCACATTCAAATTAAAATGATGTTGTCATTTTTTTTAATGTTCGTACGGATTTTGAAAATGCGTGAAGGATGAGCGTCAGAGCAGTTCAAATCGCATTGCGGAAGTATCAACAACAGTGCTCGTTCGTAGCTTTCTCGAGACGGGGTAGAAATCACAATCCCGCTGACCTTACAATCAACAGAATGGTAAGGGACTATTTCAAGAGTCATCCTTCAACATCAGTCCGAGATGTGGCGAAAAAGCTAAGTAATTCGGTGACTTATGTTATGCGTGTCAAGGTGAGAACGTGCCTGCGGACTCTTCGGAATCAGCCAAAACGAAGCACCAAACAGGCTGAATCTGTGAAACCGAGGGCTCGAAAGCTGTACGACAAACTGCTGACCAAAAAATTGGGCTGTGTTATCATTGACGATAAAGCCTAAATGAAACTCGATTATAAAACTCTGTCGGGACCACAGTTTTATACCTCGTCGAAGGGAAAGAATGTTAATGGATCAGTGAAAGCCATTTATACCGAAAAATTTGGCAAGAAGAATTGTGTGACAGGCC
The DNA here is from genome assembly GCA_034211315.2 of Aedes japonicus. NCBI lineage: Eukaryota > Metazoa > Arthropoda > Insecta > Diptera > Culicidae > Aedes > Aedes japonicus. The sequence continues at coordinate 192,361 of JASCZW010000403.1, read as the reverse complement.
ATATGCGGTTGTGGAAAAATATCTCGCCCATTCATTACGACAGACATAATGAATCGTCAAATCTACGTGAAGGAGTGTTTATCCTTGATCAAACAGCATAACAAGCCTACAGTCTTTTGACCTGATCTTGCTTCCTGCCATTATACTAAATATGCACTAAAGCGGTACACAAGGAACAACGTCGTATTTGTACCAAATGAGATGAATCCACCAAACTGCCCATAGATTCACCCTATCGGAACTTTCTGGGCTTTGATGAAGGCGAAGCTGAGAAAACACATGAAACCAGTGGGTAGCGTTGGTAAATTTAAGAAAGATTGACCAAAAGTGGTTGATCGCGCACGGGCGGGGGTCCTACGTTGTGTTTTTGATAATATTAGGTGCGCAACTAAGTTCTCGCTGTTTTTTAGTGAAAATGGAACTTTATTTTGAAAACAAAGGTTACAAACGAATTATTCAAAGTATTGCCCATCACTAGCTACGACTTTTTCCCATCTCTCTGGTAGAACGTGAATACCATTTCGATAGAACTATTCGTCTTTTGATGCTATCCAAGAATCAAGCCATTTTGAGATGTCATCATGTGAGTGGAATTGCTGACCAGTGAGACCATGTGCCATCGAACGGAACAAGTAACAATCGGACGGTGCAATATCAGGAGAATGTGGCGGGTGGGGTAGGACTTCCCATTTGAGCGTTTCCAAGTAGGTTTTTACGGGTTTCGCAACGTGAGGTCGAGCGTTGCCATGCTGAAGAATCACTTTTTCGTGTCTGTGCTCGTATTGTGGCCGTTTTTCGTGCAGTGCACGGCTCAATCGCATCAATTGAGTTCGATACCGTTCCCCGGTAATGGTTTCGTTTGGTTTCAACAGCTCATAATAAATAACACCAACTTGGTCCCGCCAAATACACAGCATAACCTTCGCAGCGTGAATATTCGGCCTAGGCGACGATGTTGAAGCATGTCCGGGCAGTCCCCATGAATGTTTCCGTTTTGGGTTACTGTAATGAATCCATTTATCGTCACCCGTCACAATGCGATGTAGAAAACTCTTCCTTTTTTGCCGCTGGAGCAGTTGTTCACAGACGAAAAAACGACGCTCAACATTTCTTGGCTTCAAATCGTAAGGAACCCAAGTTCCTTGCTTTTGAATCATTCCCAACGCATGCAATCGCTTAGAAACGGCTTGGCGGGAAACTCCTAATCCTGAACCAAGCTCTTCTTGCGTTTGACACGGATCCTCATCGAACAATGCCTCCAATTCAGAGTCTTCGAAATTTTTTGGCCTTCCTTCACACGGACGATCATCAACACTAAAATCACCGTTTTTGAAGCAACGAAACCAATCACGACACGTTGTTTCACTCAGAGCAGCATCACCGTAAACTTTTTGGAGCTCTCGATGTGCTTCAGCCACCGTTTTCTTCGAATGAAAGAAGAAAATCAACACTTCCCGCAAATGACGATTATTTGGCACGAAATCAGACATCTTCAAACAACCAAAATATGTAACACTAAACCAAAATCACTGATTTGGCAAAGCGGTTTGTTTACCATATGTCTGAGCTTGGTTTATGACGCTTGAGATGTACAACATTCGACCAGCACTTACTACTGGCGCCATCTATTGCTAAACAGCGGGAACTTAGTTGCGCACCTAATAGTATTCGAGCATTTTGTCCGACTGTTGCCAAACGATTTCTTCCTCGGCCTACTTCATCACTAACATTTCCCCGCTGTTGATATTTTTTCCAAAGCAAAAAAGCTGACTCCGAACTTCTTCGCGATGTTCCTGTATGAAAGACCATTTTCACAATCGCTCACAATAAGTTTTCGCACTTGCAACAATATTTTCATCAGTCTTGGTAAACGTCTTGCTCATTAGATTCAAAAGCGTGGATTTTCAGGCAACATAACATTGACTACCTATAAGTTCCATGCGAAAATCAAATGATAACTGACATGACAACAAACTTAACCAGAAGAATGAACGTTCAATTTTCAAAATGCTTTGATATTCATTTATATAAACAAGTTCATTTTAAAATCGAATTTCGAAATGTCAGAAATGAAATTCAATCAACCACAATGAATATCAGCCCAGTCCCTGGCAGCCCAGTCCAGGGTATTCTTGCGCAACATTGCTAGCATCTGTTCCTCTGGGACGATGATGATGGCCTGGTTGTTCCATGTTTGGATTAGGATTCAAAATCACTTAATAATAAAAAATCATCACAAGATATGATATTCAGATTTCATCAAATGAAATTCATGCTTACCGATTGATAATCAAAACAACAGTGACAGCAGATTTCTGACCCGCACATAGAGCCGACTTCATTCATTGCAGCAAACAAAATTCAGTTGGCATAGAAGTGGTAACCATGAAAATCGGGAGAGTAAACCTCATCATTACGCTGGGTTAAATTCATTTTCACTTCTCATGGATATTTTATGAAAATTCAAGGCACTGATTTTCATGCTTTCGATGTACTTCAAACGACAAACTCGAATTTTTGCATCTATGAGGCAAACACGATTACAAACGTTTGACACTTGCAATGGTTTCGTCCAGTATGAGTGGGCAAGAGGAGAGTTTATCGATATGGTGTTGTCTGTAGTGATAAAAAATATTGTCACTGTGGTGTATACTTTATTTTTCCCAGCTTAAATTGTTAAACATTTTCTAAGTATATCTGGTAAATGAAGCACGCCGTCCGCAAACTGACACATTAATTTAAATACATAGGGAATATCAATAATTTTCTTCAAACAAACTCATGTGCTTTACTTTATCATAGTCAACATATAATCAATTTTCTTAAGGGTTTTACAGTGTGTACTTTTATCTTGCCAGTACTGTAATTTGATAATACCATCCAATTTGATGAGCTTTTCTGCCACCCCCATACTATTGACTACCATCGCGGACCTAATTCGAAACGATTTTTTTCGTTTCGACAGCTCCAACGAGGCCCGTTTTTCCTTCGCATGTATCACTCATGACGCATGTTTGAATGCTTCTCCTACATTCTATTACATAAAATGTTCGAAACAAAATCGCAGAGGTGACAAAAATATGACCCATGACCAATCCTCCCTCATGCTGTTCATGTCACGCTAAGGCATTACCATATCCATATTTTCGTTTGAGGTGAACGGTATCCCTTTGGGGCATCCAGCCAACAAGCAGGCGGCATCGCAGAGTGATATAAGCACCCCCGACGCTTCCGGTGCAGCTTAAGTACCCCCCGTACCAGACCAGTTTCGCCAAGCCGGTTTTGTTTATTCTACGTTCTACGTTCTAGGAGCAATTAATAACCTCACCAAACTACGCCGCCTTAATTACATATTTCCCACACAAAACTGACTGCCAATCGAATCACAACGGCGACAGTTACATAACACCTTAATCATGGCAAGCTTTTATGCAAACTTTCTCACGCTGATTGACAAGAACGTAACTTACCAACCACCAGTCAGCCCGGGTCGTCGTCGTCGTCGTCGTCGTAGATCCTAGTTCACATAGCACGCTGTGCCAAAGACGATGACGGATGGAGCAAAATCCTTATATTTTTCCATACGCTTTGTGAGTGGGTTGGCTTTATGAGAATGCTGATCCGGTGGCGACAAGTGTGTCGATTAAGCAGGTATTATTATCTATCGAGTGATCGGTGGTCTTAATGCTAGTGGCAACGTCTACAACGACGACGACGACATCGATGATTGATGGAGCTTAGAAAAATTGCAGTTTGATGGGAACCCAGATGGGAAGTGATTGTATCGGCTACTTTCCGATTTATGATTTGGTTACTCAGCGCCCAAGCTTACTTCGGGGAAGAAACGGGGCCGGCTTATCATCATCGCTGGGTGCGATGATTAATGTATTTTTCCAGAACTAAGAACAGCAAATACAGTAGTAAGGCAGGAAGCGAAGTAGGCTGTTGGCAAGCAGCTAGCTGCCTAAGCATGACTTTCAGTTGCAATGTGCACAGCCTGCTATGGAATAGGTACTTAACATAATTTCTCACATGTGCATCCTTGACATCGTTTCGCTCCTGAGAATCATAAGTACCGAGCGTAACGAGTAGATGGTTTTACAATGTTGTTTTCAAACAGGCTTGATAGAAAAATTTATTGCACCTTTTGCTATGGCTCCATAAATGTGTACATTCTCCAAGTATGCTGCCATAAAATTTCAATATTCAAAGAAGGAAAATAGCTTTTTTCTGATTTTACCCTACGGTTGATGATCGTTCAACGTTAACGTCCGAGTCCGAGTGTCGTTTGCCGACGGAATCGGTTTCCACTTCGATGCGCATGGTTTCATCGCTCTCTTCGGAGTGCTTGTGGAGGGATGGATGGCAAATTCCCACAATAATTAGCATAGGCACTAGGAGAAGCGAAACAATGAACTCGGCCATCAGCAAGGCGATGACCTTCTCGGTGAAGAGTTTTCCAACTGCTACCTGATGTCATTGGGGTGATGTTTGTATGCTTTATGCGTTGTTACATGGCTTCTGGAATTTGTACTATCCCAAGTCAGAAATCCAGAAAATTCAGAAAGTCAGACATTTCAATCAATTTAAGAAACTAACCACCGCACTACTTTACCGATAAATCATTGTTTTATTAAGACATTTGTGAGCTGCTATTTAATTGGCATTCGGCAATGGCAGTTATTAGTCAAGCTCGCACGGTCTCGGGTGGTCGCTTTTCTGGTCACGCAAAGCTCATCGTTACTAAATGTTGCAGGGAGTTTATCGCCACTTCACTGAGGTGCCATGTGATGATGATGAGGTGGTATATGACTATTAATCAATCAGCGGTCAACACCACCTTCATCAGTCTTCGTGTTGTGTGGGATTCAATTATGTAAAGCGTATCCGGAATATTTTCCATAATAAACGTATTTGCACCCCATAAAGCTCTGATGAAAAACAATTTAAAAAGGAAAATGATCCACAAAATATAGACTGTTCCAGAAAGTATAAGCACACTTTCAAAAAAGTCATGTTTATTTTAGTTTTAATAATTTTATTTGGCAAATCATATTTGTATTTGTGTTTCATATGATGTTTTACTTTCGTTTAATCAAAATATCTAATCAGCTTCTGCACAGTGGTACTTCTCACCATTTTGACCAATCTTTTCTAAATGTTTCGATGTCGTCCGCTGGATTTATGAAATTTCGAAGCTTTGCTTTGGTTAAAGCCCAAAAAGTCTCGATTGGCCGTGACCCGGGCAGTTCGGTGGATTCATGTCTTTCGGCACGCAACATACATTTTGACTTTTGTACAATTCTAAAGTGTCCTTTGCGTAATGACATGACGCCAAATCAGGGCAAAACACTACTTGACCTTCTTGCTGCCTGATCATCGGCAATAATCGCTTCTGGAGACATTCCTTAACGTATTTCCGAGGATTCATCGCCTCCGTTGTGATGTACGGACTAGATGTTTTACCACATTCGCATATTGCCTGCCAAACCATAACCTTCTTATCGATTTTTTCGGTAGAAATTGCCTTCTCCGTTTCGGGGATGTCTATGACTTCGCTTACAGTGTAGAATTGTGGTCCGGGAAGCGTTTTGTAATCTAGTTTCATATACGTTTCATCGTCCATTATTATACACCCAGAATTTCTACACAATATTGAATCGTAGAGTTTGCGGGCCCGTGGTTTCACGGACGCGGCCTGTTTTGGGTTTCTTTTGGGTTTTTTTCTGCTTTCGGTATGTTTTTAGCCCAAGTCTTTTGTTGGCACGCATGACGTTACTCGACGAGGTCCCTAGTTTTTTCGCAACATCCCAAAAGGAAGTAGCTGGTTTTCGCTTGTAGGCATCCCTGATCTTTTTATCGATATCCGGACTAACAGGACCGGATTTCCGACCACTCTTCGACGCATCTTCAAACGTACACTGTTCTCTATATTTTTGAATCGCAGATCGTACCGCTCCGATGCTTACACCCTCTTCCTTGGTCAATTTTCTCAAGGAGAGTCCGCTCACAGTGCACCTTTTGTGCACGATACTTTTTCGTTGTTCCGGAGTAAGACCGCGCATTTCGATAGGTAACACAAAACTGAGCACTTTTTTGATGCTGAAATGTGCAAACAAAAGGACGCAGCCGAATATGTTGAAATATTTCATTATATTAAAAGTGAACGTAAAAATGAGGTGTGCTTATACTTTCTGGAACAGTCGTTACATCAATGTGACCCGAACTTAATATAAAATTTAGCAAAATAATGTCAAAAATGTACCGCTAGATATCTGGGGAATGATCGATAAAATTGTACGGATTACCCATAGTAAATAGTTCATAAAAAGTTCAACAACAATCCTCAAACATGTATTGAACAAATTGATCCACAGAATGTAGCCATAGTTTAACTTAAAAATATGCAGAAATATAGAAAATGTTCCATGAATAAATTTCCAATGATCCACAAAAGGATTGAAAAATGAATCATAAACTCCTAAAAATGATCCATAGCAAGCCAACTCTGTGCACTTTAATTTATATGTATGATCCATCAATTATGTCGAAATTTTTTCAACTTCGGGAACTATTTCTGTAAATTTTGACACAGGAGAAATCGATTTTTAACTGCGCTTCAACACAGATTTACTGGACATGTCCGTTCCTTAAAGATGGCTGTAAAAGAAGGATCGCGTTGATCTAAGAAAGTTTACTATTTTTGCGATCTCCTGTTCTTTAAGGATCCCAACTGTAACCAGGGTTCAACATTATCGACGTATAAAAAGGTAGATGAACTTCCAACGCAAACATTTCGATTCGAGCAAGATCGCTTTCATGTCTGGATCAACGATAGAAAAGGGCCTATCAACATTTGTAAACAAACACTTCTGAGCCTATTTCCTCGCAAAGCGTAGGCCACCCACGCAAACCAATACCATCACCATGTAGGGGAAAGTTTCCCCTGCACTATGATTCTGAAGGTTTGCGTGTGTAGCCAACGGCTTCCGAGAAAACGGGCTCAGAAGTGTTTGTTTACAAATGTTGATGGGCCCTTTTCTATTGTTGATCCAGATGTATTCTATTTTGGTTCTTGCTATCGACTCACGGTGAATATTTCTCCTGTCAAACATGACTTGTCTGTCGGTCTTTTTCGTGATGGATGGAACACTGTTAAGCTTGTAAGATGGAATACATTTTTTCGTTTTAAAACATATGAATGATAATTTTTATGTTTGGAAATGCCATGGAATCAACAATAAATTGAAATATAACAATACATTTTTTGAAATTGCAATTTTCGATGGATTTCGAAAAAAGGCCATAATTTTTTTTGATGACTATAAATAATCAGTTCCGTGGGCAAACTTGGAGCCTTTTAGTTCCTCTTTCGAAAGATCATCGAAAAAATAAAAATTATACATGTTACGAGCAGAAAATGAATCGTGTTACATCTTACAAGCCATTTTTTGAAATCGATATTTTTGATGGATTTCGAAAATAGGCCATTCCTTTTTTTTGATGACTATAAATAATCAGTTTTTTAGGCAAAGTTGGAGCCTTTTAGTTCTTCTTTCAAAAGGTGTTTTTGGAAAAAAATTAAAACTATACAAGTTACGAGCAAAACACGGATCGTGTTCCATCTTACAAGCCTTTCCTATACCAGCTTCCTACTGATGACACGATGAGAAAGATCCGAATTTTCGAGATACGTGCGCAAAATTTCTCTGCGCCGCTGCTGTTCTTCTGACTCCATCTTCGCAACGATTGCACATCTTCTAGTGAAACTTATACAGCGTAAACAAATACACATTAAACTAATTCCACCCAAAATTTCAATAGAAAATACCCAACGGATAAAAAGTTACAGCCATTAAGTGGTGTAATTTGATTCCGTACAACCCTTACTATAAGTTTGTATCGAAAAATCGGTAAATGGACTCTCCAGGGCCATCCAAAACTCATGATCTTTTTCCCTTTGGAAGAACTGGTAATGTTAACCTTTCTCGGGTATTAAAAAAAACTGACACGTAAGACATCAGGGTCAATAATTGACCCGGATTTCAACCCTTTCTAGAATTATGAACTTTCATCCTAGACTCAATGCTGCACCCAATTTGAAAGGTTATGGTCTCAAAAATGCATTGGTGGGAAAACCCTGGTTCCAGTAACATTGGCCACCAGGAATATGCTACAAAGGGAAAAGGTTTTGATTTCTATGTGTGAACGGAATTACATTCAAAACATTCCAGATTTGTTTTAGAAAGTTACCGTTTTCGAGAAAGCTTCTCAGTATGTCATTTTGCGTCTTTTGACATCATCATATTGGTTCCAGATCAGGCCACAAAGATCTGGCTCCAGTTTATCTTTGCCAAATGAAGTGCATGAGTGTTGCCGTCTTGAGAAAAGTTTCTTATTATGTAATTTTTGCGTTTTGTCATTATCAGATAAGTTTCAGATCTTGCCACAGAGATGGTGCTGCAATCTATCTTTTCCAAATGAAATTTTTCATTGTGACATTTGTTGAAATCATATTAGTTCCAGATCTTTCAACAGAGATGGAGCAATAGTCTATGATTGTCAATTGAAACTTGTGAGAGTTGCCGTCTGAGTTTTTCGGTATGTAATATGTCACCTTTTGTCATTATGGTGTTCTCCGATTTCGCCGCAGAGATGGTGCTTCAGTTTATCTATGCCAAATGAAGCTCTAGATGGTAGCCGTCTTCGGCAAAGTTGTGCAGTTTACAAAATGCAGTCTCAGTTTCCGGGCCCGTGACTTTCCCACCGTATTTTGCTGTTCGTCACGATTTAGAGCCTTCTGCACTTTGTACGTATGCAGTCCCTCCCGGTCCTTGCCTCTCTGAACGAAAGAATTGTCCAGATTCAATATTTTGGCCACATCCATGACCGATGAATTGGGATTCCGCTTAAACGCTTTCACGGCACGATTATGATCCTGACCATTAATAGAACATTCATTCTGACCGAATTTCTCCTTCCGTTCGATCCTTAGAGTTTCGTAGTAACGCGACCCACAGTTGACTAAATGATTCCGAGTTGTTTTCCGATGTCCCAATGAGAGAGTTGGGGATTTTCCATGTGCTTGCCCAAAATTAATTCGCAACGTTGCTTTTCAGGTGACGCCATTTTTTTACAATTTTCGAAACAATGACAGCGATAAAAAATCAAAAAAAACTCTAAACTACTCGTTCCGTGACGAAATTTGATGAGGGACACTCTTTAATCACGAGAGAATTTAATATTTCAGCTCCGAGTAGCTCCGAGTAGCCGAGTGAGTGAAAAATAGCATTTATTATGAAAAATCAAGGGAATCGAATAGAGTGAGCCAAATTCAGATGACGGAGATATTGGACATATTTTGCCCCAACTCCTCCGAATTTTTAAAATAATGTCTATATGTCTAGGCTCGAAGGGGCTGCTGTAGCCTAAATATGCCTAATCTTATGTATTTTTATTCTAGAAATCGAATGCTGCTGGTTGCATTCACCGCACGGGTAGGCGAACAAAGATATTGCTAATTTTACCGCAGTCGCCTTGTTTTTCCGAGTTATGCTCATTTATCGATGCTCGGAGGCGACTTTGGTAGTCAAAATAGGGTATGTGTCCCTTGACTTAGCCTATTATGCAACCAGCGATCACATTTTTCATTATAACTCATTATAACTAAGTTTTTAAGCTGTAAGCGAGATTCAACTAGTTAAACACTTGCAAAGATAAGTTTGATCAGACATTTGGTAGCATGTATCACGAAAAGTTACACAACTATTTTTATAAAGCCATAAACTTTCGAGGGATGTGGATTTAATGTCGGTCTATAAGCACCAAACTGGGTCTATTCGTGGATGCAACTTCGTCCCATTCGATTGATTTATTACTAAATGCAGTCTTTGTACGGTTTGTTTTTTCTAATCTTATGAATTAAGGCATTGTAAGCTGTACTGGATTTACTTAATACAACATTTCACAACACAAACTAAAGAAAACTGCATCGAAACACTTAAATGATGTTCATATATGATTTATCAGCCATTCAATAATGAAAACATAATAATTCACTATGCAATGATTGTGTTCGTTCGGTTTGTGTTTAGATGAGCCACTTGAATATAAACAACCGCAAATTCATGCATTTCCACTTCATGCATTTTACCAATAACAACCTTTTTACTACGTTATTGATACAACAGGCCATAGTTCGGAACATACAAAAAAATATGTACCCAACATTGGGTCTACGATTTTCTTGTAAAATCATTGTTATTTTAGCTATGTGAACAGTTAGTTTGTAACGTGTAACTGTGCTTTGCACATCCAGACTGCATTACCTGCTTTATCGATTCAATTAAGCCAAATTTAGATCACTTTAAATCGTATAGTTCATCTGTTCAGCATAACCAGTGAAATCATGATGCCCCAAAAGTTCAAGAAATCAAAGATTACGCGGAAATGAACAACTACAAGTTCATTTATATTGTCTCAATTGCTTCGGATTACATCTATCATGCTAATAGCAACATGATTTTGTTGATTATCGCTAAATTAATGATACATATGGTACATAGGCCGAATGAAGGAGCTAGGCTGACATTACATCCCCTTACCCTATGCTTAAACTTATGTTATTCCGATTTATTTATTTTCAATCTAATTTGTTATGGGCAATCAAAAAGTTTGTTAGAGCTAATCAAAAATCTGTCCTGTTCATTTTTTTCATAAATATAACTATAAAAACACCCTTTCAAGCATATTAGTAAAACTGTTGAAATAGGAAAACTTGAAAAAAAAATTACACTTCACTTGATCACTTCTAAGAAAAAAAAACGCGAGCAAATTTCTTTTAATGCCACTAGAAAGACACTGAAAAACTCTGTAAGCCGCAGACGAATCGGCCTATCTCTCAAAGGTTACTACTTAAACATGACTATTTTGTATGAAAATCGGGCTTTGATCTTATTGTGAGGCCAGTGGTTTTTGTTTTGGCTCTGATGTTTGTGTTGATTTGATCGACCATCTGGAGATCATTACCGTAATCGTGTTGTAGATTTTTGAGATTTTTTTTTGAAAATTTAGGAGATGATAATTTTGCTAACTGGATTGATAGTTGCAACAAAATTCAAATGAATAATGCAAAAATCTCAAACTTCTTTGGAGAAATAATGGAGTTATTAGTGTCCAGTGTCTAAATTTTTCGTGACGGTCGTCAATTTTTAAACTTCCATTTGCTATGCCACCCTTGCCGTTGGCTTGCAAGTTGATGACATCTACGCTTTGGAATAATATAGGAACCGTTTAAATTTCCAAACCATGCTGGCAATTCTACTCATGGTTTAAGGTTTGAGACAAACAGAAGGAGAATACATTATTTATTCCCGACGGCTGGTTGCCAACAGACGAGAATATGCAACGGTTATTTAGATGAGATCAAGAGAAATTCCAATCAAACGATTTCTTTTGCTGCGATAATCGAATCGGTCTTCCTGAGAAGGACGGATTTTAGATGGTGTGCATAAATTTAAGCCTTCTTCTGAAGAAATAGTTTATTTAACTTGTCGTTGTTGCACCTTATTAGCTGGCTACTGGTTTACACCGGACCGCAGTTTATTCAACATCTCGTTGTTTCGCCATCTGGTTGACATTTTGGTTTCTTCGACGACATAGAGATCTTGTCACATAGCTTTATGACAATTGTGTAAACTGTCATAAGAATTATTGTCAGATAATATTATCCTCACATTTTATCTCAAGTGATAAAATCCAGGTTCTAGACGAATTTGTGTAGCTCGGTACAAAGGTGATTGCCAATAAATATTCAATATATTGTTATTGTGTCTTCTTAGCTACTAAGTCACAGCTAGCTGTCTTCCCATCTGATTAGCCACAGCCGGCTACCTTTCCAGCTACTTAGTCACAGCTGATTGGCATTTTGGCCTCTTCAACGACCGAGAGATCTTATCCTACAACGTTGAGACGATCGTGCAAACGTACATAAGACTTACAGGGTGTCTGTAAATTATCCGTACAGACTTTGTTGGCAGGCCTCAACACCACCAAGCGGATTGAAATAAGCATTTTTTGAAAAGAAAAAAAAACTGTTTCTTTTACAAAAACTCTGAATATGGCAAAATCTACAGTGAGTGACGCTATAAAACGATACCAACAGCTTGGAACGCTAGATGAACGCGTAGAAAGAGGAAAAAAGCACACCGTTTGAACTCCACATATGCGCAAGATTACCGGGCGACGAATCAAGCAAAATTCTTCGATTTCCATCCGAAAGCTGGCGAACTCACTGAGAATTTCAAAATCTTCCGTTAGAGCCATAGTTCAAGACGATTTGAAACTTCAGTCATATAAACTGTGCAAGAATCACCACTTGAATGACACCATGAAAGCAAACCGATTGAGAAAACCTGAGGTTCTCCTGAACCTCTTATCCGTTTGCCGCTATCGGTCAGTGCTGTTCACCTATGAAAAAGTTTTCACAATCGAGCAGCATTACAACCACCAAAATGATCGGTATTTGCTTCACGCTGCTTCCAAAAATCGTGGAAGTATTTCATCCCGCTTCTGTCATGGTTTGGGCTGGAATAACTCACTCCGGCAAAACCCGTTTGATCTTCATCGAGAAGGGGGTGAAAGTGAATCAAGCGGTATATCAGAAGCTACTTTTCGACACAGTACCTTCTTGGGCATCGCAGCATTTCGGCAAAAATGAATGGATTTTTCAACAAGACTGGGGTCGGCTCATGGAGCAAAAAAGACTATTAGTCTTTGCGAACGCATTTTCCCAAGCTTGTGGAAGAACTCGCGGCCAACTTCCTGAAATGTTTGAAGGCGTGCATCTTAACACGAAGCGGCCATTTTGAAATGAACAAATAAAACTGGTAATTTGCAAACATATTACCGCAGACAGACGTTCGACTTCAGCTCATTAACCAGTGTAAAAACATGGCTTCTCTGAAAATATCAAGTAGCAATAAGTTAACAGATGGCGCCACACCTTTGTTTTGATTGGTAAGGGAAAAATGGGTTGCCAGCCAAATGGAATTTTACACAACAAATTTGAATTAATTTGTTCGAGCTTGAACGTCGGTCTGCGATATTACTATAACAAGCAATACTTATTGATTTTTAATCCATCAATAAAAGAGAGTTTTAACACCATTTTGTTGTACGGATAATTTGGACACCCTGTAAGGTTGAAGCTAGCAGAACAAGACTTAAAATGAATGCGTCTAGGACAAATTCGAACAAAATATTACCCTCCCATCCCATCGTGGGCTCAGATCAAACTAATTTGTAGACAAACTTGTGTATCTCGGCTCAAAGGTAACCGTCAATAACAGCACCAGCAGAGAATAATAATGACGCCTTATGGCTGAAAATGGTGCCTACTACGATGGACTCCGAAGGACGCGACAAATGATCAAAGTTTGCCGCCATCTCCAAGACATTGGCTAAGGGAGGTCGCATGTCATAGTTGGCTACACTGGTGGTCTGAATTATATGGCCCTCTTCAGAGCGACGCTCTCCTTGGATATGGATAGATATTAGTTTTGGAAAAAGTGCAGACGGAAGATGGATCACAGAGGAGGTGAATGAACTACGAATTGCATAGATTATTAAAAAGATCCTCTCATCGTCGATATTTGAAAAATCGGTCGACTTTGATTGGCTGAGCCCGTAGTAAGGATGTTGCTGGACAGCCCGGTAAGTATAGATTTGGAGAACGAATTGACTAATTCAAGAAAAATAGTCGATCAATGAGTACAGTGGATCAACCAAGTGGACTTGAAGTCAAGGACTATGTGGTTTTTTCCTTCAGAGAAATCCATATTCTGGAAATTGAAAAAAAAAAATCTATTGCTCGAATCGAGGAAGTTTACAATTCAATCAAATTTGCCTTTCCACATTTTATGGAGCAATTTGTGCAGAAGTTCCGTGCATATACATTTTTCATCAGCACATTACACATTCCAGCAACCAAACTGAAAGCAAACCTTTTACCATATGGACGATGTCGCTGACATCCACTTCACAGTTTTCTTTCCGGCTGTTTTATTGCAATCCATCGGCCACTGAATAAGTAGGTATTTGGCCTACTTTCCACGTTCTGTACACTTGGGAGAAATGAAGGATAAAACGCGAAATCACACAATCACACATCGTTTTCTCGGTTTATCCATGCACCACATTCACGGAGAACGAAATCAACTTGAAATTGAATGGAAGTCAATCAGGTTTTATTTAAACTCAATTTGTTAAAATGCGTCTTCTGGAAAATCGAGAAATTTTCACCAAAGTTGCATCGAGTTTAACTCAATTTTGAGTCGGTTTCATCGTCGGTGTAGCAGTATCCTTTCGCATTTATTCGCACCCATCACGTCATACCGTTCCAGTTGTTGTTAGTAGGCTGTGATGGAAGAAATAGGTCAGTAAATAGCAACCACCTTCATGTGGAATTTGGGGTGGGCGAGTGGTTTTGCGATTTTTCATTTTGCACCACCTCTTCCAAGTGGGGACACTGTTATTGTTAATGAACTCCACCCACGGGGTGGGTGTTTGTCCGGTATCATCGTTTCTTCATCTTTTCAAAAAGGCAATCTCGTGTGTTTGTGTGTATTTGCCTTCGGGTCTCTTCGTTTCCGTCAGGTATTTAATGTCCTCTTGAGGGACATTTTGCCACGGTCTTCCGTGGACTACCGAGAGCTCATCGACCGAGAGTACCGTGGTTGAATATGTAGGGCGTGAAATCGAGAAGCTTTGCGGATGGTTTCAAGCAGTATGTGAGGCGTATAATGGCAAACGATTACACCCATTGTAATGTCCATTCTAGAATGGCAGAATTGGCATTTAGAAGGGAACATTTCACTTAGTGAAATAGTGTGCATAATTTGAACAGTTATATACGAAGGCGACTAATGCAGTTTGTTTATTCGGTTTTATTTTCTTTGCAGAAATATGTGGCAAAATACCATGGGCAGAAGCTTGGACTTTTGGAGCCCCACGTGTTCGCACTTGCAGAAGCAGCGTACAGAAACATTCGCGATAACGAAACTAATCAGGTAAGTGTTTGTGGAAATTAGATATTTTGTATCAAAAGGACACTTTTCTATACAAATTTTCCATAAGAAACAAATAATAATGTTGATGTGCTATTATCGACTATTTATCAGAAATGTTTGCAAATATTTTATCTCGTTGAGATTATGTCCAGCAAATAAAAGAGGAAGCAAATTGATTTAAGTCATCCACATCCAATTGTGCAATCTGTGTCTTCATGACTTGTTGAGTTGTTGAATTCTTGAGAGCTCCGCCAGTCTAAATACGTAGAAGAAAGTCGCTTCGAATGATCCAAATTACAGTTCTGGTGAGATTAACTGGCTAGCTGCGCTCCAAGGCACCAGAATGTTTTTAATGTACAAAATTGGTGTTAAAGGACGGATATTTGGGTGACTCTTCATAGGTTTTTTTTTCAAAACAATCTAGGTAACCAATAAGCATTAGCGTATGCAGTCAATCAACCCTTAATCTGCATTTCAGATGCTACAAGCATTATATTAGCATTATATCAGCATCCTGAATGCTATCTGTTATAAAGTTGGATTTCAAATGCAATTCAAATGCAATTTAAATTATCATAGCATTGCTGTAAATCAGCCGTATATTGGGTCAAAAGCGGCATTTATGAAGCTTTTAAGGTGGCTTGATTGCTTGACAGGCTGCCGTAGAGACGTTTTGGAACTGCTTATCGGTCGCCTGAAAAGTGTTTTTCATACATTATTATTATGCAGTTTTCTGCCAACACTGCCAGTGTACTTATCGAAGTCATTGTGGGCAGGATGGGTACCTGTAGCAGAGAAAAAATGAACCCTCGTGGGAATTGGGACTTAATTAGAGAATAAATTTGCGATGCACTTGTGGTCACAAACGAGTGTTTTATTTTTAGCAAGACGAAAAGGTTCAAGCTGTTATAAAATGTATTTCGGTGAAGTGGACTGAAGTCGACTGAACAAGTTTACCAGTTTACCAGAACGACTGAACAAGTCTAATCAGTTTGGTCTGCCAAAAATTGGCCGTACAATGGTTAATTTTGTCTGGTTGCAATGGTTTGGTAAACATTTTGGCTACCATCGACTCTTGTTTTGCTGCTTGAGGGAACACAAAATCGATACAGCTACAAATATCCTCATTAACACAAAGTAGACATTCTACAGAGTTCGGCTTACTACTACACCAGCTGACTGTAGCGTTTTACAACGTGAAAATTAGTCCACTGATGGACTTCCGTAAAAATTAATCCGCTGATGGACTTCGCATCGCCAGCCCCGTCTGCATCACGATCAGTTGCAGTCCATCTTCTCATCTCATTCAAAATCACCGAACCAAATCTTCCGTTCCGATCAGGCATCACATGCTTTACAGGGTGTTCAATAAATTCAAATACACTTTAAAAATGTGTTAAAAAATGAAAATACAAGATATTCTCTCTAGTTCAATTTTTTATTGAAGCAATGTTTATTGAGAACCTTTGCGACATATTAGCACCGTTGTGCTGTATGACGAGCTTGAGACGTTTCTCAAAAGAATCGCACGTAGCATGCACCTGGTCCATCGGCATCTCGTCCCAGATCTTGGACATGAACTTCTTAAATCGATTCATAGTGCTCACTTGATGTTCACTCTACTTGGCCAGCATGTACGGCCATCTGTAAAAGTCCAGGGATTAAGGTCCGGGGAGCTGGGCGGCCACAAAGTCTTATCGAGAAAATCAGTCAAATTCTCTCGACATCACGCCTGGACGATTTGCCGTGTGGGCCGGTGCACCGTCCTGTTGAAAGACATACTGATCCTTCCCGTAGACGTCCTGAAGTGACGGGGTCACAACCTTCTCCAGAACCGCGGTCTTATAGTATGCAGCGTTGATCTTCACGTTTATCACGATAAACATCAGTGGGAGCTTCCCACGCCTGGATACGGCCTTCCAATCCATCACCGACGCGGCGCTCTGGAACCGCGGGATGTTTCTGTGGGACGGGGGGATGCTAGCCAACGTCGGCTCCCACAGCCGATCATTTTGGACATTGTGCGGCTGTTGCAAGACAAAGAGTTTCTCATATAAAACACGAACTCCTGACGTGCGTGCCGTGAAAGTTTCAGTTTGATTTTGTCCAGAATCTTCTTCGTTGTAGCTTCCGTTACCCCGTGAACCTTGCGTTTCTTGTACGGCTTGTATTCCAGGTCCTTCGTCATGATAGTGTGGGCAGTCTCGATTGACACATCCAGGTCAGCAGTGATCTTCCAGATCGAGCGGTTCATTTTTCGACAAACCCGCTCCCTTACTGGCTGCAGGCGGCACGGTCCTTGGCCCGTCTCCCGGTACCGACGGTTGGGGGTATTGGTGAAATTCCGCTTCACCCCGTAGGATTTCAAACGCCGGAACATGTCGCCGGGTCGCTCGCCTCTCGCAAACAACTTTACTAGCCTATATATGAGGCTAAAGCTGACACCAATACCAGTATACAGAATGCACATGGTGGGCACGTACTACAACGATGAAAACTTGTATTCGAACTTATTGAACACCCTTTACTTCGACCAAATCTCGCTGCGTGGGATGGCTGTTACTAAGACTGACGACTGACTCGAAACGTTTGACCTGGTGTTTGTGACCACGTTCAACAACGCTCAAAAAAGGCTGTTTGCCGTCCGATTGCTTCATGTATCCTATATCCAGAGGGAGTTTGTTTACATCCGGAGGTCCAATGTCTTAGCTCCGTCAAATTCGTAACTTTCCGCATAAATGTCTCAACAACATGTCTGCGTAACAAGACCAACAGCGATCGGTATTTATCCTCTATCCGTTTATCACTGTGTACAGCTTCACGATAGTTCATCAGTTACAGTTCATCTAGGTTCGTAAGTCCGACAACAATATATTGACGTTCGGCGATAATACTCTTGCTTTTCCGTGTTGGCATCTGCAAAGCTCTACATCATTATTGCCATCAAAATCCTCTGCCTGAAAATCTGAACAATCAGGTTCTTCTTTGATACTCTACTAGTACTAGTACTGCTAAAGACAGGACTCGGAAATAATGAGACACACAAAAATGATCACCAAAAATTCATTTTAAATCGGATATTTCTCAAATATTCAGGGGTTAAATAACTATATATTAGCTATGTTTTGGAATAATTTATTTATTGAATTTTCTCCTCCAAGCTGAATGCTCGCACATTTCTCTTAACACTGCTCATGAGATCTTGGGCAAGGCTTTGTCCATCTTCCTTACACAATTTCCCCCAGTTTTTCTTCAAAGCTTCATCGGTTTTGAATGTTTTTCCACTTTTCTTCAACTTCTTCTTCATTATCGCCGAAAACTTTTCGATCGGACGAAATTCTGGTGTATTTGGCGAGTTCGCCTCCATCGGGACCACATTAACGCCCTTCGCTTTGTACCAATCCATTACAGGCTTGGCGTAATGGCACGAGGCGAGATCCGGCCAGAACAGCGTGGGACCATGGTGGGAGTGGAAGAAGGGCAGCAAGCGCTTCTGCAAGCATTCCTCTCGATAAATCTGCCCGTTTATGGCGCCGGTTGTAACGAACGGCTTGCTGTACCGTCCGCACTCGCAGATCGCCTGCCACAACAGGTACTTCTTCGCGAATTTGTCCATCTTTCTCATCCGAAACTTTTCCGAAACCTCCATGCGGGACGTACCGACAAAAAACTCGAGGTCGGGGATTTGTTTGGTGTCCGCCTTGATATATGTCTCGTCGTCCTTGACGAGACAGCCTGGCTTGACCAGCAACTCACGGTACAGCTTCCGTGCACGCAATTCGGCCACCGTGTTTTGCTTGTCAGTCCGGTTTGGCGCCTTCCTGACCTTAAATACACGTAGCCCAGCCCGCTTCATGGTCGGCTGGACGAACCACTTCGACGAATTGACCTTTTTGGCCACGTTTCGGATGGAAAGGTTCGGGTTATTCTTAAAGTACTGCCTTATCTTCCGCGCCTTCTCTTGGTATTCCGTTTTCGGGTTTCAGCCGTTTCCAACGCGCCGATCGATGGTCTTCGTCTCCTGGAACATCTTCACAACGCGGGACACCGCGCCCAAGATTTGCTGGCGTAGCTCTTCTTGTTTCGAATGCACCTTGAAAACTACTTGACAGATCGCGATAAAATTTTTCACACATAAACATAACACTCTTAACTAGTACTACCCAAAATTTCATTATCCTAAAAACGCGATGAAAAGTTACACCCAAAACAAAGTGTCGCATTTTTTCCGAGTCCTATCTTTAGTATTGTAATTGGATCTCAATATTCTTCCTAAAAATCTTAATAATCCGATTCCTCGTTGGTACTGGCATTATTCACTGCGATCAACTCAATCGAAATCATTTCTTTTTCCATTATGGAACCACAAGAGTAAACGACGAAAACGAGCATCACTTCTCGGTTATTCATCGTTGCCTTTTTGTACACATGTACACAAATGCTTCACGTCCAAATCCTTCAGACTAGATATCTTGCATAGGTAGCGAAGCTAGTGATTCCATCGATCCAGTGTACCCCGCTGTAAGTTGCATCTGAATACTATCTCCTGCTACGACTTCTCCAATTCATGATTGACAAATTCGGCGTCCCGATCAGAGCGAATTACCTGCGACTTCCTTTCAAACTTGTTGTCAACAACCCGGATGATACTCATGATACACTGATTAGTCTCAGATTTACACTACCACGAACCGTTGATGAGTATCAAGAAGTAAGGCTTCGCGCTAGGATTCACATTGCTCATCGGACCGCAAGGATCGGTGTGGATCAGCTGTAACAGCCTCGCTGTCTCTCAATGTACCTGTTGCGGATACGAAAAACGCGGCATCTTCTCCTCCAAACATGGTTAACGCAGAATATTCGACCGTCTACAAACGATCCATAGACTCTCAGCATTGGTAATAAAACAAACAAACAAAGATCTACCAGATTTTTCACTTGCTTTACCTTCACCGGTTGTTAAAGACTACTACCCGGCATCCCTTCAAATGGTTTTCCACCACTGTTCTTCTCTTTTCGCCTGCGTTTTTTTTTGTATTTGTTCATCGGATGTCAACATTCCGCTTCGTCCTTACAGCTTTTGATACTCGTCGATAAGCTATGACTGGACGAACTGCTTCGTAGCATCCGCATCGAACCGTACCTCCAGAGCAGATGCCAAAACATGGTACGGTTCTGGCATGCCCCATACGTCAGGTTTGTTCCGGACATCAGTCACTGGCTCCGGTTTATTATCCGCCATGCCATGCCATAGATTTTCCCATATGAAAAACATCTCCATTTGGACATTTCAACTCGCATACCCTGATGAGCGGCCAGCTTGATGTTGGGATATGCTTCTCCTCCTTCTTTTTCGATCAGATGTTTCTCGTCCAGGGTCAACCCTCTCGAAGATCATGGCTGTCATCTTGTCGTAGGTGAGAACAGGATAGTATCACACTCTGCTTTCTTTAAATTGTCACGTCGTAGTACGTTTATTTGAAGGCACTGAAAAAGGTGTGATACTGGTGAGTTTGGCCACAACTCACTCTTAGATGAAGCTAGGAACAATTTACAAATACCTGATATCATATAATTTGAGAAACGATAAAAAGTGCACTTTTCATTTGCTTGACAATTCTTTGAATGTTATTTATTCTCTAATTGTCATTGATTAACTTTCCTAAGATATTTGTGTCAATTCTGACCAATGGTGCAACTTCAATGTGCACTATCTGTGTTTTTTGGAACCAATCGGGCTGAAATGTTCTGACTTTTGATATTTTACGAAATTCTTCATTTTAAGTTTTTTTTTAAATCGGTTTAAGGTGGTTGTAAAGGGTGATACGGTCAAAATTTGGTCAAGGGAAAACGCGTGTAAATCGGTGAAATCGTTTATTTAAAAAGTCAAATTAAATTTCTTTTTCAAGTTCAATTAGTATAAAATTCAGGAAAAATATTCAGTTAGGCTTCCGCTTTTCCAAATCCGAATTGCCGGGCCTTACGCTTGACCCCTGCCATCAGATTTTGTACAGCCACCTTGTCCACCTTCTTCGCCGCAGAAAGCCAGTTTGCCTTGAACTGCTGCTCGTCCTTAGCAGTTTTTTTGGTCTTCTTTAGGTTCCGCTTGACAATAGCCCAGTATTTCTCAATTGGGCGGAGCTCTGGCGTGTTGGGAGGGTTCTTGTCCTTGGGAACCACCTGCACGTTGTTGGCGGCGTACCACTCCATGGCCTTTTTACCGTAATGGCAAGATGCCAAATCCGGCCAAAACAGTACGGAACAACCGTGTTTCTTCAGGAAAGGCAGCCGACGTTTATTCAAACACTTTTTCACGTAAATTTCTTGGTTGACAGTCCCGGAATCTATGAAAATGCTGCTTTTCAAGCCACAGGTACAGATGGCTTGCCAAACCAGATATTTCTTTGCGAACTTTGACAGTTTCGTGTGCTTGAAAATATCTGCTACCTTTCCCCTTCCTTTTGCCGTATAAAACTCCTGTCCCGGAAACTGCTTGTAGTCGGCTTTGACGTAGGTTTCGTCGTCCATTACCACGCAGTCAAACTTCGTCAGCATCGTCGTGTACAGCCTCCGGGATCGCGCTTTGGCCGTCGTATTTTGTTTATCATCGCGATTTGGAGTCACTACCTTCTTGTTAGTCGATATTCCGGCTCGTTTTTTGGCTCGATGCACGGTTGTAGACGATACACCCAGCTTATTTGCGGCATCTCGGAGAGATAGGTTAGGGTTTCGCTTGAAACTACCGGCAACTCTCTTTGTCGTCTCAGCGGCTTCCGGTTTTCGATTTCCCCCCGATCCAGACTTCCTGGCTGTCAACAAACGTTCCCCAAATACTTTAATTACATTTGTTACGGTTGATTTGGCAACTTTTAGCGATTTTGTCAACTTTGCGTGCGAGTAGCTCGGTTTTTGGGGTTGCGCGAGCAAAATTTTGATACGCTGCTCTTCTTGCTTGGACGGCATTTTGACAACTGAAGTGTGAATTCCAAAATCAAAATAGGAGCAACATTCTACACACACACACCTTCAAAATGAGGGGTGTTCAGGTTTTTTAAATGCAAAATTGAAAGAAATACGTCAAGTTGATATTGACCAAATTTTGACCGTATCGCCCTTTACAAACAAAAAGTGACACATTAGGGTCAATACTGACCTGGATTTCAACTCTTTGAAGAATTTCGATAGCATTGAAACAAAAAAATAATGGTTCCGAATACCTTGTCCCACGGGAATCTGCTACAAAGGGGAGAATGTTTTAGTTTGGCTGTGTTAACAGAAATGTATATCAAACATTCCAGGCTCATTGTAGAGAATTGGCTTCTTCAGCAAAGTTTCTCAATGTTTAAAGAATCGTATTTTGATATTATCATATTAGTTCCAAATCGTGCTGCAGAGATCACCAATATCGTATTTTGCACCAAACTGCCCAGAGATTCGCCCTATCGAAATGTTCTGAGCTTTATCGAAGGCGAAGCTGAGAAAATACAAGAAACCAGTAGATTGTGTTGAAAATTTTAAGAAAGATTGGCCAAAAGTGGTCACACAGTATGTTTTTTTTTGTTTGAGAAAGAAAGTGTATGGATATTTTTCGGAACAGTCTATATAAGGCCGCCGCCGGTGGTTAAGCGCTAAGCGTGGTGAGTATCAGCCGTGGTTTTCTGAGGCAAACAAAAATACGGTCACTTCTTCCTTGGGAAGAGAAGTAATGCCGTTGGTTCCTGGTCATGTGTTGATAAAGTCCTAGCAGCTGAATTGGTTAAATTTGGGCGTCATAACTAAGTTGTTTATAAACTTTTTTAATCAGCGTCCTGCTAAGATAACAAGGTTTAATTATTTTAATAAGTTTGAATGTGTTTTGAAATAAGTTCTAAGCGAATAGGCTTTAAAAATTAAAATCATAAAGTTGAAACATTTACCGATCAGTGCAGCTGTTCAGATCTCTGTACGAATCACGTATGCTGGCGACGATTGTCAGTGTGAAAATAAAATTTCAAAAAAATCGGCAACACAGTTTGCCATTAGCATTGCTATTTTTGAGGAATTTGATGGTCGAAATTGCGATCGTGAGATTTTTTAACAACTTGTTACACGGAAACGTCTTGTGAAGTGAATGCATTTCAGACCAACGAGCATTTACAAGCACAATGTTCTTAGCAAGGAGCTATACAATACAAAAGAACACTTATTTCGATATTAGCAACAGCAATTTCCCCCCTTGACTAACTTTTTTTTACTATCATCCTTCCAGTCATGTGTCATCTCCGGTGAATCGGGTGCCGGCAAGACGGAAACAACGAAATTCATCTTGCAGTACCTCTGCTCGGTGACGTGCGATGTGTCCACCTGGGTCCAGCAGCAGATCCTCGAGGCCAACACCATCCTGGAAGCGTTTGGAAATGCTAAAACTATCCGAAACGACAACAGCTCCCGGTTCGGGAAGTTCATGCAGGTGTGCTTCGACTCAAAATGGTGCATCAAGGGTTGCATCATTCAGGACTACCTGCTGGAGCAGTCTCGGATAACGTTCCAAAGCCCGGGGGAACGGAACTACCACGTGCTTTATCAGCTGATTGCGGAAGGTTGCAACAACAAAGAAGTGGCTGCATTCTTGAACCTGAAGGATGCAGCCTTTTATCGATATCTGAATTCTTCCGAGTCTTCCGCTCAGGATGAATTGGACATCGCTGCTGAATCGAAGAAATTCGAGGCCCTGCGGCTGGCGTTTAACGTACTCCAGATCTCACAACCCTTGATCGACGGGATTTTCAAGGTGCTCAGTGCCATTTTATGGTTAGGTAATTTGGATTTCGCTGACATTGACGGGGAACGGTGTGAGTTGGCGGAGCAAGACAAAGCGATTGTACCAATTGTTGCCGAACTACTGGGACTGCAGGACTGTGATTTAGAACAAGTCCTACTGAAACGGCAGATCAATGTTCGAGGGAACATAACGGAAATTCCGTTAAAGGTGCAAGAAGCTCGCGAGAATCGCCATGCCATGGCAAAGGCATTGTACTCGAGGACGTTTGCATGGTTGATCAGTCACATCAATACCTGCATTAATCCGGGCCAAGATGCGTCGAGATTCTTAGGGGTGCTGGACATCTTCGGTTTCGAAAACTTCAATACCAACTCGTTCGAACAGTTGTGCATCAACTACACCAACGAAAAACTCCACAAGTTCTTCAATCACTACGTGTTTGCTCTGGAGCAGGAAATCGTAAGTTGTTATATATTTAAAGTGTAAGAATTTCTAACATGATTCTATATTTTCCGCAGTATCGACAAGAAGAAATCAAATTCTCACATATTCAGTTTACGGACAACACTCACTGCCTAGAATTGATCGAAAAACCTCCTCGTTGTATTTTGAAGCTCCTAACGGAGCAGTGCCATATGCCAAAGGGTTCGGACACGGCCTACCTCACAAATCTGCACAGTGAGTTTGAGAGTCATCCCCGATACGTAAAAGGTCAAGATCGGAGACACTGGGAGTCGGAGTTCGGTATCCGACACTACGCTGGTTGTGTAAGCTATACGGTTAAGGGCTTCGTGGACAAAAACAGGGACGTTCTGCAGGATGTGCTATTCGATCACATGAGTCGAAGTTCGAATGGCTTCGTTCAGGAGATCGCATCCTTCCAGGATTTGCTTTCCATCCAACAGGTGCAGACGGTTTCCACGGTGGGAACGGTTTCTCGGGGGACGTCCAAAGGAAAGCTAACGGTTAGTGATACCTTCCGGCAGCAGTTACAGGCTTTGGTTGACGTGTTGCAAAGTACTAACCCTTGGTATGTCCGCTGCATCAAACCGAATGCGGACAAGCTGCCAAACGATTACGACGATCAGTTGGTACTGGACCAACTACGGTATCTGGGCATGTTGGACATCATCCGGATACGCCGCGAAGGGTTCCCGGTGCATCTAACATTCGATGATTTCGTTCAGCGATATCAATGCCTCACAAAGCGCTTCCAAAATCTCTGCAGTAAAGATCAGGCCCTGGCCGTTATTCGGGAACTAAACGTGCCGCAAACGGAGTGGCAAACCGGTATAACCAAAGTTTTTCTGCGGAGCGTTGTCCACGAACCGTTGGAAGATGCTCGTAAGCAAGTCATAAATTCGAAGGCCTTGTTAATCCAAAGCAACTGGAAGCGTTTCAGCCAGCAGCGAAGCTACGGAAAGATACGGACTGCGGCACTCAGGATACAGCACGCTTACAAAGGGTGGAAGCTGCGGATCGAGTTTCTCAAGAAACGCCGAGCGGCGATCGTCATCCAAAGTCACCTGCGAGGGGTGTTTGCCAGGGAGGTGGCGACAGCGCTACGCGAAATGCGTCGCGTGGACGAAGAGATGCGAAAGAGGGAACGACTGGAAGCGGAACGAAAGGAACGGGAAGCGGCCCAAGCCGAGGCCGATCGAAGGGCGCTGGAGGAAAGTGAAAGGTTAGTGGCGTGCTATTGATTTTGTTTGGTTTTAAGGGTCTAGTTTCGTAATCGTTTTCTTTTGTTGTGAATGATGATTAATTATAGATGAAAACAAAACTGTGTATTTTTGGTTCTAGATTTCGTTTTTGCATCCTTCTCTGTAGTTGTTCGGTTTCCCCTCAAAACCTGATTCTTTTCTCTACGGACGCAAGGCTCCTTGTCAGGATGTGTACGAGTCCGTAGAAAATGGAATTCCCAGTCGATTCTGAGAATTGATATCACTTTATCAACATTTTCAGCTTTGCAAATTTGACTCTGGTACTCCTTTTGATTTTACTCTCGGTCGTAATTACCGCTGTCGTATCCTAAACGAAGTGTGCTTTGTCAAATTTTATTTGTGCCAAACAAACGACGAACCACCTTAACTTTTCTTTTGTTTTCAAATGAAATTAGTGTATTCTGCTTGCGTCTTTGACTATGCATCTTTTCTGTTCGTCTCGGTTTTTCTTTGCTTTGACTCTTAAATTCCTAACCTCTACATTGAATGCCGTTCGCTACAACTACAACACTAATCACTATTGACTGAAAAAAAAAGAAACCGAAGCATGCATAATAGTAGTAATGGAGACCGGACTAGCTCCGACGAGGGGTGAGTTGGTTCCTTCCGATGTTGTGTCATTTGTTGACTGTAGTGTAATGTTTGAGTCAACAGTTGATGTTTGCTCCATGTTTTTTACCATAAATTTGTTGGATCATCTGTCTTGTTTTTTGTAGCGGGTAGATTTTTGTCAAATATGTACTCGTATGCTCATTAGCCTAGATCATTCAATTATCATTAATCATCCAACTCCCTAGGCTCTGGCCTATTTGGTTAATTTCGAGCTTAAGATGACAACTCCAACTGCATTCGAAAATAACCTAGTTCGATTTTCTTTTCAAAATCAATTCTTTGCCTGTCTTTGTCTGCCTTTCATATTTCAGTAAAAAATCATACAAAATTGCATCAGAATGTACATAACCATTACTAAAGTTTTTCATTGATTACAGTTGAGGACATAGCTTTTGATTTATTGATCCTCACACCCGTTATTGAATACTTATTCATACAAATCACTCATTGTGACCCTACTAAAACAAGGAGGTCTATTTATAGCACAGTTGAGTTAATCTCTCTTGTATACAATGACACAAACAGTGACATCGACCATGATTTTTCATTAGGGCCTAACTGACAAACGTAAACAATGGCTTCTTCCGTAAGTTACTCGTGGTACAAAGGCTACCCATGTGAGCCTCCAATTCTAACGAATAGGTTGTACTCCCTCTCTTCTAAATAAACAGAGTGGATTGATTAGAAGAAGTCATTGTTTACGTTTTTCAGTCGAAATATTATTACATATAATGATTATATAATATCGCGAATCTTTCTGTATATAATGAATAAAAGTAACCCTGCTTACAAATGCTTCAAGCTTAAAGCTGCCATATTGATACACGCTATTTCCAAATAACCCAAAAGTGAGTACGATTAACCCAAATCGGCCAGAAGTATGGCTTCTCAAAAGTGAGTAAAGATAGTTGGGAGCAACCCGTTGACAATTAGCCATCATCGATCAGAATCAAGCCGATGTTGACTGTTTGTCATCTTACCACCACAAACTATCTTTACTCAGTAGTCATACTTTTAACCGATTTGAGTTAATCGTACTCAATTTTGGGTTGTTTGGAAGAAGCGTGCTCATGCCTTTAACAACTTTAACTGATATCGGTATTCTTCTTCTAACTCCCAAACACCTCACCATCCAGGGTCGCTAAGCAAGAGATCCTCGCTCTATCGCAAATGGCCGAGCAAATTAACTCTAAGCTACACTCGCAACAACAACAGCATGCAGCCAACAACAACAACAACAACAACAACAATAACACCGCCAACAACAACATCAACAACAATATCGGCAAAGATGCCCTCCTTAACGGGAATGCCAGTTCCGGTACGGCATCACCGGCCATACCGGTGGCCGCTTCCGGTGGTGCCAACCATGCCCACCAGCAGAGCAACGAATCGGTCGATCTTGATAATCTGTTCGCCTTTCTCAGCGAGGTGCAACCGAACGGGGCCAATTCCAACGCCATCATCGACGAAATTGGCGATCAGATGGACAATCTGGTGGAAGATTTGGATGTGGAGCTAGAGTCGGTGATTCAGCAGGAGATCGAGGGACTGACGAGTGAGCGGAATAATAATGTCAGCAACCGGGGACCAGCGCCAATGGTCAATGGGATCAATAATAATAATAACAGCATCGTAAGCAACAAGCCAACGACACCAAAGCCAATGGGGTATGTAGATCTATTGATTAGCTATATTTGCTTTTACTCATGAATACTACTCTGGAATACTAAAAGAGCTGGCGCATGAAAAAATCGCGTGGGCTTACCCATAGATAATAAGGCAAGATAATTACTTTGGCTCAATATGAAACATAGTTTAGCTCGCCATTTGTTTGGCGACAGACAAACTAATTATTTTAGGGTGGCATTAAAGCAAAACGGCCTTAGACCATCCCCACCGGTGGGTTCGTATCTGGGTAATATTTTGATGACTGAGAGCGTTCCTATTTTGATTTAGCCACCCACTTTCGCATCGGTCGTTCAGAAAAAGGTAACACAGTAAGACTCAAATTTATTCTCGCACCGGTTTTGTTGCGCTAAATATTTCGGGAAATGCATAGTTTGAATACTCTTCCACACAGGTTTTCGACGTTCTGCTTTGTCACAAAGATTGGATCTTGGAAAACATCCAGCCAAGCCCTGCAAAGCACTTCGTTGTCTTATTGCGTCCAATTCGTTCCACGGGATTTTGATGCACTCATTTTCTCACAACATATCACAATAAACGTGAAATTAGCAAATAACACTTTAAAAACAAATCACTCAAATTCAAATGAAAGTCTTCCAGATGAAGATGTTGCTTTAACGTTTCCACTTGTTTTGCTTATTTTTCTTCAAATAGCAACGCTCGGCTCGGTTGGGTCGGGTTATCAAATTTACGAATCGGCTGCTCACCGAGCGAGCAAATTGTCATTTTCCAACCAGGTTACCAACCAAAGGTACGGTGTCGAGTTGTCAAACAGGTAAACAACTTACGGATATTACCGTATCGATGCGGTTGGTCTTAGTGGTTCTCATAGCACGAGAAATGAGGAAACGGTTTTTGTTGTTCTCAAAGGCTTACACACTAAGATAAGAATACCCAAAGATCGTCAAAAACTACAGATAATCGCTCAGAAGTACACATACCCATATTGTGCGTAAATTCTGATTACCTAATATTGGGTATTAGTATTGAAGGAAGATAAACGTTAACAATTATCCATTTCGTATTGTTATTTTTACATAAAATTGGGTATATTTTTGTTGTTTTTTTTATAGCGATGCATTGTATACAGACACGCATTTTAAAAATGTATCCATCCGGATTAGTATTCTTAATGCTAGACCTAAGGGGAAAAATGTTTTAAAGTATCACAGAAAAAAAAATCTGTTTAAAAAACAGTATTCTACATCGACCGAACATTTTAACAAGTCCATATTTTCACTTCGAAGCAAAGCCGAATTGTACTCTCAGATTCAGGTTGGTCCACAGGGATCCGTCTGAGCTAGACTCAAATAAAAGAATGCAAAAGTTATTGCGTTAATATTAGGACATAAACAAACTTTATTTATTGAAAGTTGAAAAAATACTAGGTTTTCGTTTAGAAAAATATCAACAATCAATATGCAACTAGCGATTTGAAATTGGTTCACTGTTGTAGAACCCCATGAAGCCAGCACCTTGCTACACATATTTGAGCCTTTGTTTTGATTTGTTGTGTTATTTTGACAGAATATTTAAAGGTGTGGTCGTGTGAGTTCATTATTAGGGGCGCATTATTAAGCTTGGGACCGATGTGCTAGTACTGACTGAGCCAAGAAAAAAATCGTATTTGTTCGGGACCTACTGGTTTTAGAGTTAGTCTATGAAAATATGGCGACTTCTTTCGCGTTGCTTCAGTCTTCAATCAGTAACGACAAATTTATTCAATTTTGGGTAAATAATAAAACACAGCCATTCAAGCTTCAATCTCAGCATGTGTAAAATTCCACAACCGTCAATTTAAAAGGAATCGCCAAATGACAATAAGCAACTAGCAGAAAGTACACTGAACCCAAACATCAACACATAAATAAATTCACACATAAACAGAACCCTCTGAGGAACACAAATGAAGTTTATGTATCATATGAAAAGTTTGTGTAGCTACACATAGTGGTTACTTGTACACATGGGAAGTATGTGTGGTTACAAATAGATATCATTTGTTGATCATATTGCAAAAAATCATGTGTGGGACACATAGATATTATCATTGCTTTTTTTTATCAGTGTAGGAAAGTGAGCGGGTTTCGATCCTTTATTCGTGATGGTACCAGTTCTAATGGCGATTGATAGGTTCTTACCGAATGATGTAAAATGGAATGTTTGTCATCCTCATTTCAAATGATTCTCGTTATAGGGTTTTTCCAATGCAATACGCATTCGATTTTGGAATGACGATTTTTCATACACCGTGCATTCAAATTTGAATGGGAGGTCAATTAACTTCGCGTATTGGTTAGTCAACATTAGAAGAATAATCATCTGGTTTCTAGAGAATCGTCCTACGCCTGCATCTATCATTCGAAACTGCAACTTCAATTTTTCGATATCAACGCGCGGAGGATTCATTCGATAAAAGGAGGATGTTTGGGTTCAGTGTAAGTGAACTACGTGGCGTTAGTGAAGAGGCGATTACTAATGCTAGTGAGTGCTAGTGGTTTGAAAATTTACACAAAGTTATCGATTAATTTTGTTCTTGCTAAAACGTCTGTCTGTGATAATAACGTCCTCTACACGCTAAGATAAGATTACCGAAAATACGGTTTTAATTTTACCGAAAATAAGGTTTTGGTAGCAAAACCTAAAGCACGGCCATTCATGCTTGAATCTCGACTTGTGTAAATTTCCGCAACCGTTAATTTGAATTGAATCGCCAAATGTCAATAAGCATTTAGCAAAAGCAAATCTGTCAGTTTTGTAGACGCTATGTGGCATATAATTGCACGTCAAAACATCGTGTCAATATCGGGTGGCATGTTGCGAACGACGGAGTGATATTTTGACATGCTAGCAGATGCCGTAACTTCACCACATCAGTGGGCACCTCGACTAAGTGAACTACGTAGCGTTAGTGAAGCAACAGTTGCTTACGCTAGCACTTGCTAGCGATTTGAAAATTTAAACAATGCTATCGAATAATTTTGCTCTTGCTTAAACGTCTGTCTGTGCCTAAAGTATCGGTATAATTTACCAAAACAAAACGTTTGATTTTACTTATTTTTTCAGTAAAGTGGATTTAAAGATTTTATCGTTATATTTTACCTAAATTTGGTTAAAAATGCTCTTATTGAGCTGCAAGCACTTTCGGTAAAAATTACCGTACAAAAATAAGTAATTATTAATGTTTTTCCCGGTTTTCTAGCAATACCGGAATTTCGGTAATCCATGTTTCCCGATAATTTCAGTATGTGCACTTTTGTGCGGTTTTTGGTATTTTTTACCGAATTTTACGTTTTCTTGTCTTAGCGTGTATAGGAAAAAGGACATTACCCGAAAGTCAGTAAAAATGGATCGCAGCAAGCCGTGCTATAAAACTGACGTGTTTTGTTTTTGCTGCGTCGTTTTTCACGAGAAAAAATCAAACAATAATTCGTAATTTAGATTTAACTAACAGTGAAATCTTAAAATATCCGCCTTATTTGGAAAAGAAGTAGTGAATACAATCGATTGTATTGTATGTAAAGTAACCTCGGAATGGGCGTGACTCTCCAGACATTCTGAAATGGGTTGCTGGATCTGCAATAGAGCTATCACTTTCTAGCTCTCGGATTAAAGCTGCTTCCAATGGCCACTTAATGGATTGTTGTAAACAGATTTCTTCCATAACACCATTGCCGGCCAATGAGTGTTAGATTGTACACACACATTACCCGAAAGTCAGTAAAAATTACTGCTTATTATCGTTTAATATGACCGACATTTTAGGTATTGTCAACATTACCTAATTTTAGGAAAAATATATACCTAATTATAGGTATTCTTACCTAATACCTGGTACAGACATACAACGTACAGCGTTGTACGAACTGTCAAATAGTTTAATCCAGTACAGAAAAACACGTACTAGACTAATGCCTGGTACAGACATACAACGTACAGCGTTGTACCAACAATCAATATGTAACTAGCGATTTGAAATTGGTTCACTGTTGTAGAACCCCTTGGTCCGAATTACACCTTGAAGCCAGCACCTTGTTATACATATTTGCGCCTTTGTTTTTGATTTGCTGTGTTATTTTGACGAGAGTATTTGAGAGTGTGTTCATGTGAGTTCATTATAAGGGGTGCATTATTGAGCTTGGGACCAGAGCTTGGGACGATGTTCTAGTACTGACTGAGCCAAGAAAAAATCGTTTTGTATGGGACCTACTGGTCTTAGAGTTAGTCTATGGTTGTACCACGGACTAATTGGGTCCATGGTTGTACTCCTTTAGTCTAGTACGTGTGTTTTGGTACTGGATTAAAGTATTTGACAGTTCGTACAACGGTCAGCGTTGTATGTCTGTACCAGGCATAAAGGAGTACAACGTTGTACCAACAATCAATATGCGACTAGCGATTTGAAATTGGTTCATTGTTGTAGAACCCCTTGGTCCAAAGTACACCTTGAAGTCAGCACCTTGCTGTACATATTTGCGCCTTTGTTTTGATTTGCTGTGTTATTTTGACAGAATATTTGAGAGTGTGTTCGTGAGAGTTCATTATTATGGGCGCATTATTAAGCTTGGGACCGAGCTTGGGACCGATGTTCTAGTACTGACTGAGCCAAGAAAAATATCGTATTTGTATGGGACCTACTGGTCTTAGAGTTAGTCTATGACACTACCACACCCAATAAGGCGAATCTAACAATGAGAAATTCTTTCTTGTCTAGACAAAATCGTCAAAAGGTCCAAAGTAACAATTGTAAACGATGACATTGTTTTAAAACATACATTTCCTGGAAACGCCAGGTAGCTAACATCTACCTATATCCTACCGACGAGAAGGTTAGAACTCCCTCTATCTGTTTCTTATGCTATGGTAGAATCCAGGTTTAAAAAAAAAGAAGACACAGAGTGGTGATAAATCTGACAACTCCCATGTTAAAGTAAAGGACGAAAATTTTAAAATGCTTCTAGAAAAATCAGATGAAATTCTTATTAACAGCGGTTTGTTGTAGGGAGAATAATCCAAAACTACCCAATGAAGACATTCTCAGCAAAATAAAAATAATGTCACATACACGGTAAGCTTCCTTTACCCATTAATGGGAACGATTTATTATTATTGTTATTCCTTCCATTTTACCGTAAAACTGCGTCTACCCATTTAAATTGGTAAACGCCGTTTTTCAATAAAATGCGTAAAAAATCCACAGGAGGAATAACAATAATAATAAATCGTACCCATTAATGGGTAAATGAAACTTACCGTGTAATCAAATTTATCCTTCTGCCAGTTGACCCAACTAACGAATCGAATTCGCTAGATGGGTCGAAGTGGTGGCCCAACCACCGAATTCCGACTGCCTCGCAACTGAACATCACACCGATTTACCCCTGGACGAAGTTGGGTTTGGTCGGTGTGATTGAGTGATTTTTATCTCGATGAATTGGCCAATTGTTGCACCGTCGCTTATGGGAGCTTACACCTTGAACAACCTTAAATTGAAGAGTAGCAAATATTTTCACCACACTCTTCCCATGTGCGAATTAAAATCTCCTAAAATCAACCATAGCTCTGGCATTGTGAGACAAATAGTCAAAAGGTCCCTGCAGTCAGTCAGTCAGTTCAGTCAGTTCAGTCAGTTCAGTCAGTCCAGTCCGTCCAGTCCGTCCAGTCCGTCCAGTCCGTCCAGTCCGTCCAGTCCGTCCAGTCCGTCCAGTCCGTCCAGTCCGTCCAGTCCGTCCAGTCCGTCCAGTCCGTCCAGTCCGTCCAGTCCGTCCAGTCCGTCCAGTCCGTCCAGTCCGTCGGTCCGTCAGTCCGTCCGTCAATCAGTCGCAGTCCGTCCAGTCCGTCTAGTCCGTCCAGTCCGTCCAGATCCGTCCAGTCCGTCCAGGTCCGTCCAGTCCGTCCAGTCCGTCAGTCCGTCAGTCCGTCCAGTCCGTCCAGTCCATCGAGTCCGTCCAGTCCGTCCAGTCCGTCCAGTCCGTCCAGTCCGTCAGTCCGTCCAGTCCGTCCAGTCCGTCCAGTCCAGTCCAGTCCAGTCCAGTCCGTCCGAGTCCGTCAAGTCCATCAGTCCGTCCAGTCCGTCAGTCCGTCATCATGTCCAGTCCGCCAGTCGTCCAGTCCATCGAGTCCGTCCAGTCCGTCCAGTCGGTCCAGTCGGTCCAGTCAGTCCAGTCAGTCCAGTCAGTCCAGTCGGTCCAGTCAGTCCAGTCAGTCCAGTCCGTCCAGTCAGTCAGTCAACTTAAATTCGCAATTCAACAAGTTGTGTGTATCAAAGTTACCGTCTTCGACAAAGTTTCACAGCGCCATGTCTGCTTAGATTATTTTTTACAGAAATCTGTAAAATTTTACCTACCGTTTATCTGTAAAAAATTACCGGAATTTGTAACATTTTACCGAAATCCGTTCAATCGGTTTACCGAACGTTCAGCTGTTGAGAATTCGGTACAATTTTACAGATTTCTGTAAAACAACCCCAGTGTGTACGATCTAGAACTAAGGTGATTCTTTCAAATGTCTCAATTTTACATTCTAAACAACTTTGCTTAAGACGGCAACTCTCTAAAGCTTCATTTGACAAAGATAGACTGCACCGCCTTCTCTGCAGCACAATTTGATATGATAATATCAAAAAACGATTCGTTTGCTCTGAGAAACTTTGCTGAAAACACCAACTCTCTGTAATGAATTAGAAATGAACCTGTTCCCTTTTGTAGCAGATTCCCGGTGGGCAATGTTAACGGAACTGGTTCTTTTTTGTTCCATAGCAGAGACCAGAATCTTTCAAATGGTGCATTGATTCTAAGTTAAAATTTCGAAATTCTACGAAGGGTTGGATTCCGGATTAATATTGACCCTAACGTCTTATGGGTCACTTCTTTGTACAACCACATTAAACAGATTTTTATAAAAAATATGTTTATGCAAAAATGAAGAAATCTGTAAAATATTAAAGGTCTGAAAATGTTAGTTGGTTAGTTGGAAATGGCCAATTGGTTCAAGAATAAAAAAGATAGCGTACATTGGTTGCGTACATGTTGCGGCAATATCTTAGGAAGTTAAGAACGATATAACGGCGTTTGATTAAGCCTCTGATAACACTCTAGCCCATGACTAAATTAAACCAAACTGATCAAGTTTGAAAGGAATCGAGTCCTTTTGCCATATAAATTCTAAATTGGACGCATCATCACCTCAGGATTTCGAGACTGAATATTGCAGATATCGAACAGGGTTACAATTGCTGACTACTAAACTTTTCTCATGTATTCCTATTATCATCCAAAATTGGGAGTGCAATATCTGAAGCCTCCATTTATAAGCCGCCTTCTAAACTATGTTTGCCTTGTTATAACTAATCAATGGAATCTCCAACTCTTCCCTCTTAGAATCCCATCCCTTCCGGAACCAACCATGCCACCGCCACCGATTCCAACGGACAACAACAATAGTTCACTGCCAAATCCGGTCCCGATTCCGTCCGTGAAGGACCCGCACCACATTCGCCGCAAGGAGGAGCCCATCTACGAAGCCGTCATTCATCTCAAAGAGCTTCCACCGCCTCCGGAGGTACACGAGAAAGTTCCTCCTGTTCCCCAGCATCAACCCGGACAGACACCGTCGGCCTTGCAACAGCAACAACTTCAAGCACAGCACCAGCTACAGCTGGCAGCCCACCAGCTCAGCCTCCAGCAACAACTGCAGCAGCAACAGCACAACAATCATGCCCCGCCTCCGCCACCGCATGCTCACGGAGTTATTCATCAGCCACAAAATCTGGAAAATGGAGGGCACAAGCTGCGTCCCAAGAGTCCAGCCGTCATTCGTTCCGCCAGTCCCGTTCAACGAGGTTCAGGTGGACCGATGAGCCCTTCATCACCAAAGCACAGCCGACCGAATTCAAGGGCTTCTTCAACCGGTGGTGGGCATCCGTTGGCTGAACGGGAACAACGGAGAAAATACCGGGTGGAGAAGAAGCTTCAAGAAATGCAGCAGATGGATATAACCGAGCGAGAGAAAGAACTGTTGCGAGATGATGTGTACTACGACATACTGGAATTTGCTGAGAGTTACTACAACACTCATGAGCGATCCCCGGAAGGAACCATTATGGCAACCCTGACGCGGAAGGGACGCAAGTCGGTTGACATGGTGCCGAAGTATGAGATGATAACGTACTACCGGGGCAATACGATTCCTTCGTCACACATTCACATGTACGATCCGGAGAATGTGACCCTAGCGTGCAATATTTTTAGGGTAAGTTAGGGTAAGGTTATCTCAAATGTGTTCTAATCCGTTCTTGTATTTTGTTTTAAAAGGACCTTTGCAAATACATCCGTGGTGAGTTGAGCAGCGAGAAAGAACTGCAGGTGATACAGTTCATCATCGGCCAGGGAATCGAGCGTGAAGAGCTGCGAGATGAAATCTTCGTGCAGTGTATGCGTCAGGCAACGAATAATCCGAGCGTGGACTGGACGGATCGGGTATGGTTGCTACTCTGTCTGACCATTGTGGCGTTCCAGCCGAGTAAGCTATTGTTCCGGTACTTTGTGAGCTTTCTGAAGAAGAATCTGGAGTCACTGGAGGGCAAACTGAGACAGTACGTACAGTGGTGTCTGGATAACTGCAAGAATACGAAGGTGCGCTGCCGACAGTATGCACCGTCCAGCGTGGAAGTTGCGGTTAGTATGGCTGCCCTCGTGGTTGGTTAGTTTTCTATTCTTTTTAACCCATATTATTTTAGGCCATGAGACGGCTGGGAACGATTGTGTGTCGGTTCTTTTTCCTGGATGGTCGTACAAAGGCCATTGACGTACACCCGACGGATACGGCGAGCGATGCCGTTGCCAAGCTGGCAGAGAAACTGGGGTTATGTAATATCGAAGGTTGGGCCATCTACCAGTCGAGACCAGACGGGGAAGAACATGTCAAGTCACACGATTATCTGTATGACATCATTGCTGCCTGGGAAGCGTAAGTATCTTTTGTGTTGGATTGTTGTATTTTTTGCTTTAATCCTTGGACTAATGGAATGAGATTGACTTAACTAATGGTGAGATGCTGAGGGGGTTCATGAACGGGAAGATCATTGTAAATAGGTCAACGTATCAATCGAACATGCGGGAAATCGTACTGACATAACCTCATTTTGTGTACAAAGATCATCGTTTGAGCCAAACTTAACTTCGGTGTTCCATGGACAAAATGGAAGCAGTGTGTGTATCATCGGAGAAGGGGTTTGCAGTGGATTCATAGGCTTATTTTCAAAAGACCATCGGTTATAACCACGCAAATCCAATTATTTCAGCGGACGTGATCGCGGTGGCCATCAAACCAATATCGTCAAGAAAGTCAACCGCCGAGCCTACCGAATCTTCCTCTATCTCAAACTACCAGAAGAACTTCGTAGCAAAGACATACTGAAGTACTACACTACTTGACAGGGCAATACTTGTACTGAACTACATTCGTGTGTAGGGACTGGACAATACACTAGCTATGATGTAGTAGCTACCAGGCAACTGAATTGATTTTGGGGGAAATTTCAATTTTTCTTACAGTAAACAAACCAAAATTCATGCTGGAAGCTCGACACTACGCAAGAATGCCACCACCTTGGGTTCGGGTGAGAATCGATTCGTTTTCAAGAAACGACTATTCAAGAGCACTCGGGAACTCTCGCAGGATCCAGTTGAAGTCAACATGCTGTATGCGCAGGCTGTCTACAGTGTGGTGAAGGTAAGATTCGAAAGAGTTTTTTGAAAGAATAAGGTTGAGTAGTTGATATTTTGCAGTGTGACGACTTTCCTGTATCAGAGAAGGTGGCCCTTCAACTAGCTGGTCTACAGGCTCAGGTCGCTCTGGGTGATCCTTCAAATCAACCCAAACCAGAGTATTACTCCGATGTGGGCAGTTATCTTCCGGAACGTATAAGCAAAACTCGTGAAGAACAGTTTTGGGTTCCGATCTTGGCTCAAGCTCACCGTCAGTACGGTGCTGGCCGCACAGAACTAACCGCTAAGGTCTTGTATCTTTCCTGTGTGATGCAGTATCCGCTGTACGGTACCACAATGTTCGCTGTATCATACCGGGGCTATTGGAGCTACGGAAATAGTCTGATCCTCGGCGTGAACTGCGAGGGCATTATCTTGATAAAGCCTGATGATAAATTTGTGCTGTACGAGTTCCGCTACAGTGATATCGAGTCGATCATGCTAGATCCAAGCGATAGCTTCATTACGATCAGCCTTAACCGCCATACAAACACCAGCACTACCGCGGATCAGCAGCGATGCTTCGTGTTCGAAACGTCGCAGAAGAATGAGATCGGTTCGCTGATCGTATCTTACTTCCCGGCGCTATCGAACTGGATCACTGAAAACGAGGTCCCTGCCAAGAAGAGTAAGGGAATTACAAACGAAGATCGCGTCAGGCTGCATCACAATGTGGTTGTATGTCGGCGACACTTGGTGGATGCGGAGATCCTCAGAAAGCCGCAAGATCCTAGCGGTGGCTTTTTGAGGAATACACTACGACGGCTGTCGAAGCATCGGTTGGAGAAACTTCGTGCGGAGCATGGAAGTTCAGCGCATGATCACGGTGAAACATATAAAGGGTTTCCCCATGCGTACTGGGCCTTCAGCAGACAACCTTTGCCACAGAGCATGAGTAAGCTACCGGATCAAGAGGAACAGTCTATGGTTCAGGTGTTCAACTCAATCCTAACTTACGCTGGACTGGGTCAGAATGGTAGGTTTTACACTGATGGTTCATTTCTGAGATGAATAAAATGCTTTCCATTTTAGGTGAAACTGTTCAACGAGCCGAAGACGAACACATAACCTTGATTCAATCGATCATGGACCGATGCATGCGCAAGGAATCGCTTCTGAACGAACTGTACCTGCAGTTGATCAAGCAAACGACGGACCATCCGGATCCGAACTCACGCGTGAACCTACGTCATTGGGCCCTGCTTTCATTGGCATGTAGCGTTATTCTTCCTCCTCAAAAAGTTGTTAGGAAATACTTGATAGGTCATTTGAAGCGATGCGCTAGCGACTTCATCAGCGAAGAAGGCAAGTATGCTCGCTTTGCCGAGAAGTGCTTCTTCAAAACACAAGGAACTCGTCGACGACAATGGCCTCCAAGTCGAGAGGAGATCGTGTGCACAATCAACCGTAGGCCGATCTATGCTCGGTTCCACTTCATGGACGGACAGTACCACTCGGTAGAGTTTCATCCGAGTTCGACTTCCAGGGAAGTCATGGAGATTGTTAAGAAGAAGATTGGACTTCAAGAAAACGCACAAGGTATGGTATTGTAGGGGTTTTGTAAGCTTCGTTCATTCAATCCAAATCATCTCTTCCCATTCCATTTATCCTATGTAGGCTACGCCATATACGAAGTGCTAGGTGCTTCCGAACGCGCATTACTCCCGGATGAGAAGGTTGCTGATGTAATGTCGAAATGGGAAAAGTATCGCACTGCGGCCGCACAAGCTGTCCAGCAGAATCAGAGTTCGAATCTTGCACCGGCATGTCGTAGACAGCACCATCTGTTCCTGTTCAAGAAGCATCTCTTCTGTGACCAGTACATGAATCTGGAGGATCCGGTGGAGAAGGAACTGTTGTACCATCAGGTGTTGCACGGTTTACGGACCGAACGATTCCCGATTTCCGAGATGGAGGCGGTGAGATTGCACAGAGTTCTGGTCTGAAGTTTCCTAACAACTAACGTTCTTTTCCGTAGATCATGTTGACGGCACTGCAAGGCCAGCTGGAACTAGGTGACTGCTCGGACGTGGTCCAAGACTACCGTGCGATTGCGGCCCACTGTCTACCGCCACGCTTCGTACCGAACATCCCGCACGAGGGTGTGGCCATGCATCACCAAAGTTTGCGAGGAATGACTTCGGCCGAAGCGAAGAAGTCTTTCCTCAATCTGATTCAAAGCTGGCCCCTGCACAAGGCGACCATCTTTGATGTGATGCAATCGTTTACTTCCAACTGGCCTCGGATACTGTGGCTGGCGGTGGATCAGAAGGGGCTGCACCTGCTGGAGCACCGTTCGCGCAACACGCTCTGCACGTACGAGTACCAGTCGATCCTGTCGTTCTCGCCGAACATGAACTGTCTGATGATCATCACCGGTTCGGACAAGAAGCAGTCGAAGGTGATTCTGACGACGTCGCAGGTGAGTGATGGGTGAATGGGGGTGGAAGGGGGATGTCTTGTGCCGGATAGGAAAATTGGGTCTATTTCCGGTGAATTCAATTCAATATGTTTTGTAAGCAAACCGTTGGAAAATCGGCGCCGCCTAGCCTAGGTTTCACCAAACTAAAATTGACAGCCTATCAAATCTCAAGGCGCGCAGGTGGCGCTATCAACATGCGAATCACCAAAACTAACGGAAACACGCTGTAATTTTAAAATGGCAGTTTCAGAAATTTACACACGGAGGGTACTCTAGCTTGGATGTCTGTTCTCTGTGGTAACATATTAACTGATTTAGAACAAGTGTGCTACTTGAGTATTGCAATGAGATTGAAGTATCGTTAGCACGAACACGTCTTCGGAATATTAAACCATGCAGTGATAGGACTCAATACGTAGATTTAGTTTTGAAGAGGAACATATTTTATTAGTTTATTTAGAGATATGGATCATCTGATCCTCAACCATCTAATTGCGAATTTCAAGGAAGTTTTGTTCGTGCATTTAAAGCTCCTCTAGTTTTACTTTTACTGACTTCCACTTCCCAAGATCACGTTGATATGAAAGTTCATCCTGTTGGAACCAACAGAAGACATAAGCCACAAAGTGGAACACACCGAAAAGCCGGAATACCGATATGACTTTCGTAACCCGGGGCGGATTGAAACGAGTGAAAGATTCACGATGTCATTTATTGTTGGCTATCTCTCGTGGAATGAAAAAAGTACACCAGGATCGACGAAACCTCTCGGCTGCCGCATTTATTCAGTTGAACGTGTAGATATGCATTCTTCAAGTCCCAGTAATGAACTGTCATTTTCTTCACTCCAGCAACTGTCATCGAGATTCTCAGGGTTGTCTGTGTGGCCACGGCAGCGAATATGGCATCGACACCATACTGCAGCAAATAGCCCTGTGCGACTAAACGGGCTTTGAAACGAGTCACATTTCAAGTATTGTCTTCCTTTCGTTTGTAAACTCATTTTTTTCTGATGGGTCTGCGGCCGGGTGGCAATTCCGTCAACGTTCCCTGCTTCATCAGCGAAACGTTCTCCTCCTGCATCGCCTTGTGCCAGGAATCTCTTTCGGAGTCATTGGTCGCCTCGTTATAACTCGCGCAATCGACGTAGTCCTTCAAGCGTTGCGGAAGATCTCCCCGTGTACGCTGTGCACCAGCATTGGGAACCTGCTCTTCTTCAGCTTCAGGTGCCTCCTCAATTTCAGACTCCGTGTGAATCGAATGCTTCTGCAGGTCCGCATCAGTTCCCAGGTCATACAAAACGTAATCCCCCACATGTTCTTCTGACTTACCGTGGTTTTCGAGGGACCCATTCTTAAACTCGTAATTGTATTCGAGGTGGGATCGAGGAATCTATACGCCTTTTTGTCGTCGCAATAGCCCACGAAGATAAGTAGCTGGGCATTGCAATCCAGCTTTGAACGTTTTACGTCTGGCACATGAACGTAAGCTCCCGAAGACACGAAAACGTTTGAACGCTGGCTTCTTGGCAAACCACATCTCAAAAGCGGTTCGGTTCACTGAACGAGACGGAAGCCGATCCTGGACGTATGCCGCCCTGACTATTGCTTCACCCCAGTACTTCCGGTCAAGCCCAGCATCGATGAGCATGCCCGTCGTCATTTCTTGCAGTGTCCTGTTTTTCCGCTCGGCAACCCTATTCTGCTGGGGCGCTGCTGTGTACTGAGCCTGAATTCATTTCTTCTCATAGTAGTCCTTCATTTCGCGGTTGATGTACTCGCCCTCGCTGTCCGAGCGAATTACGCAGGGTGCTCTCCCAAAGTGGTTGTTTACGTATGCTACGATCTTCTTAATGCACCCAGTTACATCGGACTTCTTACGTAGCAAGCACACAACGGTGTACCGGTAAATGTCATTAGACAGCGACATTCTCCGGGCGTCACATTTTTCGCAGGCCCACAAATATCCGTATGCAAGTAATCTAAAATGCGTAGTGATCTGTTATCTGATATTTTGGGAAAGGTCATTCGAGCAAATTTGCTCGCAAACCAGTCGGAGGCCACGGTTGTGCATTTCGAAGCCCGTGTCAAGGTAATTCGTCTTGATGCGATCCAAAACGGCTGGATCTCGATGACCGAAATGCCTATGCCATGTATGCTGGCATTTTACCAAATCTCGGTGCTCCGAACAGATCTTCGCTTCATTCGCCACCTTCAGCATGTAAAGATTTCCGCTCAGAATTCCTTGAGCGTCTGTGAGTACATAGTATCTCACAGATCGAATCATAAAACAGCATGTTGAAACCTTTCTGCACTAGTGCCAACTCCTCGAACCACTAAAAACCCACCCGTGTCTTAAACTCTGGACCCTCCCCGGCACCACCTTTTTGTATTACTTCGGGGAGGAAACTATTGTGCTTGTTAAGCACGCACTATGTCTAACTACTTAGGGCTTTAGTAGTTAGGTGGTCCCTGCGACCTGCCTTTGGTCGTTTTGCCATTTTTGTTGAAGATCGAGGACGATCTGGGAGGCTGCTACGCATACCGCGTCCCAGACGTCCCGGCCCTGGCACATCCTCGGGACCAAATTGTCCGGAGTCGTGTCGTGACCGCTTACGGCAATCATGCCGGATCTCGCGCCGTCGAGGCGAGGACATGCGAAGAACACATGTTCCGCAGTTTCCTCACCTCCTGCGCACTCGCTGCATGCGGAGGACTGTGCATGCCCATATTTGTGCAGGAATTGTCTAAAACAGCCGTGGCCAGACAATATCTGCGTTAAGTGGAAGTTCACTTGACCGTGTCGCCTACCGACCCACCTGGTTAATTCCGGGATTAGTCGGTGGGTCCACCGACCTTTGGTGGAGTTGTTCCATTCCATTTGCCACTTAACCATGGATGCGGCTCTAGTGGTCTTCCGAATACTTCTTGTTCCACGTTGCTCGAAGCACTCACACAGTTACTGACTACTATTCCGTAGCCTGGTTCGCTTTCGAGACATTCGATTTGTCTTCACGGTGATTACCTTCGGCTGCAGGAACTCTCGGCAGTTCTTCTTAAAATGCCCTGTCAGAATGCCCTGGCAGAAAAAGCATTTCTTGTTCAGTCT
The DNA here is from genome assembly GCA_034211315.2 of Aedes japonicus. Taxonomy (NCBI): domain Eukaryota; kingdom Metazoa; phylum Arthropoda; class Insecta; order Diptera; family Culicidae; genus Aedes; species Aedes japonicus. The sequence continues at coordinate 149,210 of JASCZW010000403.1, read as the reverse complement.
CAAACCTTGACCCAAGCTCTGACTTGGGCTCTGTCTCAAACGCTGTCCTTCCGACCGAAGCTTCATCGCACGTTCTCCAGAATAACCATTCCGTTTCACTCGACGTTGATTCTCTTCAAGCAGTTTCTGCTTGGCGATTCCAATCGTTAGGTTCGCTTCCAGGCGACTTTCCAATGCTAATCATGTCAATTTTCAAGGAATCCTCCAACGGCTGGGGCGTTGTCGCTGAGCACGACAAACGATCAAACAGCTCCTCTAGGTCGAAAAAGTGTTGCTCCATATTCGAATCTTCAGCCAGATTGAGGCTGCAGATTCTCCTCAGCAGCGCTACTCGCGATCCGAATCCATGCATCCTTTGCCGTAGCAACGTCTTTCACGAGGTTCAACCGTAGACTAACTCTAAAGGGTCACCCACAATTGATCCGTTGCGGATGCGTTGACGTAAATTTGACAGAAAACCTATGGGGAAACTGTCAAATTCACGCAAACGCATCCGCAACGTATCAATTGTGGTCCAGCCATAAGACCAGTAGGTGCCGAACAAATACGATGTTTTTCTTGGCTCAGTCAGTACGAAACTTAATAATTGAGTTCCCAAACTTAATAATTGAGTTTTACACCAACCTAACATAACCTCGCAAAATGAATCGGATGAATTTCTTTTGACAGATGTCCGTGGTTTGTTTATTTGAGGGAAGTTCATCCGTTTGAATTCGAAAACAAACAAACCACGAATAGCTGTCAAAACTGAATTCCATTCATCAGGATGAACCACACGTTCACCAGTGACGTCACCTTGCAAAATTCTATATGCCCCTAATAATGAACTCACACTAACACACTCTCAAATATTATGTCAAAATAACACAGGAAATAAAAACAAAGGCGCAAATATGTGGGGGGGGGGGGGCTACTCCCGCTTGAAGTTCTCCATACGCGTTTTGATGTTTAAGACGATGGGAAAGAAATTTCTCGGCCATTTGAATTTCTGTGGTACTGTAAACTCTACGCGAACATAATTCATCGCGCCGGTAGCGGAGCGCCAGAGTAATCGCACTTTCACTCGAAAATTAACAGCTAACACCCTTACACCAATATACATGAGTCGGCCAATGTGCAGATCCCAATTCACACCACCGCAGTTGGACTCTTCTCTCGCAGCCAAGGGATTTTGCGTCGTACTTTTCGACGAATGTTTTCGTCCGAAAAATAGAATCACTTTCGACGCAAAACACCGTGGAAAACCCCGTAAAGCCGGAATACCTTGTTAACTTTAAGAACGCGTGGCGAATTGAAACGAGTGTAAAATACATGACGTTGGCCATCTCTCGTGGAATGAAAAAAGTACATGTTTTTTTCCTCTCTGTAATGGCACAGACCTATCGGCCCATTTTTTTTTTATTTTGCTTCTCCTTTTGATTCCTGTTTCTCTCTCCTGTCAGAATGTAGCAGTGGCGGTGGATGAAACATATCGCCCCTCTTTACAATACATCCTCTAATATGAGCCTGTGCACGCTATAGATCATTGCACGGAATGTATTTTTTTGACAGTTCAGGGAGCTTGTTTACAAGGTATTAGAATCGCAGGACTGAAGCGACTGTCATCCACGAACAACAATCGTGAAGCCGAAAATTTCTAGAATTTGAACTGCCCAAACGAAATTTTTCATTGGCTTTTTAGATTCTGTACGATTAGATCCAAGAAATCATGTAAAATAAGAACTGGTGTCTGTTTTCATGCAATTTTAATAAATTTAGAGCACACAATCTCAAACCGATCTTACCGAAAATATTCTAAGTCCACGTAAATAAGCTCCCTGAACTGTCAAAACTGCGTTGATGATGCCATCGTGCAATGATCTATATAAAAAAAAAAGAATTTTACTGTGAGCCATGTTTTCAAGCGTCCTATGAGAGTGAGTGAGACAACACCAGAACACGGCTAATATTAAAAGTCAAAAAGACAAAACAATTATACCAGCGTGCACAGGCTCATTACCACGCTGCCAGGTGACTGGTAGTATTGATACAAGCGTCACACTGCAAAAATTGCACTGAGAATATATTTCAATGTGCAAAAAGCATTTTTTTATGGCACATCACATGCATCTCAGCTGATCCACCCTTTGGGTTTCCACCCGTATGGAAATGATCGTACACAGGCTTCTAGTCTATCATCATGACAGCCGTGTGTTCTTCTCACTTGATGCTTTTGATTGACTTCTCTGACGATAACCTCTCAACAACCGTCCAATTCCAGGCCTTCCAAATTGCTAACCTTATCCGTGAGTACATGGAGGTCATCCAGACGCAGATGAACGATGAATCACAAAAGGAGACTGCCGTACCGGGAGCACCTCAGGTACCGCCCCACAATCAACCACTTCCGCCACCACATCAGAATCTTACTCCACAGCAACAACAGTTGCAACTGCAACAACAACAAACATTGCAGCAGCAACAGGATCACCGAAAAAGCCAAGGCCAGGGTGGTCAGCAAAGACCTTCTTCCATGGCGATGCTGCGGCAATCGGGTGCTGCTCTGGTCGCACCACAGCCAAGTTAAGGTATCATTTTGGAAGTTACAGAGTACTAGAGTAAATATCAGCATTAATTGTGAAGCCCATTCAAAGGGACGATGATGCATTAAATACGGAAAGTTTACAATAATTGAATGTGTGAGAGACTGAAAGTTATAAAGAATAAAATAGTTATTGGACTCAGTGAGGTTTGATAATCGATGCTGGACAGTTTTAAACCACTCGATTACTATCGAAAACGTACGGTTGGATCTCAGTCATGACGCATGGAAATCAAAATTTTCTACTACTTACTAAATATCAAATTGTCACATGAAATCAAACATAACCAAGAGCAACTAACAGAAATCATCAATAATCAAACTTTGTATGCAAAAAAAATTCAGTTAAGACTTTGGACAAAAATTTGGTTTTCGTTGCGTCGCTGAAATCAACTCAACTAAACATTTTAACTAACGTAGTTAAATTTCGTAGTTTCCGTTACCTGAGCAGTAAATAAGGCGAAAATAAACATTTAATACACTCACACTAGTAGAATCTCCCAAGTCTGTATTTATTGCGCGCTTCGATGATCTCATTTAGTCGAAATAATAAGTACGCAATCATTGCTCACGAAAATATAAAAGCAAAACCGAGTACACTGTAAGTTTAAAAATAGTTTCCGAATCTAACCAAAACGGGCTTGTTATTAGCGATTCACAGATATGTATAACGATTTAAATCAGAAGCGCCTTTCACAACCCCTGACTGAGCACAAACTCACACTACTACTGCTACTGCCGTTTCGTTTTTAAAGGATGCGTCTTTCATGCTCTACTTTTTTTTGTTTTTACTTTTCACAACAATTCTACCGTACACACTCACACTGTTTCACGAATTGTTTGGGACTCAGGCCATTACGAGTAAAATTTAGTATTCTATCTTAGCTATTTTCCAACTACATCATTTTTGATTTTCGATGAAAAATCGTGTGATATGCTGTGTTGATTTTCTATCAGTGCATTGAATACGCAGAAGTCTTTTTTGATACAAATTTAATTTTTGTGTTACTATTTACCACTTAGGAAATGTCGGATTAGTTAAGCTAGATGATAGTAATGTAGAAATACGTAAGAAAGTTGGTAATTTATTTATAAATGATTATTTATTTGTATAAAAAACAAAATATTGGCCATAATAGGATTTTCTGTTTACTCAGTTGAAGAAAACTTCTAACGATACTAACACACTGACGCTGAGATGAACTTTTTAAACAAAACTATACACGAAACCCCGCTTTTAACCAAACCAACCACTTGCATAATGATTCTTCAAGTTTACTTCAACTCAATATAAGTTAAGAATTTTATTTACCAAATCTTACCAAGTAGGGTAAAACAAACTGAGAAATAAAAAAAAAGTATATTGAAAGTCTAAACAAACAAATGCAAAACAAACTATTGAAAATGGTTGAAAATAATTATTATAGTTGAGAGTAACATGTTATCGAAAACCGAAAAGAAGCCTAACCCTTTAACTTAATTACATTAAACAAGAAAAAAAAACTAATATAGACACAAATAGCCGAAGCAAAGTTTCAGTAAACAAAAACAAAAATTCCACTAGTCAAGACTAACTTGTGAAAGTTGCAACAGAATTTACTTTCTAGTGAATGGCTGGAACCAAATGAGCAAAAAGAGTTACGCTCGCTCTCAACTGTCTCCTCTGTCCTGTTATACAAAATCAACACCAACAGTGTTGACTAATTCTTTCCATACGCAAGTAAACAAACAGTGGTAGCTGCTCTAGCAGGAAAATATAACAAACAACTTAATAACTGCGTAGAATCTCGGAGTGGTGGCAAAGAAGAAGTAATACAGAAAAGATCTTCAAGGCGAGATGATTATGATTAGCGAATGCCACGTGAAATAGAACGAAGCGAAATTTAAATACCCAAATACCCCAACCGAAGCAAATGCATGCCCAACTGTTCTATGTCATGGATTCTTACAGCAGAAATAAATCAAGGTTTATTGAACGAATTAAAGCCAAAACCGTGTTTGAAGTATGTGCTTTCATCCGAACGTCCTTTGAAAAAATAACATTAATAAACTAACGTCTTACTTAAAAAAAATGACAGTTTTCGGAAAGAGTTGGATAAACGAACTATGATAAATAATTCAATGAAACAATTCTTCCAAAAATCACAAATTTATTGATCATTTTTCAAAAATGCTTCCACACCCTAACAACGTTGGGATATTCTTCATCTCTTTGATTTTTTGATCAGCTGCTTCCCGAATTTGGCCGCACAGTTGTTGGAATATCACCTGCGTTTGAGGTTAGGTTCATACATTCTATTGAGATAGGAGACAACAATTGCCGAACCCAGCAGCTCAAAGCTTGTTTGCGTGCTGTCAACTCAAAAGCACAGAAGGAAATGAGAGAAGCTTTTGCATTCGATCGCAAAGTCTGCTGCGATCGCCCTTTTTGCTCATTACCGTGTCGACTCTCGAACTGTGTACATGCGATAAATAAACCATTTTACTTTTACTATTAATTCACAATTCCCGTGTTATTATTTAACCTGCAAGCTCAGCCCAATAGGTGATGGGCCCAGTGAAACGTGGAATTTGTGAAAAATTGTGGACAATAGTGAAAACCCGGATCGTGAAGTGTTGTTGAGAATGAACAATTTGCGTCGCGTGTGAAAAACAAAATGGCGGATGCAAAGGATTCGTTGGAGAAGCTGAACGACCAGAACTATTCGATCTGGAAGTTCAAGATGGAGCTTCTGCTTGTCAAGGAGGAATTTTCAAAGCTTGTGACGGACCCAAAGCCTGAAACGGTTACTGCGGAGTGGCTCTTGAAAGACGGGAAGGCTCGCTTCGGGTTGGCGGTGGATGACAGTCTGCTGGTTCATATCATCGGGAAGCAGACGGCAAAGGAGATGTGGGACTCGTTGAAGCAGATTCACGAGGCATCGTCTCTATCTTCAACAGTTCACATATTACAAAAGCTGTATTCCCTGCGGCTATCGGAAGAGGGCGATCTTCCCGAAAACCTGAAGGCTTCGGTTTGGAAGCCTACGGTCATGTGCCAAAGGCGAAGCGACGAAAACTGGACAAGAAGGCAACGAAGATGGTCTTCGTTGGTTACGCGGAAGGGCGGAAAGCGTACCGTTTTCTAGATACATTTTTTTGGAGTTTGCAGGTTGAAGAACATCCAGGTGAAGAACCAGTCCCAAGTAGCACACTACGGTAATTATTAGTTGTAGTAACTTGATTATGGCTTAGCAAGTTATATTTATGTTATCTCAACCAAATTGCAACAAGTGTGCTGCTAGGGGTGATCCTGAAGCTGTCGAAGCTATGGACGATGATATGGCGGTAGTATCATTGGGGTCGAGTGGCAAACAGTATCCATTCTCGGCGCCAGGGGATATATACACCGAAACGGATTCAGAATCAGATCCTGACAATGGTGATGAAGAAGCGGATTCGAATTTGAACATCACTTTGTACGAGAATGAGAAGGGTTTAGTCATAAGTTTGGACAAGACTACGACGAGGTGTTTGCCCCTGTGACAAAGCAAACTACGCTGAGGACTCTGCTGGCCGTTGCGAGTAAGCGAAACCTGACTCTCAGGCATTTCGACGTGATGACGGCCTATCTATACGGGGAACTTGAAGAGGAGCTGTACATGAAGCAGCCAACTCGAAGTCAAAGGCAAGGAGACGTTTGCCTGTTACTTGTGGAGGAGCATCTACGGGTTGAAGCAGTCGGCCCGGTCCTGGAATCACCGCCTACATTCCCTTCTCCTCAGGATGGGGTTTGAACAAGGTACAGCTGATCCATGCTTTTACACAAAGATCGTCAACGGAAAGCATATCTACTTGCTCGTGTATGTGGACAACATTCTGGTTGGCAGTGAAAGCGATGCTGAAATAGAGAATCTATAATGCTTTTAAACAGGAATTCGAAATGACGGATCTCGGTGATTTAAACTACATTCTGGGTCTGGAAGTTAATAAATCGGATGGGAAGTACAGCATCTCTCTTGAAGGCTACATAAACCGTGTGGCTGAGCGTCTTAGACCTCATGACGTTAAGGTTGCGAAGACTCCAATGGAAGGAGAATTCACGAAGGCGGATTATGAAAGTCCACTTCTGGCGGATGGAACAAAATACAGAAGGCTAATTGGAGCTCCCCTGTATATTGCCGTCGGTGCAAGACCGGACATTGCAGTGAGTACTTCAGTATTGGGTAGAAACGTTAGTGCACCACGGGAAGCGGATTGGGTTGCAGCTAAACGTGTGGTCCGGTACTTAAAGGCGACGAAACATTGGCGTCTGCAGTATGGAGATCCAAAAGGAAACTTGATGGGCTATTCCGACGCAGACTGGGCCGGTGATTCCAAGACTCGGAAGTCGACTACAGGTGTCGTTTTTCTGTATGCTGGTGCGGCAGTATCTTGGACAAGTTGTTAACAGAACTGCGTGACTTTGTCATCGATGGAGTCCGAGTTCGTTGCTCTGTGTTGAATCCTCTTGATTTCTCTTAAACCAAAATAAATATCCACTTTAAATTATGTTTCACTTCGCTTTATTTCCGCAAACTTGAGAACACCCACAACACGCAACGAATTCACGTCCACTCCTCTCTGGTGTCAATCACTTTCTACCTCTTCCGGTTCTCCCTTTCCTTAATCACTCTTCTTTCGCAGGGTTGCCAGTTAACTTATAAAGACGACCCTACAACCAACAATCAATATGTAACTAGCGATTTGAAATTGGTTCACTGTTGTAGAACCCCTTGGTCCGAATTACACCTTGAAGCCAGCACTTTGTTATACATATTTGCGCCTTTGTTTTGATTTGCTGTGTTATTTTGACAGAGTATTTGAGAGTGTGTTCATGTGAGTTCATTATAAGGGGTGCATTATTGAGCTTGGGACCGAGCTTGGGACGATGTTCTAGTACTGACTGAGCCAAGAAAAAAATCGTTTTTGTATGGGACCTACTGGTCTTAGAGTTAGTCTATGCTACAACCATAGACTAACTCTAAGACCAGTAGGTCCCATACAAAACGATTTTTTCTTGGCTCAGTCAGTACTAGAACATCGTCCCAAGCTCGGTCCAGCTCAATAATGCACGCCTTATAATGAACTCACATGAACACACTCTCAATGTCTGTCAAAATAGCACAGCAAATCAAGACAGAGGCGCAAATATGTATAACAAGGTTGCTGGCTTAAGGTGTATTCGGACCAGGGTTACTACAACAGTGAACCAATTTCAAATCGCTAGTTGCATATTGATTGTTGCTACAACCCTCCCCTTCTTTTAGACTATTAATATGGAATATAATCCTTGAAACGCTTCGGTTCACCTCTTGGTCTAGCTGCTCTTCTCAGTTGTGAATCTACATTGTCCGATACTGACGGAGTCCGTTCTTCCGGCGCTGGTTGAAACGTTGCTTCTAAAATCTTCGATGTATCTGGATTACATGTTTCAGGATCATCCAGGAAACTAGAAGATTGCGAATCGTTTGAAGAATCTAACCTTTTCAGATGTGTCATGTGTCTTCTATATTCCTTTCCAGTCACACAAGATCGTTTAATCGTATCAGCTCCAGTTTTCTCCATAACTTCATATATCGCTGGTGAAAAATCAGTGTCCAGTTTATTATCTTTTTTCATTCGTTTGGGTGATAACTCGATCCCCCGTTTCGATACTACTTTCTTTGGCTTTCCTTTTTGTATCTGTATACACCTTTCCCTTCTCTTTCATGATGATGTCGCGATTTCTAATCTCTTCATCTTCTAGACGACTTGGTGGAACTTGAGGCAGTTTGGTTCTAATTCTTCTACCCAGCATGAGCTCAGCTGGTGACTTACCGGTGGTAGTGTGGTTCGTAGAGTGATAAGTCAAGAGAAATTGACGCATCTCTGCTCTTCAATCCAATGCTGCGCGATTCTAAGCCTTTTCAAAGGAGATCTGTTTTAGCGTTCCACCTCCCCGTTCATGGCAGGCCAAAACGGTACAGTTTTAATAGGCCTGATCTCATTTGCTTCGCAAAATTCGTGGAATTCTTCAAATTTATCACTCAGTTGTGGGCCGTTGTTCACTCGGAAAGTCATTGGCAGACCATACCGCCTGAAAATAGTTGCTAGTTAACGTATGGTATCACCATAGACTAACTCTAAGACCAGTAGGTCCCGAACAAATACGATTTTTTTCTTGGCTCAGTCAGTACTAGCACATAGGTCCTAAGCTCGGTCTCAAGCTTAATAATGCGCCCCTAATAATGAACTCACACGAACACACTCAAATATTCTGTCAAAATAACACAGCAAATCAAAACAAAGGCGCAAATATGTACAGCAAGGTGCTGGTTTCAATGTGTAATTCGGTCCAAGGGGTTCTACAACAGTGAACCAATTTCAGATCACTACTTGCATATAGATTGTTGGTATCACTCGCAGTGATTGAACGCATTTCGCTTACCTCCATAAATCGGCTGTAATAGTCTATCACAACCAGTAAATATTGTCCTTCCGGCAAAGGTCCGAGAAAATCTGCGGCCACATCGATCCACGGCTGATCAGGAAGTTGCTTATGAATTACAGGTTCTGGAGGATTTGAAGCAGCGACTAATGCACAGTCTTTGCATTGTCTGACAAACCTCTCGACTTGCTGATCAATTTGCGGCCACCAAACGTTAGTTCTCAAATAACTCTTCATCATCCGCATACCCGGATGCCCCTTGTGTGCCAGCATCAATACATGCTCTCGGAGGGTTCTTGGAACTATTACCCTATCCACTCGCAAAAGAACATCACCCACAATGTAAAGTTCATTTGCAATAACTTTATACGTCAAAAGCAAGCTTTCCTGATCTCCATTTCGGACCATACGAATAAGTTCGGTGATTTCAGTATCCTTTCTGCACTCTTCCTCAATTTTTTTCCATTTCAAAGCGTATGATGCCATCGCAGTAACGGCTACTTCATGGATAAATAATTCCTCATCCGGATAAAACGGAACAGGTTTTGATGAACCCAAACGCGACAGAGCATCTGCTATATTTTGAGAACCAGGAATGTGAACCACTTGATAATCAAAACATTGGAGTCTCAGTACCCATGGTTCAATACGTGCGCAAGGCTTCCACCGTGGTGAGAGCAAAAACTCCAGTACTTTGCAACGGTAATAAGTTTCTACCGTACAAATACATACGGAAACGCTCAACGCTCCAAACGAGAGCGAAAGCCTCCTTTTCAGTGTGGCAGTACCTCCGTTCCGTATCCGTTAATGATTTCGATGCATTGCAAATAATCCGTGGACTGGCAAGAGCATTCTTCTGGATTAAAACAGCACCTAATCCAGTCGGACTTGCATCTGCCATAAGAGCTGTATAATCTTTAGGATCAAAGAAACCTAGTTTTGTCGCTGCAGCCAAAGCAACATTGATTGCCTCAAATGATTCGTTCTGATCTTTTCCCCCATTCAAACTTTATGTTCTTTTGTGTAGGTTTTCTCAGAGGTTCTGCCGAAGTTGCCAAGTTGGGAATATACTTATTCATATAGTTGGCTAATCCCTGAAAGCTTATCACTTCAGATTCCGTCGTTGGCACCCGAAACAATAGTACTGCATCGATCTTAGTACGTGAGGGACTAATGCCATAGACTAACTCTAAGACCAGTAGGTCCCATACAAAAACGATTTTTTTCTTGGCTCAGTCAGTACTAGAACATCGTCCCAAGCTCGGTCCCAAGCTCAATAATGCACCCCTTATAATGAACTCACATGAACACACTCTCAAATACTCTGTCAAAATAACACAGCAAATCAAAACAAAGGCGCAAATATGTATAACAAGGTGCTGGCTTCAAGGTGTAATTCGGACCAAGGGGTTCTACAACAGTGAACCAATTTCAAATCGCTAGTTACATATTGATTGTTGGTATTATCAAGTATGTCGCCTTTTCAAGTATGTCAACAGCGACAGAAAAATGCGTAAAAAGTAGGCACCGCTGAGAAAAGGAAATTAACTCTGTTCGTAACTTGATGCTGACGCCATATTCATATAAGCATTTATTTGATAAGCGCAGTGTTTAAGTTCCGGAATTGTTTTAGGCTGTCTTTATATAAAAAAATTAGGAATTATCCAAAAAGTTGGATACAGACGCATTTGTGAAATTAACAGGTAAGTTAAATATTTGCTATTGGCAGCAATTACAATTTTTTTACATTATATGAAACAAAACAGGTCTCCCATGCTCTGAGGTCGAATGCAGCTATTAGGAATACATTTCTAGGGACGATTCATTAAGTTTGGGACCGAGCTCGGGACCGATGTGCTGGTACTTACTAAGCCAAAAAATATATCCATTTTCGACTTGACTAAAAATACGTAAGTCAATTTCTGCGCTTAACCTCTAGACAGGCTGTTGTTGTTTTTTTTATTGTCAATTAATAAACATGACTGTGTAATCGGTAAATGTTTTATTCACTTTCGAATTTGAATTACGGAATTGAGCCAAAAAGTATGCACATTTTGAAGTTTATTCAGTTTACGCTAAAGAGAGTAAAAGCAACAATCAATATGTAACTAGCGATTTGAAATTGGTTCACTGTTGTAGAACCCCTTGGTCCGAATTACACCTTGAAGCCAGCACCTTGTTATACATATTTGCGCCTTTGTTTTGATTTGCTGTGTTATTTTGACAGAGTATTTGAGAGTGTGTTCATGTGAGTTCATTATAAGGGGTGCATTATTGAGCTTGGGACCGAGCTTGGGACGATGTTCTAGTACTGACTGAGCCAAGAAAAAAATCGTTTTTGTATGGGACCTACTGGTCTTAGAGTTAGTCTATGGTAAAAGTAATATACTCCTTTTTGGCGTAGTCCCAGTTTTCCTCCAAAGAGCATACTCTATAGTCATAAGAGCGTAAATAAAGATTACCGTGTAATCTACTGGCACAGACCTATTCTTGTATTCAATCTCTTAAGTGACAAATTAAAAATTGTGTGCAAGTTTGACTGGTGTCAATTCGCGTTCATCCACCAGCTGATTCATTTAGCGTAAACCATCAGTGGGAGGTTTGTTTTTATTTATTCCACCACACTGATGTCATCAACCTGTTGTCAATACGTGGAAACATTTTCTACCACTTGTTAAATTATGGTTGTATAAAAATCATTAATAAAAGTTTGCAAGAGCATATTCTTTCTAGTGAAAACCGCTATTCCTGGTAAGTGCAAATCACGGTAGCAATAATACGGATGCTGTAATTTATCATAGCGCCACCACGATCTCACTGATCCCATGACCGAGTGAAGTCATCCCAGCATTATGAGACCAAAATAAAAACACAGACAAACATGACATCGTTTGTTGTTGTTCCCGTTTCTCTTTCCCAGTCTATTTTAGGTGAAAGTAATTACTTATTTCGTTTGACCGCGCATTGAAGAAGTTAAAAAGCTGAAAGAAGATGGCTGCGAGAAGTGCACCTTTGGAAGATAAGAGCTATTTTCGGCAGTTTTGTGATTACATGAGCCACGATACCAAAGGAGTGGAGGTAAGTGATTCTCGATTAGATGGATATGATTGGAGGGAGGAACTAGAAGAATTTATATAAGCGATTGTTGTTATCATCCTTGGGTAACTGGAAATCAATAGAAAAGGAAAACAAAACAAAGAAGTCACAAAATTGCCCCATATTTTAAACTAGACAACTGAGAAAAGTACAATAATTTAATTATTAAAATTGAGACATTCTCTAGTCATCTGGATAGAAATGGCAATAAAACATTTGGGCTTGAAATTACGTCGGAGACAATCTTTCAATAAATCCTATCAAATGTATCTTCTGTAGTTTAAATTTGTGTTTCTTTGAACGAAAATTACGTATGTATTCAATGTGGAGGGGGAGGAGTGGGGTTTGTCTGCCAACTATGATAACGAATTTCTCGGACAAGAATCTTGTCATACAATAGAAATCCTCACCCGTCGTAAAATTCCCTCCCTAATATCTGGATTTTTTTCGGTCAATCAGACAGTTTTGTCGAAAACTTCCTCCCTACCCTTTTTTCATATGGTTTACTAATATTTTTTTGTATGCATTCGACTCATTTCTCTTCTTATTCGCAGATTATCACATACACGGTATCCGGTATTTTGTTCGTAGTTGCATACAATAAAATCAGACCGGTAATTCAACCTTATTTAAATCCCATCTTTCATCCAACCTTTTTCAATGTTTGGCATTCTTCCCTCAGCTAACCCGCTTCGGAAAACCTTCGGACATCCCGAAGCACTTCATCCGAGAGCAGATCCCACAGTACGGTCTTGTTCGGAAGATAGAACCGTCGATTCAATCCGGCCCTCTGCTCCTCGTCAAACATCGTCCGCCTCTCAATGTGTTCTTCTGGTCGAAGAAAACTCTTCCGGTCAAGGTGGCTGGAGTCGATCTGAACGCCAATGGGTACTCGTGGCTGCAATCGGTTGTCGTAGATCGGAAGGTCACTTTCATTCCCGTCAAAGTAGCTGACAATAGCAAAGAATATGTTGAATGTAGCGTGTACTTTAATGAGTTTTCATCGGATAAAAAATGGCTCAGGAAAGTCGATTTGGCCCAAGCACTGCTCCAGTTGGGATTTGCAAAACTCACTGTCCCAGTGCCTCGAACGAAGATTGTCAGCAAGGATCCGTACGAACAACAGATTCAGGCGTACTTTAAGAAATTGGCCTACAGTGAAAATCTAGCGAAAGGTCGACGAACCGGACTTTGGCAGCAAGCGTGAGTAACGATTTACGAAATAGTTGATGATTATCTAATGAATGCACTCTCCTACAGTCTTCCACCGAAGGTACTACCCTTGCGACTTTGGCAGACCATGTGGGATGGTATGGCTCAACGTTTGTTGCCTCCGTCGCACCGAGTGCCTGAATTGGTACGATGAAACGAATCATCGCTATCTTCCGTTTCCCAAACAAGCGCAACAAATCAGCCAAGAATAGTATCTGCTTACTTTTTTTTTGTTTTAACAGAAAATGATAAAAACATGTTACTCGATGCTGAGTTGGATAGTATTTCCTTTACATAAACAATTTAACTAAGAAAGTGCCTAAAAACGTCACACAATAATGAAAACAGCCGTTCCGGATTTCGATGGCGCAGTGTGCCTGTCTCGAATTTGTGGATTTCATCCGCCGTCGATGCGCCATTAGTCACCGTTCAAAGGGAAGTCGAGAAAATGATTCGACTCGGCTATTGATGTTTTGGTAAATTTGCAACCGTTGTTGGCGGTAGCGACGGATGGATACCTGTTGTGTTGGTTTATATATACTTAAATATGTTTGCAATTTGGTTCATTTGAGACGAATTTCTAAAAAGTGAAAAAATGACGCAAAGGTCAGTGTACATAAATAAAACGTTTGTCGAAGGAGAAAGTGGAAACATGGCTTTGATTGAGGAATGGTTTCAATAAGTTGCATGAAAGCACGGTTTTGAAGATGCCCTGTTTTATTAGATTTGTCAATTCGTAACTACTATCCCTACCACACCTCTGTGCCGACTTGGGTAAGAGTATCCATAGGAAAGATTGGGCAATCAACCCCGGTGGTACCTTGGTTATATTCTGACAGAAAAGAGACGCGACTCTCTTTGGAAGGTGCAGCACATCCGAATTCCTGGACCGCATGCCATTCGAATTCATTTCCGCAGAGATCCGGTTGAATGTAGGCACGTGGCGCATTCCGAAATACGGCAGTAAGACTGTGGGAGCGATTCGGAAATCGGTATAATATGAACAGTTTCGTTTGCTCGAGGTTTCAGATCAGTTTCACAAGGAATGGGTTTTCGGGAGAATATATTTTGAGACTACAAGTCGAGTTGATGAACTACTAATGAAGATAATATACTACTACTAAAATTTTTTTTTTATTTATCCATTCTTTGTCTTATATACTAATTTTACAAATTAAGTGTTTTAGCCCATTGGGCTCTTCAGCTTTGTTTTATGTTTTGTGTTTTAATTTTTTTTCAGTTCAGCCCTTGGGGCATTGTTGCATATAATATTTATTTCAGCTAGTATTTATACAACATGGTTGCTGTCTAAAGTACATAGCAACGAAATGATGTTGCATTTGAAATGATATTGTATTTTCACCGATTGCTTCGATTCTTCAACGCTCCTCCTCAACATAATTTGGTAGAATGCCAATGGCTTCTCGTAGTTGTCGCAATTTCACTGCACCCAAAGGTTTGGTGCGAAGGTCCGCTTCCATCTGCTCTGTAGGAGAGTACCAAATGGAGATGATACTGTTGAAGTACAATTGATCTCAGCAACCTTTACCTTATGATTGTATGAAGTCTAGAGAATAAAAGTTTTCATTCCTTTGTCAACCACCAACCAGTAAAGGTATATTTAGTTTCACTCTGTTAAAAGGTTATGGGCCCAGACAAACCCAAACCAAGAAATTTCTGAAAGCATCTGAAAATCCGTTACGATGGGAGACGACGAGAAGTTCCTCAAAATCAAGCCCTTCGATGGTACGGGTTTCAACAACTGGCGCTTCAGGATGTTGGCGTTCCAGGAACAGCTGGAAATCGCGCACTGTGTCGAGAAGGAATCGAATGAGGAAGACTTCTGCAACATCCTGGAAACGGATTCGGCAGGAGTCAAGAAAGAAAAGGAGGAGAAAAAGGCGTTCCGAAAAAAGCAGGACAACAAGTGCCGTTCGATCCTGATTGGTGCGGTTGCCGATAGTCACCTGGAGTACATAAAGGACAACAAGAGTCCAAAGGAAATCTGGAGCGGTTTACATGAAGTTTTCGAGCGCAAGAGCCTGACGAATCGGTTCATGCTGAAGCGGAAACTATTGGAGATGAAGCACGATGAAGGTTCAAGCCTGGAGAACCATTTTCTTCGTTTCGATCAGCTAGTTCGAGAACTGAAGTCAACCGGTGCGAAAATGGACGAGGAGGACTTCGTGTGCCACCTGATGCTAACCATGTCGGTTTCGTACAATTCGGTGAATACGGCGATGGAGGCTTGGAGACTTTGGAGTTTGTGAAGGGAAAGTACCTGGACGTAGAATCGAAGAGAAAGGGAAGGAAGCTGCCGGCCAATCGAGATTCGGAGGAAGTTGCTTTTGCTGGAAAGTGCAGTACCGTCTGAAGTGTTTCGGCTGCGGAAAAATTTGCCACAAGCGTGCCGATTGCCCGGAATCTGGACAACGCCAAGAGCAACCCCGGGATCACGAGAAGAAGAAATTCACGAAGCCCAGTGCTGCAGCGAAAACTGTGTCTTTTGTTGCCGGGTCTGGGTCAGCATCAGATCAGAAATCGCAGTGCTGGTACCTAGATAGCGGGGCATCCGATCATATGGCGAACCAGAGACAGCTGTTCCGTAACCTGAAGGAGCTCGAAAATCCTGTATGGATAGCAAAAGCAAAGAAAGGCGTCAACCTGGTCGCTAGGCATCATGGGAAAATCAACGTGTGCTCAATAGTTGATGGTGAGGCAATCCATATCCGTATCGAGAATGTCCCTTTCGTTCCCGAGCTGGCGCTGAATCTGTTATCCCTGCGTCGGTTGGAAAGTTCGGGAAAGAAGGTGATTTTTCACAAGGGCAAGGTAGTTGCCGAGGATGAAGATCAAGCCGTCGTATCAACTGGAAGGCAAGTTGGTGTGCTGTATGCGATGGATTTTCAGTACCAAGCGATGCCAAACAGTGCTATGGTAACGGGCAAGATAACGAAGGAGCTGGAACTGTGGCATCAACGCTTCGGCCACATCGGTAATGGAAACCTGATGAAGCTGATCAACAAGAACATGGTGGATGGATTGTAACTGGCCAGGTCCGTGAAGCCTGGAAGCTCGGAGTCTATTGTCTGTGAGCCGTTCCTTGATGGCAATCAAACTCGAGAGCCGTTTACTAATCGTGAAAGAAAGCGGACAACCCGTCCGTTGGAGCTAGTGCATAGCGACGTCTGTGGTCCGATTTCTCCTGTGTCGTGGGACGGCATGCAGTATTTCATCACGTTCACGGACGATTTCACTAATTTGACGGTCGTCTACTTGATGGCGTCGAAGGATGAAGCGTTGGAGTGCCTGAAGACGTACGAGGCTATGGCAACAACACATTTTCAGACTAAGATGTCTCGTCTTCGCTGCGACAACGGTGGCGAATATAGTGGCAAGCAAGTCAAAATGTTCTGTCGGCAGAAAGGTATCCAGCTGGAAATGACGGTACCATATACACCGGAACAGAATGGCCTGAGCGAGCGGATGAATCGAACCATTGTCGAGAAGGTGCGATCAATGCTGCCTGGAAGTGGTGTTTCGAAGCGCTTGTGGGGTGAAGCTGTATATGCGGCTGTGTACCTGATCAATCGTAGTCCGACAGTGGCTGTAGATAACAATCGTACGCCTTCTGAAGTCTGGAACGGAAGAAAGCCGAATGTGAAACATGTTCGTGTTTTTGGGGTGGAATGTTATGTCCATGTCCCGAAACAAAAGCGAAAGAAGCTTGACTCGAAATCGGAAAAGGCGATCTTCGGGGAATACGCTTCGAATGGATACCGTGTTTGGAATAATAGGAAGGTTTTTGTTGCTCGATACGTCGTGTTCAACGAATGTAAGTTCAACGAAGCCTTGCCGGATGATATCTAAAATGAAGAAGAGCAGCTGATTGTCATTCAAGATCGTGTCCAACAGCCGGTTCCTATAGATGGAGAAGATTCTTTTCCTGAAAACAACGACGAGCCTGAAGCTACTGCTGGAGATGAACTTGACGATACGTTGATTGATGAAGCTGCTGGTGGTGATCCTACTGAATGTGAGATACGAAAAAATGGTAGAAATTGTGCACCCCCTACCTGGCACAAGGACTACAACTTATCGGTCTTTGCATTGAATGCCGAGGAGTACGTCAACAACATCCCAAGTAACATAGCGGAGTTGAAGAAGCGCGATGACTGGCTGCTGTGGAAGGAAGCAATTGAAGCTGAACTTTCATCTCTAGAGATGAATGGAACGTGGACCTTGACCAAGCTGCCTGCTGGAAACAAAGGGGTGTTCACTATCAAGCATGATGGTGAAGAAAAGGTCGATCAATACAAAGCCCGACTTGTTGCTAAGGGTTTCACACAGACGAAAGGCTTCGACTATGCAGAAACGTATTCTCCAGTGGCGAAGATGACGACGTTGAGGATTTTGCTAGCACTGTCGAACCAGAGGGACCTACACGTGCATCAAATGGACGTCAAGACGGCGTTTCTTAATGGATCACTTGTCGAAAAAATCTACATGAAACAACCATTAGGCTTTGAGGCGGGAAATGATCTGGTCTGCAAGCTCAACAAAGCAATTTATGGACTGAAGCAGGCATCCCGGACTTGGAATATGAGGTTCCATACATTCATCACGAGTGTTGGATTCAAACGGAGTCAGTACAACCACTGTCTCTACCATTGGTCATCGGGAAGCGAAACAATCTACCTCGTAATATATGCGGACGATATCCTGATGGCTGGTAATTCAATTGCGGCGATCAAACGTCTGAAGGGAAAGCTATCAAGATAGTTCGAGATGAAAGACTTGAGCGAGGTACGATGCTTTCTTGAACTGAACATAAACCAGAACAGAGCGAGTGGCGTTATGACGATCAACCAGAAGCAGTACGTATCAAAGATTCTGCAACGTTTTGAGATGGCGGATTGTCGACCTTCTGCTATTCCCATGGACCCTCATCTGAAGCTGCTCAAGAGTGAAGATGCGAAGCAGCCGACGAAGAAGCCATACAAGGAGCTTATTGGGTGCTTGATGTACCTGATGATAACGTCCAGACCTGATATATGCGCGGCAGTCAGCTATTTTGCAAGCTTCCAATGTTGTGCTACTGACGAGCATTGGGCTTATTTGGAGAGGACTTTGATGTATCTGAGAGCTACACCCTTGTATTCCGGCGATCAATCGAGGCGGAAACCTGTACCCTTGTATTCCGGCGATCAATCGAGGCGGAAACGCTTTCTGTGTATGCTGATGCGGACTGGGGCAATAATCCAAACGACCGGCGATCCGTTTCGGGATACGTGGTGAAGCTGTATGGAGCTACGATCTCGTGGGCAACTAGAAAGTAATCATCGGTGGCGTTGTCAACAACTGAGGCGGAATCATGGCCCTTTGTCATTAGCTGCGAGGTGATGTGGTAGTAACCTTGAAGTTGCTTGATGTGGAAGTTGTCTACCGATACTGGTGAACAACCAGCCGTGCATTGCTATCTGCGAAGGAAGCATAGAAGAGTGAAGCACATCGATATTCAATACTTTTTCCTGCGAGACCTCATCCAAGAAAAGACGATCAAACTCCAGTATCAACCAACTGCAGATCAAATAGCGGACATCATGACCAAAGGACTACCTGCTCCACAATTTGGTAAACTATGAGAGATGCTGGGATTAATCAATTGAGGCGGGATGTTGAAGTACAATTGATCTCATCAACCTATACCTTATGATTGTATGAAGTCTAGAGAATAAAACTTTTTATTCCTTTGTCAACCACCAACCAGTAAAGGTGTATTGAGTTTCACTCTGTTAAAAGATACCAGCTGCTGACAAATGCTTGACGAAACAGTGACGTCTTGTTCGCCGCTGCAAGTGCGATACAGCTCTGGTTGTCCTCGTTGACCACAATTGGCAAAACCAGATGTTCGCTCAAATCTTCTACCAATCGACGAAACCATTGAAGTTCCTGCAAGCATTCGTCCAGTGCGATGTACTACGCTTCAGTGCTAGAAAGGGACACACACGTTTGCTTCCAGCTTCCCCAGCCAACGAGTTCGCCACCAAACATGAAAATATAGCCAGTGTTGGATTTCCAGTTGTCATCTTCGCCAGCCCAGTCTGCGTCCACGAAACACTCCACTTAAAGGTTGCCACCACCACCCAGATGTAGCTCGTGGGCAGCCGTACCCTTCAGGTAGCGAAGCACCCGCTTCGCTTCGTTCCAATCCGCCGTTGTTGGTTTGGTGACTCTCCGCCCGAGAATGGAAGTCGATATCGCAATATCCGGGCGTGTATTAACCGCGATGTATAACAAAGCTCCGACCAGACTTTGGTACTGTTGCCCATCTGCCAATGAGTCGCTATCCTCATCATTTTGTTGTACGAAGCCGCTGTTCATCGGAACACGAGAAACCTTGCAGTTTTCCTTATTAAACCGGACAAAATCTTCAGCACGTTCGACTTCTGGCATAAAACGAACCTGCCGTTTACCTGTCGAATGTGGATTCCGTCAACAATCCGCAAGTAGAGACAAGGGTCAGCCGATGATCGATGAAAGTTCATGCCTTTTAACACCGCATCAATCCGCTGGGTCTGTGTATCTCCTCGATGTCGGGCCAAATGAAACCACCCAGCGTTAGGTGTGCTACACGTCTTACCTCTAGGAAGGTCCAATGCCGAAACAAGAAGTTGCAATGGTTGCTGCGAATACGAATGATACCGAACACTTACAGTACTCAAAGTATGCACCACACAGGTTCCATATCCGTGCAGCTTGCTTGAGCCCGTAAAGACATCGCCTCAAGGAGCACACGGTATCTGGATCACCGTTCGAGTACCCCGGTGGCTGCTGAATATCTCCTCCTGCAATATGGCATTCAGGTACGTGGTTTTGATGACAAAGTGCTTAACGAGCATTCTCTACTTGCTCGCTATGATTAGAACGACTCGTAATGTGATTTGTTTCACCACTGGTGCAAACACCTGATCGTAATCAGTACCGTACTTTTGGGAGAAACCTTGTGCGACCAACCTGGCCTTTTATTGCGCAATCTGCCCGGACTCGTTTACCTTACACTTGTACATTCATTTGCAGACAATTACGTTACGATGTTGGGGTGCCTTGGTAAGTGTCCATGTTTCGTTATCACGAAGGGATGCCATTTCCTCATCGATGACCGCCTTCCACTTCTCATTTTCCTGCCTCGCAATCGCTTCACTGTACGTTCTTGGCTCTGCGCACGTGTTCACGGCCAGACCAACCACATTATTGTACCGCGCCGGTGGGACTCTCCGAAGTTCGCTCTCTGTGAATGCCGCACGTTATCAGGAGCATCTGGAAATACCGTAGCTTGCTCCTGCTGTATCCGCACTGTCTGGTCGGGATCAACATCTTCATGGTTTTTTTTTAATTGAATTCGAAAAAATCATCATCGTCTTGCAATTTTTCTACTTTATCATTCAGTCCGCTATCGAATAATAGCACCGCACCGTACTCGTTTACACAATGGGATTCATCTGGTAGGTCAAGAATGGTTCCATCTTTCACGTTCTTATACACTTCGCTGAGCTCCAACAATCTAACGTCACGACTGATGGCTATCTGATCAGTAAACATATTCAGCAAATGATAGGCTTTGCTGTCTGATGCGTATCCGGCGAATGTCATTTTGCGTTCATCAGCATACACAATCCCGTCTCATCCTACGCCCTGTTTCTCCGTTCATCCACGCCGTTCTGCTGTGGAGCGTAGCCAGCAGTGATTCAGCCTTGATTCTTTCTTCTGCGTAGAACTCCCATAAAAAAAATGCTGGTATACTCGCCACCTCGGTCTGAACTGATGACCTATGGTTTTCGCCTTAATTGAGTTTCAGTGAACCTTACATACTCACGGATTTTGTCAGCAACTTCGGACTTCTCCTTCAAGAAATAGACGACCGTATAGCGGATATGATCGTCAATCATTGTCATGTAATACCGGCATCCGCCCGGCGATGTCGTCATACGGCCAACACTTACAAGTCTGCTGGATTCAGCAACTCTTAAACTTTATTCCAGAGTTCAAACCATTCCGCTCTACTTCGCCAATTACATCCGGGTCTCTGTGGCCCAGTCTTCGATGCCACATATGCAGGCAGTCGACGTTGTGCTGCTTATCACTCATTAGCAACGATTTTTCCACCATGTTCAGTTGGTATAAGCCACCTGCGCGATCAGCCGTTGCAAATATCGACCCATTGCACACTAACCGACGAAAATTTTCATCGAATTCCGCACGAACAACTTTTTCAGCGAGCTTCATCACGGAAATCAAATTGCCTTCTAGACCCGGAGCAAACATTACTCCCGCCAACGAACGAATCTAGACGCACCCGAATCGATTACACACAATACCCTTTTCTGTGATGCGCTATTTCCGCTCGTTTGTAGCACTTGTTCATCGAAACTGGATCGCTACGGAAGTTTATCCGCTTCCCACACGAACACACTCTCAAATATTGTGTCAATATAACACGGCAAATCAAAACAAAGGCGCAAATATGTATAACAAGGTGCTGGCTTCAAGGTGTAATTTGGACCAAGGGGTTCTACAACAGTGAACCAATTTCAAATCGCTAGTAGCATATTGATTGTTGGTTGTACTCCTTTAGTCTAGTACGTGTTTTTTGGTACTGGATTAAAGTAATTGACAGTTCGTACAACGGTCAGCGTTGTATGTCTGTCACAGGCATTAGAGTTAGTCTATGGTTGTAGCGCCTTATCTGGCTCACTGAAATTGAGATTGAAATTTAAAATTGACATCATAATACATCTAGATGTTGTTATAACATAGTCTAATAATACAA
The DNA here is from genome assembly GCA_034211315.2 of Aedes japonicus. Lineage (NCBI taxonomy): Eukaryota > Metazoa > Arthropoda > Insecta > Diptera > Culicidae > Aedes > Aedes japonicus. The sequence continues at coordinate 127,043 of JASCZW010000403.1, read as the reverse complement.
TATACTCTGAGATTCTCTCTCTCTCTCGTGAATAAGAAAGAATCAACACAACCGGTCACATCAGATGCTCGAAGAACTCTTTTCCATAAACTTTGATTATTTATAACTACATTCTACAAACAATCCTACTACTTGAACTCACATCCGCAACAAGCAAGTTGAGCGTCCTTAAGAGCAATCTATGCTTTGAATTACGATTGAATGATTTTTTGGAAGCATTTCGAGCCTTCTGGCAACTTTACGCTTCTATCGATTTCCAAGATCATCTTTTTCGCACCAACCGGGGAAACTTGGTCCCGTACCCAATGATTTCATTCTCCAATCCGCTCAACCAATCGCAATGTTTGTGATATAGTGGACGGATTATTATAATTTGAGATAACTCAATGCAGACATCTTCCAAAACTGGCAGATCGACAGGCAATCGGTGGAAAGCCACCTTGTTCCTCACAGCATTATGCTTAGAGGCAGACCGGATGATTTGATGAGCTACCTCAGATTATCAAAAGCAAGACTGTCCAAAAAAGTGCGGCACGCTTTAGAATAATTCCAGACGATACGAGGTTGGTTGAAGTCCCCAACACAAGATCAGCCCGGCATGGATATTCATCATTTGATTAATTTCCGAGACAACACCTCCATGATATTGGATGCATTCACAATCAGCAGATTCTACTGGTGGTATGTACGATACACCAACAAACATTGAATTTGTTTCGTCCGATATTTTGACACATACATTCTCGACATCTGCACTCGACGATGTCTACCGTTGCTTGTTTGAGACAGCTATTAGAACACCTCCACAAAGAGTTCTGGTGCTATTCACAGTCGAACGATCGGTTCAAATTACGCTAAATGTATCACTGAATAGTTGGCAAGAATTTATTTGGTCAACGAGGCATGTTTCCGTGAATACAAGCGAATTCGAAGAGCCAAAATGGAGTAATTACGGCGGTTGTTAGCCGTTTTCTGAGTCTTCCACCGTTTTTCCATCGTTTCCTGCGTCCTCCACCGGAATCTGGTGGTACGTCCTGCCGAGATCGAGTGCAGTGAAAATTACTTTTCCCTGAAGCGTTCAACAGATCGTGTGTATGTGGAACGAGGCAACGATCTGGAACAGCCTTTTGATTTACAGTGGGTCTCGCAATAGGTGTCACCATTTTTCAGTCTTGGCTTCTTTCAGTTGGGCAATTTCAACAGCGGAATTGGTTATACCCGTTTTGAGTGTATTCTTTTGGCAGCTTATCGCTGAAGATAAATAAACGGTTCCGTTTGTTTATATTTATCAGCTACCATGGAAGCCATACGAGACTAAGTTACAAAATTACATTTGCAAAAGCTTAGACCGTGTCAGATATTCAATAGCCTTAAGCAGTTCGGAGTTAGTAAGCGTTTTGATTTTCGTACCTAGAAACGGTTCAAGGAACCAGGAAATGTCCATATTCAACACAAAGGAGGTTCCAGACGAACTATCACAACGAATGAACGAGCGAATAAGACGTAATCCCGCCGTATCTGGGCGTAAATTGAGCAAACAATTTCAAATGTCCCCTGCTTCAATAAACAGGCTCTTCAAACATGATCTGGAATGCAAGACTTATAAGAAACAACGGGTTCACGGGTTGATGGAGCGTCAAAAGAAGCAGAAATCTTTTGATTCGGCACGGTGACTACGAGAGCTCTTCCTCCTTCAGGACAGTCATAATCAACCAAATGATCGTGTGTATGGCAAAATTCTTACCAATATTCCAAGAGATAAACTAACTGCAGAACGCTATTAGAATGTATCGATGGTTTGGGGCGCCGTTTCACAAAAACGAAAACTTCCTCTGTTTTTCATAGAACCTAACGTAAAAATCAACACCGAATATTACACCGAGCGGGTTTTGAAGAACCATCTGCTTCCTCAAGCTTCAACGCTGTATGGGAATACACCAACAGGACTCAGCTCCAGCTCACAAGGCAATGAAGACACAAGAGTGTTTCGCGGAAAATTTATCCGATTTCATCACAAGCGAAGAATTGCCTGCATCTTCGCCGGATTTCACTTGTTTGGGGTTATATGCTTAAACATATACGCCCTACGAAAAGGCTTACTTAAGATCGATACAAGAAACATTTGGTTGATAATTGGGACCAGATTCCTCAGGAAATCCTGCGTGCCAGCTGCGATCGGCTTACAAAGCGTTTGCGCAAAGTTATCAAGGAAAACGGCGGGAGATTCGAATTGAATTAATATGGTTTATTTCTATGTACATGTTACATTTCAAATCAAAAATAAATGCTATAATTTGGTTGATTTGTTTTACTGTAATCCCATTTTGTTTTAGTGACACCTATTATGAGACACCCTGTAATGCTTGGTAATCCCCTTCAAATCTCCAATGACCGTTCTCTTTGCGCTCACAGTGCTAGGGACTGGCCGAGCAACTGCTGATAGGGCGCAGATTTACAGTTCAATCACGATGATGATGATAATTTAAAACTACCATTTATTGTGGCAAGGTAACGTTCCATAGCAGTAGGATAATTTGAAAAACGATTTGATCAGTATTCTATTGTTGTTTGTGATCATGAAGCTCCCTCGATTGACAGAATAAATCCAATAGATTAGGGTCGCAGAGCCTGCCGCAAAATGTTACAGTAGGAAGGTGGCAGTCCCATGCTCCCAATACAAAGCGTTTCACTTGAGAGCCCTGATGGTCCATCCCTTTCGCCGTTATATTTAGTACATATTGTCGTGGTCATTTAATTGCTAACCTTTTGTTAGTTTTGCTGAAAGTAATACTGGTTTGGGTTATATGCCGTTCTTTGTTTATTAATTTTATTTTGATGTAGGGTCAAAATAGATAACATTTACCTTTGCGGGAGTTTTGGGCAATCATGAAAGCAAAGCTCGTTAAAACTCCAAAACTGATAGAAAATGAACTTGATCTAAAGAAAATGCGGTGAAAGTAAGTCAGTCGTCTATCATTGCCAAATTCGATGAAAGAGTCAAGGCAAAGGTTGGGCATTTGGGTTGGAAGAAGAGGTTCAATAAACCAATGATGTCAAAACATAACCATTTAGTAGTACTTTAAATCCAGAAAGTTTGAAAAGAATCGGGCTCAAGGAAAATATTTGGTGACCTACTTTGTGTGTCCAAATTTCATCGAATACAGTCCTTACTTCACATTCATTCGAAGAATAAATTGAAAAGGTAAATTGTAAGTAGCGTGACCAAGCGCTGGGTGATTCCTGCCTCGTCGTCGGTTATTCACAGTTATGGTGTTTCTGCTTTTGAAGAACCTTAATCAGTGATGTATGTCCAGTCCAACGATGTATGTGACACATGGTATTGCTCGCGGTTTTGGGATGCATAAAGGATGTTCCGAGTAAAATTTGGTCAAATTGTAATATGTGTGGGTTGATCAAAGTTTTTATTATTAAGTCAAATACTTTTTCTTTTTCAAGTTAAGTTAATACAGAATACAGGAGAAATTTTCAGCTAAGCTTACCTTTTACCGAATGCGAATTGCCGGGTCTTTCGTTTAACACCTGTCATAAGTTTTGTACAGTCTCCTTGTCCACTTTATTCGCTGCAGAACGCCAGTTTGGCTTGAACTCTTTCTCACTCACAACAGTTTTTTGAGTTTTCTTAAGGTTCCGCTTGATGATGGCCCAATATTGTTCGATTGGTCGGAGCTCTGGCGTGTTGGGAGGGTTGTCCTTGGGCACCACTTGAACGTTGTTGGCAGCATACCACGCCATGGTCATTTTTACGTAATGGTAAGATGCCAAATCCGGCCAAAATAGAACGGAACAATTGTGTCGCTTCAAGAAAGGCAGTAGACGTTTTTGTAGGCACTCGCTCAGATAAATTTCCTGGTTGGTGGTTCCGGTCGCAATGTAAACGTTGCTCTTCAAGTCACAGGTACAGATGGCCTGCCACACCAGATATTTCTTCGCGAACTTTGACAGTTCAATGTGCTTAAAAATATCTGCCACCTTTTCCCGTCCGGTTGCCGTATAAAATTCCTGTCCAGGAAGGTGTTGAAAGTCTGCCTTGACGTAAGTTTCATCGTCCTATACTACGCAACTAGACATCGTCAGCATCGTCGTGGAGAACTTTCGCGATCGTGCTTTGGCCGACGTGTTTTGTTTATCGTCGCGATTTGAAGTCTCCACTTTCTTGTATGTCGACAGTCCAGCTCGTTTTTTAGCTCTATCTTCTTTGGCGCCACTCCCAGATTCTTTGCGACATCTCGGATGGAGAGGTTGGGGTTCCACACTAAACAGCGGGCAACTCTTTTTGTCGTCGCTGTGGCCTCCGGCTTTCGATCTACCCCCGATCCAGCTTTCCTGGCTGTCGACAAACGTTCACCGAACATTTTTAATACGTTGGTAACAGTTGATTTAGCCACATTCCACAATTTCGCCAACTTGTCGTGAGAGTAGTTTGGATTTTCGCCATGCACGTGCAAAATTTTGATGCGTTGCTTCTCTTCCTTCGACGACATTTTGATAACTGAAGTGCTAATCTCAAAATCAAAATAAAGGCATGATGCTACACGCGCGCATCTTCAAAATGAGGGGTGTGCAATTTTTTTTAATGCACGATGAAAGGAAATGCGTCAAGTTTAAGACGACCAAATTTTGATCGAAACACCCTCTATGAGAGATAGAAGACAAGAAATATTTTACATCGTGCTACATTAAGGAATATCAGGGTAATGATCCCCCATCGCATCTTCAAGTGATCATAACAAGCTGTTCATTTAGTTCGGGAGCTTTTAAATGTTGATAAGGGAAAATGTTTCACATATGAAACCTGCCTCGACCAAGTTGGAAAATCGTGTCCATACCCCTTTCTGAACCTGTGTTTTTTTTTATGTGCCTAAAAATCGTGTAAGAAGGATCAGTTCACACAGACAGTTGGTGGAATAATTCAGATTTCTCAGTTGAACATCACATAGGGGGTCATCGCAAATGAAAACGCTTCGAGACATAATTTACAGAATTTGGCTAGGGTAGTGTATCACTTTTATTGAAAAAATTCAAACACTTTCTATTCCTTCCATTGTTCTGCTTCTCCTTACCCATTCTTTTTCTAACATTATCGAATCTACCGACAGGTAACGAAACATAAATAGACATTCACCATGTTCATTTATTGTTGTTGTTTTTGTTTTCTCTGGTTCTTGGATTCGAACATTAAAATCGATAAATTAAAACAACGACCGCTTTACTTATTTCGTCTTCCCATAATCAATTCTCATCTGTTCGCCAACGACCGACCGACCGTAAGTGCTAAAGTTTAAAAATGGAACGTTTCTATTTATTGTTTGTTATTCCAGAGTTGCTATCAAATGCAGTACTTTTTTTTTTATTAGTAAAAACAGTGATTAGTTGAGTTTTCTCTTCTTGCAATCCACCTAGCGGGACAAAACGAGACGACATTGTTAAAGTTTGCTGAAATGCTCGCAAAAGATTTGATTGTTACAGTTACTGTTGTGGTTTCTATTTACAATAAGGTTCTTCGTTATATTTAATCGTGTTTGAATTCGGTGAATTTGAATTTACAAAAGTGAAATCGATGTGGTGGTGTCTTCTACAAGAAAATATGAATTGGATTCAACTGTTCCAGCCCAGGAGTGGAAACTAGTGCCTTGCTAATTATTGGTAATTATTCTCTGGTTAATTTTCTTTTTTTTTTTTGACAATGTTCTATCACTTTTGGCGACAAATGTGGCCATCCTAATCTAAACTTAACTGCTAGTTTGGGAATGTTTCTGATCGCTTTTGTTTTTGTTTTGGAAATTTTGCTTCTAGTTATTTAATGATGAACCACTTTGACGGTACATTTTGTAGTGCATAGTTTTTGTTATAAAATATTCTTAATGTGTGGAATCTTAAGAAATGAGTATTTGATTTATCACAATTCCTTCGTTTTTCACAAACGCGATTCGGTTTTGTATTATAAGGAAATTCTGATCAAAGATTTGACATTCAGGCATGGTTTATGTTTGGTTATAGAGTGCCTGCTATGAGAATGAAGCAATGTTGCAGTTTTAATTTCGAACACAGATTAACTGCTCTTATTTCGGTATTCTCGTCACTTCATTTGTAGGTTGCTCTAGTTGGTAAGATCTTTACTTGTTTATTCGATGATATTGCTTGCCTTGACTCTTTCGACTTTTGTATGTTTGTTTGTATTAATTGGCATCTTGAGTGTGAGTGGTGCTGAATATGGATGATTCTTCAGATTTTTTCAATGTGTCAGTTTGTTTTTGAATATTAGGATTATAGTCACTAGATTCATAGTCTGGCGGATACAACGACGGGAGCAAATTTGAACTGTCACTTGGCGGAGCCAATCGAGCATGTCTCAAGTAATTCATGTAAAGGGCCTAAATTCCATTTGTAAACAATGACTTTAAATATCGATTTCTCTTGAATCTTAAATCAGTCTCGTGAAATGAAAGCAGCATTTGGTAGAAGAATGTTTGTTCTACCATATGGAGTAGCTGGATATCCAATCAGCGAATTAATTTTAATTTTCATGTGAACTTAAAATAATCGATTAAGTCGGCTACTCGAGCTGATCATATCGAAAGTTTTGTAATCAATCACAATGGGAATTTAATCGATTAATCGATTATTTTCCATCTGTCAAGTTTGAGTAAAATTAAAATTAATTCGCGAATTGGCTCACAGCCTGGAGCGTTTGTGACATAGCTTGCTTAAGGGCTAACGCTGAAGCATTCTCGACGGCAGCCATAACCTCAACATTTAGAATTGATATACCTCAGAATCTGTACTAGATATTGAAAATTTATTCACATCAGTTTGTATGCTTACTTGCTGTGAGCACTCTGCTAGAGTTCGATTCAATGTTCATTCACAAACAATCGAGATTTATCAATTTGAAATAACAAGGTAAGTTTGCGAAAGAGAGATAAAAGATAGGAAAAAATACATGGAGCAGCGATTCACCTTAAAGTTCGATAGATTTTATTTTCTTTCTCTTTAGACCATTCCCACCGGTAGGTTCGTATCTGGGTAATATTTTGATGATATTGAGCGCTACCTACTTAGCCACTTGCTTTTGCACCGGTTATTGATAATATGGTAACAAAATAGGAATCAACTTTATTCTTGCACCTGTCTACTTTGTTTTGTTTCGCTTAACATTTTGTGCAATGTGAAACTATTTGAAGTTAACGGAACCAGCCCCCTTCGTTATATGTTTGGTTTGTTTCAATTCCTCAATATTTTTTAAACACGAGCTTGTAAACAAATATTTTTGAAATGGACAATTCCAAGGTGTTTGTGGAATACTTGAGCTCAATTGATGATGAGTTCGACGAGCTGTTGTTCACGCAGCAGTTAATATCCCGTGCACATACAGCGGCGGCTTTCTGGCTTGTCCCAATGATTGGATCTTGGGATACATCCAGCCAAGCCCTGCAAAGCGTTTCGTCCTCTTGATGCGTCCAATTTCTTCCACGGGGCTTTGATGCACTCATTGTTTTCACAACTTCTCATAAAATTAGCAAAAACACTTTCGAGAGAAGTCTTAAGCACTCAAACAAAGTCTTGTAGATGAGGATGTTGTTTTGACGTTTCAAGTTGTTTTGATTATTTTTCTTCAAATAGCAACGCTCGGCTCGGTTGAATCGGGTTGTCAAATTTTATGAATCGCCTGCTCACCGAGAGAGCAAGTTGTCATTTTGCAATCCGATTACCAAACACGAGTGCGGTGTCGAATTGTCAATATGGGAAACAATTTACCGATATTACCGCATAGGTGCGGATGGTTTTAGATGTTGCTAGAGTGGAGAAAAATGTCAACTCTGTGAGGTGTCAAAAAAGTGAAAGTTGAAATTACGTTTATTTTATTAACGAATTCTCGTTGCTATTCATGAAACAATGTGAGCTGACTGTTTTCTAGAATAAATGCAAATATTTTATTCGTAAGAAACGACTTTTTCTCCACAATTTTGAGTTATGCAAGATAATCTTACTCAAACAACCAACACTATTTGGGATGTATCGGGACTTGAAATTTTATTAATCATCAAGTAGGAAGGAGTGATTGTGTAAAGAATGTACACAGCAAAAAGTAGTCATCAAAATTTGCTTAATACAGTTTTTCCGTGTACGAGTTAGCTAATACGAACACCACTTTATGAATATTATTGCATGTGTGCAATGATAGAGAACTCGTTTTTTCTTTCTATAAAATGGCGTCGAATCAAGAACGCGTGCGTAAACTAATTCTGCACAGAAAGGAGAATCGGCGATGTTGCAAAGTCGTTGAATATCGCAAAACGACGGTTACTGATGTGCTAAACACTTTTCAGCAGCGCTTAACCTTTAAAAAGAACGGTCAGTTCCGAAGGCAACCATGAGAGTCGATTCCTCCGAAACCGAATATCTTAGTCCGAGATGTGGCCAAAAAAGTGAAAATGTCTCCATAGTTCGTCCAGAAAGTGAAGAAAAGTGCGGGTCTGAAGTCCTTCAAAGTACATGTTGCTCAAAATCGTAACGATAAGCAGAACAAGAAAGCCAAATACCGAGTGTGGACATTATATGACATTATGTTGAAGACGTCTGTTTGATAATGGATGACGAAACATATTGCAAAGCTGATTCAAAGCAGATTCCGGGACTAGAGTTTCATATATCAGTTCAAAGAGAAAAATTTGCTAAACATTAAAACAAACAAAAAGCAAACAAAAAACTGTCAAAATTTCCGAAGAAATTTATCGTACGGCAGACAAAATGTGGAGCAGAAGCAACATTTTCATCACAGTTGATACCGTAAATGGTCAAACTTACGTGGAAGAGAGGCTTAATCAACGCCATTCATTCGGAAAATCTCACTCCTGACAGGTCACAAAAATCGAAAACAGAAGGAACTGTCTTTACTTTGACCCTATTGAGGCTGAAAATCTCGACAATGGAGAAGTGATAGAGAATGAGTCGATAACTATTGCGACACTTTCAAACTTGCGCAACTTTTTTCATGCTTGGCCAAAAACAACTGATTTATTTTTCCAATTTATTTTTAGAGTGTAAGCCAGGAGCTGGACAAAAACCGGGAACAACGTGCAAAAAAATACCGAGGAAGATTGGTCATTTCTGATGGAGATCGAAGCAACTCGATGGTTGTAAAACTAATCATAGTAGCCTGTAAGATTTTGTTGTCGAAAATAAATTTAGTTAACTCTACGCTCTGAGTCAATGCAGTCGGTCTTTTTCCCCCCTCTGAAAGGTTACGGGCCGTTCTTAGAGAAACCGTATTCATATAGTGGCGGATAAACAGCCAATGAAAACATTTTTTTTCATCACAGGGTAATTGGGAATCCAGAAACTCAACAGCGTTTGCAAAACCAAAGTGGAATTCCTCTTCATCCGAGAAGACCTGTGGCAGTATATCACGGAAACGGAGGTCGCTGAAGCCAATGCGGCAAGTGAAACTACCAGGGCAGCGTGGAACGGTAGTGACCAGAGACCCAACAAACATCGGTGTTGAATTAGAGCTTATTCAAGCAAATTTGGAGAAGCTATTCAGCTGTTTCTTCTAGAATAGCTGAATAGCTTCTCCAAATTTGTTTGAACAAGCTCTAATTCAACACCGATGTTTGTTGGGGAGTACATGCTACGATAAGCCTCCTACTGGAAGATAACCAGCCGAACCTGATTAAGGACTGCAAGACGGCGAAAACGACCTGGGAAAAGCTGCGGGAACATTACTAGAATGCAACACTATCATCCAAAGTGTCCATTCTCAACCGGATCTGCGAGCAGCGAACTTCCGATAGCGAGGACATCGAGCAGCACATTTTCGAAAAGGAGAGCCTGTTCGAGCGGAGGACGATGGCTGGCGAGGAATTAAGCAATAGTTTGCAGGTAGCTACCCAACAAACATCAATGCTGAATAACTGTTAGTTTAGGCAAGTTTGGAGAAGTTGTTCAGCATTTTCTTTTCGAAAAATGAATAACTTCTCCAAATTTGTTTGAACAAGCGGTTATTCAACTCTGATGTTGGTTGGGTATAGGGGCTAGGAGTCTTTCGGAATCTTTTTCAACACTGACCACGGCTCTGGGAAGCAGTCAGACGAAGATTTTACGTTTGACCTGGTCAAATCCAACGTGATCGATGAAGTAGCGAAGCGTTGTGTCGAAATCTGTCCTCAAGTCGCACCAGCGAGCCAACCAGCGAAAGGAAATCATCAGAAGATCAGCGTGATAATTGGAACCAACCACGGGTGCGAGCAGCTCGTCAAGAAACCTGGAAGAAACAGGACTATTCTTTCGTCTCTACGGGCTCTGGTGTGGCTTATTCGTGGTCATATTCGTGGGTAATCGATTCAGGCGCGATGACGCATATGTGTGTGGATCGAACAAGTTTACGGTAGCTGTTTGCCGAAAGTTGCATGCAGAAGGTGATTTTAGTCGATGGAACTATGACGACGGCGGACGGAATCGGTTGGTGAATATCGCAGCAAAGCGCTGGATTTCTTTTGCCGAGCCGAAGATATTCGTCAACAGTTTACCATAGTATATACTCCGTATAAAAACGGGATTGCGGAGTGGAAAAACCGCTCATTAGTCGAAATGGCACGCTGTAGGTTTTTCGACTCACGGATGCCGTTGAAGTACTGGGCCGAGGCGGTGAACTTATTTCGAAATCTGGAATGGAACGATGTCGGACCTGAGTCATCTCCAAACGTTTGGGTCGCCGGCGTATGTTTGGATTCCTATGGTGAAAAGAGGAAAACTAGCAGCTTAATCACTCAGGCTGTTATTCGTCGGTTACTCCTTGCAGCACAAAGCGAACATATTCATGGACCCAAGCAAGGACAAGCTAACCATCCGTCGTGGCGGCAGGTTTCTACCAATGGACGAGGTTCGGACCGCTCAACTTCAACAGGGAAGTACCCTTGATTATCCGTTTAGACTGATACACCATGGATGATAGCGATGACGGATTCAGCGTGTCCGATTTCCGAGATTTTGAAACCTGCTGCGACGATGCCGAATAAGAGACGTTTATGGAAGATACGCCGGAAAGCACTAGCTCATCCAACGTTAATGAAGCGGATGAAGCCACCGGCGGTGTTGACGTGTCAGTAGTTTGGCAATCGGAACGTACCACAGCTCCGCTCATTTGAGAAAAAAAATGGCCGGGACCAAGCGTGATATGTGGAAGCAAAACCATAGCGCACGAGCTTCAACCGCATGAAGAGAATTCCACGAGGGATGTTGTTCATTTGTGACCAAACAAGATGGATGCAAATTGATTTTCAAGAAGAAATGGATAAGAGTGGTTTTGCTTGGCGACTGGAGCAAAAACCTCATCGTAGTCGATTCCGCACTGTTGATTGAAGCCCTGCGCTACGATTCTGGCCAGCTGGCCAGGGCTTTCGGATGCCACTGAGTGTCGCCGGCCTGCATGGTAAGTATACGTTGATGTGAAGACGGCATGTTTGCATGGTGATTTGAAGAAGACTATTTTCACGAAGCAACCGAAAGGATTCCAAGGTGGGACCAAAGACGAGGTTTGTCTGACGGAAAAGTCTATATGACCTGAAGCAGGCCGGGCGAGTTTTGAATGCCAAAACCAATGAGGTCTTAAAGCAACTGGGATACGTGCCGTCCGATGCAGACCCCTGTATGTGAGTGAAAACTTGCATAATGAAGAAGTTGATTATCAACGACACAAGATCGCAGTAAGCTCTGCCCACGAACGGTTGGGTTTTCGTGAGCTGTCACGTTTTTTTTACTTTGTGCGTTTTTGTTCGACGTTAAGAACTTTCCGGGCCGTTTTTGAATGTGATAGGAGTTTCACGAGCACGCCAGTGAATGAACCTTTTTTGTTGGAAAAAAATTAGTTGCTAGCAAGTGAATAGTGCTTATCGGAAGTGTGAAAAGGTTACGGATACCGATTCGAATTCTCGCAGTGTGTACCTTGAGAGACTATCTAGTTTTGCTGTGCAAGCGCTACTACCAGACCAAGCCGACGATTGAAGTTTAGATTTCATATCAGGAGATACAAAAAGAAGAAGTTTTTGTTTACCTTTTTGGTTTTCATAAACTGTGTCTTGTATGTTGGTTGGTATAGAATGTTTCTCAGAACTTGGGTCTACCGCTATGTGTTTTGTGTAACAACACAGCTGCACGGATAGAAATGACACCTTGGATGATCATTGGAACGTTAACCGGTCAGACCCCGCGAAGGATTTTCAGACAATTGAAAGGTGTTAAGCTCCCAAAAACGCGGAACAAAATAGGTAGTTTTTATCAATTTTCTCCTTATATCACTTTATTTTGGACCTACATCAAATATAATGTAATCTTATTATGAATTATACAGATGATGACAACACTTATAAAGGTGAATCCTGATCCATTGAGCCCTACCCTACTAACATAGAAAACCCTCCTTCCTGTGACCTTTGTGGGGTTGCAGGTCAGTAAAGGTCACACTAACTTTCCTTCCCTATTCCCACCTGATTGCAAGGACGTGGCCGGCGCCGTTATTGATTATTTAAGAAATCGCGTCACTGAAACGTGTACAGTGAAAATGGTCGGATACTCCCAGCTCCATTCAGTTACTTAATTGTGCAATTTCACTGATTCTGATCAATCACGGAGTTGAAATGTCCAGTCAGTCAAGCTAAGATATGCTGATTATCACCGACACAGAAGAGGAGTACGAAAGAGTTCGGAGGCACCTCGTGGGGCAGGTTACCATCACGTGCCTTCGGAGATGTAAATATCTATTTGAGAATCCAAGTGTCCCGGTGCGATGATGAGTTTTTCCTTAATTCGCTAACGTACATAGAGAAAGAAGCAGATCGATTCAGAGAAGCAAATTCGAAGCACTCTCCGATTCCAATGAATCCCGGTGACCCAAAGGCACAGCAGAAGGAGGAGGAAGAGGAGCTAATGTCTAGAAACGACGAGTGTCAGAGCTTGGTGGGAGCTCTTCTGTGGTGCGGTGAACATGAGACCGCACATTGCCTTCAGCGCTTTGATTCTAGGTCGCAAAGTGAGTCGACCAACAGAAGCAGTCTAGACCACAGCATAACGGATGCTCCGGTACGTAAAGTCAACAACGAATTTGAGCCTGCGACTGGGTTCTTAAGGAGCTCTAAAAGCGAACGTAGATGTAGACTGGACAGGTGACAAAACGGACCGGAAGTCAAACACTGGTTTTATCTTTATTCTCGAAGGATCAGCCAGCTGGGCAGCACGAAAACAACCATTGTCACACTTTCGTCGACTGAATCAACTGCTTAGTAGGCAACACTGGTGCATTAAGCACGTGGAGTTCCAGATAGGATTCATCTGTCATTTGCTCAGTTGTTAGATGTTGTCCTATTTTTTTTATAGTTTTTCTTTTCAACTGGTTTATTGGTTGACGCAACCGTAACTTAAATTCTCTTCCGAAGAAAGACGTAACCAGAGGTTTATAGTCTTAGAAAATCCCAGTGTCACCGACTAGAATTGATTCCAGACCGATTGGTGTGAAAGGCAACCAAGCTCACCACTACACCATCGGCGCCGTCTAATTTTCATGAACAAATCGGGAGATTCCATGAGAAAGGGCCAAATACTAGAACAAACGTGCGGTTCGTTGACTCAGATTAATGGTTTTTATGGTCAGGCTATTTATAGCATTCGAAACAAAGCAGTGAGAACATTGGCCGTTTTAAGACAATCAGGATGCATTAAGAGAACTTTTGTGTAGAGGGCAAGTATAAGAAGCATTCAATTCCTGCAATCAAACTTCAAATAAACTCATGCCAGTTTTAAACAGTTTAAAAGTTCATTTATGTGCTGCAAATAATGAAACTCTATGTTTTCATCAGTCTATTGACCATCCGGAATCGACGTGTTAAGCTGATTTTTTTTAACGTTAACATTAAAGTGATGCTGAAGAGCGCAATGACTTTCGTTTAACTGATCGCGTTAAGATATAAGAGACCTCGGAGAATCTACTGCAGCGAGCCATACGAACTACTCCGGCCATTGATCTGCCTCGCTGATGGTTGTGCCATAGTTGAACTAACACCACCAACACCGCCGCCGCCGCCGAATCTCCGTCCTCCGAAGTTGGTCGTCTCCGTCAGCGAGTAGTGTCGTAGCTTGGAGTTCAAACTAACACTATCGCTGCCATAGTCACTACGAATGTAGTGCTGAAAGTGATGCATATGCTGCTGTTGCTGCTGCTGCTGCTGCTGGTACTGTTGCTGCTCAGCGGTCATCTCACCCGGCCAGAGGGAGAGCGAAGATGCGATCGAATGTAGCCCGTCCGATAGTCGATGACGTCGCGATGCTGGGATGGAGTTCCGCTTCGTGGATGACGGCCCCATCTGAAAGAGGGAAAAGAAGGGGCGAATGAGTTGTGATTTCGTGTTGAATTTTGAAATTTGTTCCAGTTTTTTTATGTTTCCTTGTACTTCTTATTCCATACATTAAGAAGTTTTCTGATCACATGAAGCTTCAACCATCGCTTCACCTGTTACTTATTTTAACCTGGCGTTTAAGTCTTCAATTATTATTTTCAGTTGCATATTGAACTTTAACAGGCAATGTGCATTGTCGTTGCTATTGTTTCTATTAATATTATTTTTCAGGAAATCCCCGACGGTGGTGCACTTCGTATCATATGTGTTCGACATTCAACATTTTTGATCACTCGTAACGCTTGTCTGGCGTATCCCAAGGATCGTATAGTTCTCTGCACCTCTCTTAAGTATTTGTTGGACTAACATTCCCTACAGTTGCAAGAACGTGGCCAGGGTTGACTTAGTCTACTGGAAGCGGCATGTCTGATATCTAAGGGTTCGAAATCATACCCCAGGTTTTTTACCGAACAACAACGGAACCGGATGTGATAGTTCTCTTAACAGTAGATTAAGTCTTCACCGCCTACAATATTGTGTAACTGTAAATGCTATGCTATGCTATGCTAATTTTGATATTTGTTCCAGTCTATTTTGCCAGAGAACAGTACGAGAATTGTCTCAAATGCCTTTAACACTGCTGAGTGTTTCTATTTGTCAGACAGATTTAAGTAACAAAAGGCAAACTCACATTTGCTTCTTGTAGAAGTCCATATGTTACAAAAAAACCTTAAGGGGCGGCAGACCTTCTTCCCTCTTTCTAAACTTTAGAGATAGATAGCAGCGCCACTCGAGCGTCAAATCGTCTCGTTGCTACGTGAAATGAATTTCCATAGCAGCTGATCTAATGAGATTCCGTTTTTTTTGTGTTTAAATGATTTCAAGTAATTTTTGACTGATGGGACGCTTGAAAACACTTCAATTTTGAATCAAGACAATCAAAAGAAACCCTCAAAATCTCGACGCATACTATGATCCGTGCCACACGTCGTTACAATCCTATAATTACAGCTTATTATCTAGATTATTCTAAAAAATAATATGTGGGACATCTTGTTCATTTACTATCTTTGGTGGCGGGTTTCCCACCACCAAGAAGCTGTCCCAAAATGAATAAGTGATATGTCTCAAAAATCGTGAAGTGTTTACTAACCTATCCTATAAATCATATGGAAAAAGGGCTCCTTCCAGTTTCACCTTAAACATAGTTCCTCAAGACGCCAAAGAAAAAATACGCAATTAAATTAAGCTCCCAGTTTCATTTATTAAACCAAACTCGTATGGCTCAAACACATCAGATTCATGAACAAAGTTTTCAGTATCAGAGGAATTCGGCTCATGGTTTTAACCCGATTGATTCATGATTTCTTTGAGGCGGAAAAATAGTTCATGATATCGAAGACAGGCGTTCAAGCTCAAACAAAAGAATTAAAATTTGTTGTGTATAATTCCATCTTGCACAGTAACGTCTATTCAACTAATTGCCACTTTAAATCTGACAGTTTGACTGGCAACCCATGTTGCCCTTGCCAATCGAAACAGTTTATTACTACTTGATATCTTGTGGGAAGCCATCTTCTACACAGGTAAATGAGATGAAGTCAGACGTCTATCTGCGATGATATTATGAATATTGTTCATAGATCAAATCATTTCCCGTGTTGTGTTTGGGCCATTTCTTCTAACTTCTTTGTTACAGCTGGCACCCGTTTTATTTCTGTTGCAACTATAGCTTTAGCTGGAAGTTTATTTAGGTTTAATTTTAGTGTAATTTAATAGATTTAATTCACTTACAAAAATCGGTGTGCATGTGTATTGTAACACCACTTCTTTGTATAGACATTTTTTGTTCAATTTTCCTGCATGTTAATTATAGAATTAGGTTTGCTTTAAACGAATATAATTAGGAACTTACAATTATCAATATTTGCATGAACTTAGGTAGGAACAATTAATTTTAAACTTCTTTAGCAGTAGGTAGTTTTAGAATAAATTTATCAAAGGACCATTAAACAAAGGGTCTTCTACTAAGCGATTGTATGATGGACAATGGTTTTAATGCATAAAGATGATGTCGGTCGTTTCACTCTATCTTCATCCTCATTTCCTGTCTGTCACCGTGACAGTCCTTTTGACAGTGATGGTGACAGTGTTGGTGACAGCTTCAGGCCCTCACTGTATCTTCACGAACAGTGTTCCCAGTGCCAACATTCTTCCCCGTAACACTGGCCACCAGGTCCAGTTTTACCACCTTCGCCAACCTCTAATGACTGCCAGTTTGGCCACCGGCCTACGCACAAGCCCCTCCCAGTTTGTATTACAGCTTGACGAATCCTCCCATCCGCCCCTTGAATCGCTTGGACAACCCGACCTCTAACCCATTCGTTTCTGTTTGCCTTCGCCAACCACCAGTACCAACTGTCCTTCTGTTATCGGTTCCACTTCACCACACCATTTGGGTCGCTTGGTCAACGTCGGGAGGTACTCGATAGTCCACCTCTTCCAGAATATATCAAGTTGCTGCTGTACTTGGCTCCACGATGAGCGAAGAGCTTCAGTAGGCTTCGTTGCTTCAACCACCGGCTGACGGACACCACTTGAGTTTCCTAACAGGAAGTGGTTCGTGTGAGTGCCTCACACTCCTCGGAAGTTAGTGGTAGATAGGTCAGTGGACGACTGTTAACAATCGCTTCGGCTTCAACCAGAAACGTCTCCAATGCTTCGTCATCTAGCTTACGGTTGTTGTTGTACGCCACCTCCACGGCAGCTTTGACGGAACGGACCATCCTTCCCACGCTCCACCCATGTGCGGAGTACTTGGAGGGTTGAATACCCACTTAGTTGCAGTGCCAGTGAACGTAGTGGCTAACTCCTCAATTTGCTCCTTCAGCAATCTAGCGGCTCCCTGGAAATTTGTGCCATTATCTGAGTATATCTCAGCCGGAGAGCCTCTACGGCAGATGAAACGCCGAATGCTCTTGATGCATGACTCCGAAGATAAGTTGTGAGCGATTTCAACGTGTACCGCCCGTATGGTTAGGCACGTGAATAACGCAACCCAGCGTTTTGCGCTGCTTCTCCCAATCTTCACCGACAACGGTCCGAAGAAGTCCAGGCCAACATACGTAAACGGCCGTACAAATGACGCCATTCTCGCTAGTGGTAAGGGTGCCATGCGAGGTATCTTCGGTGAACACTTATACACTCGGCACCATTGACACCGATTTGCAACGTTGTTTACTGCTGTTCTCAACCTCGGAATGTAGAACCGCTGGCGAACCTCGTTTACTACGGTTTCCGAATTACCGTGCAGGTATCTACGGTGGTAGCTATCCAATAACAGCGCAGTGAAAGTATGTTTCGCAGGGAGAATTATCGGAAATTTCGTATCCCGTTTAATGTTTGGAGCTGCTACGATTCTGCTTTCTACTCGTAGGATGCCGTAGATGCCTTAATTATAGAATTAGGTTTGCTTTAATCGAATATAATTAGGAACTTACAATTATCAATATTTGCATGAACTTAGGTAGGAACAATTAATTTTAAACTTCTTTAGCAGTAGGTAGTTTTAGAATAAATTTATCAAAGGACCATTAAACAAAGGGTCTTCACTAAGCGATTGTATGATGGACAATGGTTTTAATGCATAAAGACGATGTCGGTCGTTTCACTCTATCTTCATCCTCATTTCCTGTGTGTCACCGTGACAGTCCTTTTGACAGTGATGGTGACAGTGTTGGTGACAGCTTCAGGCCCCCACTGTATCTTCACGAACAGTGTTCCCAGTGCCAACACCCTTCGTGTAAGTTAAGCAGATTGATTCATACAATTCTCAAAAGCTTTGTTTTTCAACAATCAAGTAAAACTGAAAACTGTTCACGCATTTTCAGATTTAATACTACACCCTAAATAAAAAAGCAAGATTGTACTGCAATTTTGCATGATTTTGTTTCATTTCTCGTAACTTGGAGAAAAAATACAACATTGGTCGTTGGCAAAAATGCAACACATCAATTCGCTTGGAAAAATTCAATGTGTGAGTGAGGTTGTGTAGTGTATTAGTGTTGAGTATGAGTTGAGATTCCCGAAAAAATGATCACGGTACGCAAACTGAGATTCGAACCGAGGCCGCCTGCGTCATGGCGCTAGATTGTAACCATTCAGCAACTTTAATTAATTGAAATAATTGGAATAAAAGCCCAATAGTTACTTCGATTGTCGACGCACTCAGCACATGTCTCTCGCACACACTTGCATGGATTCGTTTATTTCATAAAGAAGGACAAACTTGATGAGTGGGAGATCGGAGTGCGATGACGAGTGAATATAAAAATAGAACACTTGACAGCGGAATTCTAAAGGGTCACCTACAATTAATACTTTGCGGATGCGTTGACGTAAATTTGACAGAAAACCTATGGGAAAACTGTCAAATTTACGCAAACGCATCCGCAACGTATCAATTGTGGGCCAGCCATAGCCTTGCGGCATTCTGTGCTATTGTCTCACCCATATTGAAAAGTTGTTGACGGTTGAACAAAGACCCAACGGTTGCTTCGACTTTCGAGGCACTAAGCACACAGCGATAAATTTGTTTCGAGGAATCTGTGTGCTACCAACACTTGCATGGCTTCGTTTATACCATAAAACGCTTGGTGGATCATGATGGGCAAAATTGCCTTTTCTGAATCATGAGGATTTCGCAAGATATGATTGCAAAAACTGCAATTACTTTTTTTGCCACCTTTTTAACTTTTGGGTGAAGCCAGTCACAAAAAACAACTCGCATCGATTCATTAGAAATGACCATAGGACTGGATGACATCTGTTATACCCGTTACAGGATGATTTTTGCGCACTGGGTGGTCTAAGCTCGTTCAATTTGATAAATAGAAGAGTGTATCGAAAAGTAGTTAGCAACATTCAAATTAATCTAGTAATTACACTAGAATGGCTTTAAGTTTTTTTAGTGTGTTTTGCGATTTACATGTCAATAACAGTTGTGCAATCGATTGGTTTCGGTACAGTGGATCGGTTTAAAGATGAATCGAATTGATATGGACACGCGAAAGAAAATTCTACAAATTTGGGGTTCGGAGCGAGGGGCACGCAAGACCATTTGAGTACAGCACACACTTGTTGAAAGTATTAAAAATGTGCTTTTAATACGGTTAATTATACTTCGAGTACATCAGAAAACCTACTTGAGACTTTAAATACACCTTAATTACAATTATGTTCCTTGAGTGCTATGCAGTACATTTCTATTACAATTAAGTACAGTTCAATGCATTTTGTATACAGAAGATTAATTTAGAAACTTTTAAGTACTGATCGATTATTTTGATACCAACAGCAGATTTTGATAATCAAAATACATTTTTATTACAACGACATGCTTTGAGTACCATAAAATACATTTTAAACACTTTTCGATACTTTGAGTACAATATTTGTACATTGTAATTTATTACAATAAATTAAATTTAATACTTCGGGTACCATTTAGCACCTGTGAAGTATTTAAAATCCCCTTAAATATATTTTGACTACAATTTACATCCTAAATAACAAATAAATACATTTTATTACAGTTTTAATACCTCAAGTACAAGTGAACACATTTTAATTACTTAAAATATCAAAAACACAACACACTATTATAAAACCACTCGTTTATACAGAAAACCACTCAGTTTTTTCATTATGATTCCTACTCCAAATTTGTCATATTTAGCGAGAACGTTTATTTAAAATTCCTAACTCGAAAAATGCACTGCATTGACGGAACTCCTCATGCTTGTGTCCAATATTAAATTTATCATATCTAATAAGGTTTCTCTTTTGAACTCCATTTCGATCCAATAACATTTCAACTCAATATGAGTAGTCCTGGTAGCGTGTAGGTAGAACTCTTTAAGAACATGCTCAAAACACTCTCTCTTTCATTTGTATTACTGTCCTCTTTTTCTCACGGAAAATTAGATGAGAACATTAAGTAATATTTACGTGTGAGTAAAAGAGAAGGGAATACAATTCCACCCAGTTACTGCGTAGAATGAAACGAGAGTGTAGAACTCTTAAAACACTCTCAAGTATTTCAAATATATTTGAGTCCTATTAAATCTCATTAAATACTTTCAGGTACTCAAAATACTCATGAAATACTTTTCAGAACTTTGAATACATTTCAAATACTCTTTGAGTAGCTAAAATATTTTTCAAATACTTTTGGTTACTTTGAGTCCTCTAAAAATACTTTTGATTACTTTAAATTCTCTAAAATGTTTGTAAATACTCTGAAAATCGAGTTAAATCCGGAAGTATTTACTATACGACACACTCAGTAGAATGCTCTGCGTGCCCCTCGGTTCGGAGTCAAATTGTATCTACTGTTACGTACAACCACAGAGAACAGACATCCAGGCTCGAACATTTTTCCCCAATTTACTGTGTAAATGTTTAAAAGCAAACCGTTGGAAAAACAACGCCGCCTAGTCTAGGTTTCACCAAACTAAAATTGACAAGCCATCAAATCTCAAGGTGGGCAACTGGCGCCATCAACATACGATTCACCAAAACTAACGGAAACGAGCTGTAATTTTAAAAAGGCTTTTACAAAAATTTACACACGGTGGGTACTCTAGCTTGGATGTCTGTTCTCTGTGGTACAACCAAATTGCAAACTGAAATTGAACCACTCCAGTGTCAAAAATGCAATCGAAGCTCGGTGAGACACTTTCCGTGAATGATTTGTCTCGATCCGGCAGGTAATCGGGCCCCATCCAGCCCAGCTGGGGCTTGAAAGGGGTTGAGTACATGAGGAAAAACCTAGCCTCGGGATGATTCAATGGGCCAAAGCTAGGAACTTCCTTAAAACGTACAAGAAACAGAAGTTGCCGAAAAAGTCTCTGGAGCAGTAAGTTTGGACCTCGAGACGGATGCACCCTGATCAGCGACGAAACCTACTTCAAGGACGATTCGCGAGTGCTGCCCGGACCGCAGTATTATACGAAATCGGTGAACCAGGACCTGACCGACGCTCACACTATGGTGGCGATGGAATAGTTTGAGCAGAAGGAGAAGGTTTGGCAAGCGATTTCTACCTGAGATTTGCGGTCGTCTTTTTTTCACCAAGGGTACAATTAATGTTCGAAGAAGAGATTGCTGCTAAGGCTTGCTTGTAAACTTTTGCTCATATTGTGGCGCTCCTGGTGAACGGATTTGGAAGTTCTTGGCACCCACGTGTCGGGAATTTTGTTAGCTTCACGTCATTCACGTCAGCTTTGACATTCCGCAAATCGACTGTACTTTGTAAACAATCAACATGGAAGCCGAAAGAAGGGAAAAAAATGTGCACAGTTATTTGGAAAATCCATTGTGGTCTGCATCTAGGCTAGCTAAACAGCTGAAATTGCCCAGAAATACCGTATGGCGCGTTATCAAACGGTATAAGGAAACATTGACGACGATTCGGAAGCCTCAAGCCAATCGTCGGAGTGGAACTGTCGACCGCAAACTGCGTGGTAAGATTTTGAAGACGATTAAGAGGAATCCCAATCTGTCGGACCGTGATTTGGCCAGAAAATTCGGTGCTGCCCATAGTACCGTGAGGAGAACTCGACTCCGGGAAGGAATCAAGTCGTATCGAGCTAGCAAACAGCCAAATCGGACCATAAAACAGAATAGTGTGGCCAAAATCCGTGCTCGGAAGCAATACGACCAGGTGCTGACCAAGTTCGACGGGTGTCTTCTGATGGACGATGAAACCTATGTCAAGGCTGACTTCGGGCAAATCCCAGGTCAAAAATTTTACTTGGCAACGGCTCGGGGGGATGTTCCAGCCAAATTTAAATTTGTTTTTGCCGACAAATTTGCACGAAAATTCATGATTTGGCAGGGCATTTGCAGCTGTGGCAAAAAACGAAAGTTTTCTTTACAAATAAGACAACGACGTCGGAATTATAACAAAAATAGTGTCTCCAAAAACGAATTTTGCCGTTCATTCGATCCCACGACCATCCCGTAATGTTTTGGCCAGATTTGGCAAGCTGTCATTAAAGAAAAGTCGTTCAAGAATGGTATGCAGAGAAAGGGGTCCAGGTTGTTCCGAAAAACCTTAACCCACCCAACTGCCCCCAGTTCCGTCCTATTGAGAAATACTGGGCAATCATGAAGAGGAGACTCAAGGCAAAGGGAAAGGTTGTCAAAGACAGCAATCAGATGAAGACCTGGTGGAATAAGATAGCTAAAACGATGGACGAAGAAGGTGTGCGCCGCCTAATGAGCCGTGTTACAGGAAAAATTCGAGAATTCCTTCGAAACCGTGACGAATAATTTTATCCGTATTTTTTCTTAAAAGTTTGAAGAAAACGCTACATTTGTATAAAATAAGATCTTGAATTCAATAATAAATAACTGAAATACAGGCAATTGTTTTTGTTCCAATTCTATCTGAAGCAAGCTTTACTGTACAGAAAGCATAAGGCTCTTCCTCTCTTGTGGCCGGATTAGGCTTCTGCCCACTATGCCTAGTCGGTTTAACAGTGGTTCGCAAACAATGATTGTAACAACAATTCGTGAAAAAGGACATCAATCCACCGTAATGACCGTATCTTCGGTCAGTTGAACGTTATTGGCCGATTGTCAAGCGGTACTTTCGGAAGGAGGGTACAGTGTTCTCAAACATGCCGGAGTTCCAGAAATTTTTTTTTACAAATAACTGTAAAAATTCCCCGAAATCCGTTAAATCGGATTACCGAACGTTCAACTGTTGGGAATTTGGTAAAAAATTACACATTCCTAAAACTTTATCTTTCCTACATGTAACCTCATCGCAGTGATTTTTTCACCGCGATTATTCGATGCCGCGGCAGAAAAAACGCGTCAGTCTACGGTATTATTACGACTGATGCTGTCACTGTGGTGGTTTGAAATCATTGTTTAAGGGCATCTTCAACGGTTGTGCAAATTATTTTAAATCTGTTATATGTTTTGATCTATTCTTGCAGCTATTTGGAAAAGAGACGAACTAGCCCAGGAGGCTAAAAGTCTCTTTAATAAAGAAAAAAAAAAAAAAAAAAGCTATTTGGAACAAGACAAATACTGTTCCTACACATTTCACGCTACTTGATAATACCACTTAATGAGTAAAATTTCAGCTTTTACTAAACAAAAACTCAACTTTATTGACTATATTCAATCTACCGTGTTTTTTACTAACGCAAACCCTTTTTTTCGCTGCCCGTGGCTGCTTTGTTTTTGGTTATTCATTTTAATTTGTTTTTATCATTACATTTTAGTAAAAAGGTATATTCAGAGTTTAGCAACCTGTAACCCGTGAGACTGAAAAACAAATGAATTTTTCTTTATATGTTGGGCTTGGCTAACAGTATCCAAGGACTCGATCAAAGGAACCGACCAACAGAGAAGCGAGTTTTGGAAAGCCAATAAGGATCACGCCCAGACATCTGTCCCATCGTTCGCCGGCCGGCCAGCTGATGGAATTCGTCAACGGTTCGGGACGATCAGCCACCAAGTGGCGAAATATGCTGGGTGTTTGGTTTTCGTGTACCAAGTGAACAAAAGCAGTACCACGAAGGAGGACGGTTATCAGGAAGTTAGGAAGCCGTTTTTAAAAGAAACAGGGCATAAATTCTTCCGGATTCAGTCTAGCTTCGAGGTTTTAAAGGATGATCCGAAATTTAAGGATTTGTAGGATGCTAAAAAACCTCATGAAGAGAAAATGCAAGGAACATATTTAGGTGATTTGTGGTAAGTTTAATTAAAATTTTTGAATAAATTTGTAGTAAGAGAATAAATTACTTTAGTGCTGAAACAAAAACATACGGAACGTCAATGACACAGAAGTCATGATATCACATAAGGGAACGTCCATTAATTACGTCACGCAAAAATTGACTTTTTATAAACCGCCCTCCCCCCCCTTGTCACGTTTTTTGTATGGAACTTCAATTTTTTTTGTATGGATCGTCACGTTTTCCCAAACCCCCTCTCCCCCCTTACTGCGTGACATAATTAATGGACCTTCCCTAAGACAGGTTTTTACACTAAGGCACAATAAGATAGTTCTTATTCTGGATAAAAGATGGAGATAAAAACAAGATATAAAGTGTTTTTTTTTTCAATTACACAAAAGGACAAAAAAGAAACAAAAGGATAAAACAAACTAAGGATGTCCGAGGTTTCCTGGAACGAGGTGCTTCGGGACATAAACAAAAAGAGAATCAAATCCTCGAGCGGCAAACAAAGGAAATTCAGCGTGCTTCGCATATAATAAAAATTACTACTTCAACATTGTCGAAAAGACTTCTCATTCGGCTGAAGGCAAAGCTGGTTGTGAAATTTAATTCTGGTGCTACCGAAGAATTTAATTTTCGTTCGAATTTGTGATGTTGGTTTTTGTTTGCGATGGGTTGTTGTGAAACTCTTGTTCATTTTATAATATGAAGCTCGATCCAAAGTAAATCTGGACGCACTGTTTAATACACCATTGCGTCCCTGATCGTTGGGACAAAAAACGTTTGACAGGCATTTGTTGATGTTTTATTGACGAAAAAATTGGTAAAAAGTTTTCTCGATTGATCGACGCATCTCGGAATTACGGATCATGGAACTTGAGAAAAGAAAATTAATTGTGCATAAACAACTAGAAAATCCTTCGTGGTCTGCCTCAAAAATAGCAAAAGTGTTAAAATTCCCAAAGTCAACGGTGTGTCTTGTAATCAAACGTTACAAGGATACTCTGAGATGTGGATTGAGGACAGCGCATCTATCATGAAAGTGGCTCTAGGGACAAAGGGCTGGGGAGAAAGGTGTTGAGGTAAGTGAAAGGCAACCCAGGTGTCTCCATACGTGATTTGGCAAAGAAATACGATTCCAGCTTTCACACCGTGCGTAACATCCTCTCAAGAGAATGTTTTAAGACTGTTTGTGCCTGTAGCCAAACCTGACAAACTTCGAGCAGCAGCACGGATGCAAATACCGATGGCCAACAGCAACAGCAACAACTTAAACAGCAGCAACAGGAGCACTTGTTCAATTCGAACAGCAACGGTAGGCAAGGGTAGCAAGGTCTTCGAATTTGAGTATGTTTGTTTTCTAGTCAAGATGAACATTTCAAGAGGTGGAATTCTTGACTTGGCCATTTTTTGCAAAATAAGGAATGGCCTAGTGTATATTCAAATGGAAACTAGTCATATTTAACAGAAAAAAAAGAAAACTACATTGATTCTCCCTTAATTAACTTAATGTTCCATAATAATGTTCCTTTTCTCATAATATTTGCTGGAGTAAGGCGAATTTGATCTTTCTTGGCATACCTGATCAAATGATCGAGGTAGACCGCCAACACGAATAAAATCAGTGCCAGGTTCATCTTCTTTAGGATTGCTCTCAGAGCCTGCCTCATAGAAATCGTCCATCGTAACTTCAGTTTTGTATTTGATTCGGATATTATGCAATATTATGCAGTACAACAGAATATTGCGAATAATTTTTTCATCCCAGATTCTTAAGGGATGTAACAGAATTTGTCAACAGCTTTTAAGGATGCCTTAACATCTCTCGACATCCTTGCGAGCTGATTTCTGATATTTGGAAAAATGCTTGGAAATCTGGGGATCAGTTATTGTTTTCAGAAACAGTAGCCAATCTGGGTATATTTCATCTGCAAGAAGATATCCCTGGTGGAACGTTTTATCCTGGACATGCCATGTTCTGCTAAGAATATTATTCCAAAAGTAAAACAACAATTAAACTGTAAATTGAGCTTCAACTTCAAAAATAAGATAATCTAAAACTAAATAAGTTAACAAAAAGTTAACCAAAACGTAAATAAACAAATATAAGGTAACACAAAAAAAAAACAAACTTACGAAACAAAAACTTCGACCTGATTATAATCACCCCGGGATTCTATTCCAATATTGGGGTTAACAATAACTTACAGTGCTCATTTGGGGTTACAGTGCTCATTTTATGCAGTATAAAGCATCATAGCGCCAACAAAAATGAAATGCGGAGGGAAACCCGTATCCACATTTCAACATAGGCAAACTAACTTTACCTACAACACATCACTTAAAAGCGGAGAGCGGTCCGAAATGTTGCAGCTTCCTGGACATCCAAAAAATCCGTGCCGTATCCTGTGCCGCAAAAGCTTCAAGAACAATCTTGGGCTTTCCGTCCCTTCCCTGGTATTGCCCTTTAAGTGCCACTGGGTAGTTTTTCCAAATCCAGTGCATGTAATCAAGGGACCCCACCATACCAGGGAAGCCACGTTTTGCATTTTCAGTTTCTTCGCCTCTTCAGGTATTGGGGGACGCAGATACTCCGGACCGTAAGTCAGCTCAGCGTTGTTGAAATTCCTTAGGGTTAGCAGGCTGGTTGACTCCCCAGACCTCACGGTTTCGTCGAGAGAACGGGTTTAGGCTGTCTTTTCCAGATGCACCGCAACGTAGCTGGGAAAAGTCTCAGATGACTCTAGTTGTCACATAATGTCCAGGAACTTCTCCCTTGGCACACGGTAACGACACAGAAAGTGCTTCTCGTCGTAGGTTGGCGTGTCGTAAAAATAGTCCTGGAACGGCTTCTGATGACTGAAACGGAAATCTCGGTCGACGTTGGGGTGTCTTTCAGAACGTGATCCTCTCCGTTTTGACTCTTGTTTTTCCGCAGCCAAATTACAAATCGGCATTATCTAATATCGTAAATGCATGCATTAACACATTCACCTCCAGCCAAACGAAAGAACAAGTATTCCTCGTCGTCTTCCAACCACGCAATACTGGCAGTAAACATTATTTGGTCAAACCAATCTATGGCCAAAGGTTAATGAATAACCTGCGATCTCTGGAAAAATAACTTCTGATCTCTGATGTGAATGATGCTTGATAGAATGACAGGTGTTGGAGGGCTTAGCAAAAAGATGCTGGGAACGCAAAGTTGGTCTATTTTAGCTGATTCTCTTCAAGTTTTGCTGATGCAAATCAAGTATTAAGTTATCCCAAAAATAGACCACCGCTGAAGATGCCCTAAACGTTATATGTTGTCATAAGTTTAAGAAAACGACATTAGAAATCTTGCTCGCAAACCCCGATAGGTTTCAATTATTTTATTCATTTGCTAAAAGTGAAGAAATCGAGAAATCTCGGCCAAAAATGTTATGGAATGGGTCTGATCCGCAAACTCACAGTAAGCCTTTTCAATATATTACTGTTTTGACAATTCCAGTAATCTATTTATTCATCAACTCCACGGATCTGACCAATCTAAAAAAACGCTTCCAAAGGATATTTTCGGCAACATGTGACAAAACAAACGTAAACACGTGCCAAGAAGCTAATGAACTCTTTCCGCGAAAGCTTTCTCCAACTGATTTGAATAAGCTTGTTTCTTTAGTGCCTCTTTTCCAGCCTGCTGGTGGATACGGTAAGTCATTCACAATTCATCGTTCTTATAGTAGTCGAGGTGGCAGAGTGACAGCAATCTTTAAATAACGCTTTTTTATACCGCCTACCTGGCTGTGACGTCGCCTGAATACATGCTAGTAGTGTAGAAGTGGCTTGGATTCGACGACGACGATAAGTACTAAAGGCTTTCTTCATTAGCTTCAAGTATGTATGCATGTATAATATAGGGGGAAGGTAAATGCTCGAAGTAAGGAGAAGCGATTTTCCCTCAATTTCAGTGTAACCCGATGTGGATTAATACCGGGGTGGGTAAACGTTTAGGTTCCACCAACAGTAGCCATTCTCCTGCCTTGCCTGGAAAGAGTTGACGGTCGGTCGGTCGGTTGGTTGAATGTTTGAGTATAGTATTACATGAATTTATGACTCTGAGTATCGGGCAAGTATATTTATAGCACGAGCAGCGGGAAATTCATGAAAGAAACTACTATAAATAGTGTTTAATCTACATCGATAGCTGTGCTAGTATTTCTACGAGAAAGCTAACAAACGCTTAAAGGAGAATTAAGGACAACATAAATATACAGCCATAAATACTCCGTCGGCTTCTCTGGGTTATGTGTTACCTTGAGTAGTTCGGTGACTTTGACCTATAGGTGTTTGGGAGTTGTCGTATGCCGGTTCGATTTTTCGATCGATGGAATATTAATTATTTGATGTTTTCCGGTTTTCGAGTGCTTTCGAAGAAAAGTTTTTCAGGACGATGAAAGGCGATGAACCACTAGTGAGTTCTGTTGTGGCCATTGAAAGAAGACGTAGGAAACTAGACTCTGAAATAAATCTACATTATAAAGATTACCCCAGAGCGTATGGGCGCAGTCAAGATTCGCTGTCATTTCGCAATAATTGATAACTACACTGAAAAACTTCTTTACTTTTACCTTTGTTTAGTCTATCTTCTACAATCTCTATGCAATTGATGATAATAATAATATTTAATAAATAGGACAACACACATAAAACCTGAACAACTTCTAGATGACGAGACTAGTAAATTTTTAAATTTTCCTTCATTTTCAGCGTGAGTTCATCAATGATGAATGGCACAGCACACATAAGATAAGCGCGTTATTGTCAGTAATCAAAGATGACTGCCGAACAAAAACAGCAGGCTTTATGGTGAAGTCAAGACAAACTGGAACTGGAATTGATTCAACTCGAATTAATCCACCGATGGTTAGACTGAACATATTTTCATCAGAAATATCATCAGTGAAAATTAGTAATGCAATCAGATTTGTCATATAATCAGTTTGTGAATTGAACTAATTGACAATCTTGAAAGTATTGTTCAACGGTGTTAAAATATTAGCATTGATAGTTTCGAACGAACTGTTTATGCTATAATATTAAAATGTTAATTACATAAATATTAGAAATTTAATGTATTTAGTCCATAGAATGGACTGGGGGCTGTATCGAAAATAAGTTATGCACATATTTTTCTTTCAAATCATTGAAAAAATATAATGTTTTATTCAAACAAATAGATGATGCTTTATTGTACGGGATTAACCGTGAACATTGTAAGGACAGGATGAAACTAATATTATTTTTTCACGAATTTGCGAGTTTTTCAACGAAAATTTTTCATCAAGTTCCGGTCAAAAGTTTCATGACATTTTTTGGACGCCTGCCAAAAATACTTGTTCGCCCATTTTACAGAATCCTGCATATGCATGAGGGCAGTTTGGTGAATTGACGTCTTTCTCAACTAAATCTGTAGCCTTTTCCGTGAGGTAACTAAGAATTGTTTTGGCGGAATGCTCCGACGCTACATCTGGTCAAAACAGTGAAGGGGTACTACCCAAGTAACCAATAAGCAGTTCCAAAGCGTCTATACGGCAGCCTATTAAGCATTCAAGTCGCCTTAAATGCAACATAAATGCCCAATATACGGCTGTTTTACTGCATTGCTATGATAATGCTTCATTAATGCTATTTTGCACTAATTTTCGAAATGCTTATTACAGGCTACAAGAATTAAATAGCAGTTGAAATACAGCTTTACAACAGATAGCATTCAAGGTGCTGATATAATGCTAATATAATGCTTGTAGCATCGGAAATGCAGCCTTAGGGTTGGAGGGCTTAGGGATAGATTTCCGCATTGATTGTTCCAGTAGTGTAAATACTGGTAGACTTCATATCGCAGGAACATATTGCTTGCCATTTTTCGACCAAAATTCTCCACTTGGATCGACCTGTCTGCATCGCTTATATCCTTTTCTACCACGGCATTGTGGACCTGGAAGGGTTTTGAAGTCCTCTTTTGCAATTTGTTTGGCAATTTTCTGCTTCTTGCAGTTCTTCAGGTTGTTCCGTTTCTTGATACGTTGAATCATTCTGACGCTGGTCCACGCTTCATTGGCCAAATCACGTATCGACATTGATTTGTTCTTCCGAATTAGAGCTGCCACTTTCTGATCCAGTTTAGGGTTGAAAGATCCCGGCTTTCTGCCTCTTCCTGGCAGTTCATCCAAAAAACAGTGTTCCCAGACTTGGTTATGATGGATTTTGCACTCGCATAGCTACACCCTTTTGACGTAGCAAACTGTGTCGAAAACCTTAACTATCCAATGCGGGACATTTTCAAAACGAAGAATTTCAACCGTGCAAACAAATAAACAAACGAAAAACGACAGTCAAACGCACAGCATGCTATGATGAACTCATTAAAACCATCACAAACACACGCGTACAACGCAAATGTACGTGGATAGCTTATTTTCGATACATTCCTTATTAGACAATCCTAACCGTCAATCTTGATTATCGATATGGACTCAAGATGCTAAATAAGTACATGTTCGTTAAAAACTGTGTTGTGTTTATTAATTTATTTGTTTATTAGATCGTGATATGATGATATCAGGCTCAATGTTGCCGCATTATTAATTTATATTAAATTACAGCGCAGGGTCAAATTAACAAAAAGCATACCCAAGCATCAAGTTATTCATCGTCAGGAAACTTTTAGAGAAAAAACGTAGCAAACCGCTGCCACAGCATCTATCACGGAAGGTGAAATGCGAAAACAGAGATAAAGTAGTGAATATTCACTGCAATCCAGCGATAGCACCGTTTATACAGTAGCTAGTTTGGTCGAGAGATAACCACAGCGTCATGTTGATTAGCAACAACTTTCAAATTTTATTTGCTCCAAAATTGCATAGCAGTGAATTCTTTCTTGTAATGTATTCGCATAAAGGGCAAACACGAAATTATTGCGACACATTCAACAGGGCATAACTTTTTTACCATTGGGTAAAAATCAACCAAGCTTTGCACACTTTCTCATTGATATGCATTGTTTACATGCTGTCAAACTCGAAGTCGTGTTTTTCGATTCAACGAAAATGGAGGTGAACCAACGCGAGTCGAGAGAACAAATTCTTTCCAAACACCTGGAATTTCCTGACCTGTCGCACCGGCAGCTGGGAAAAATGTTGAACATTTACCATTCAACCGTCTCCAGAGTGTTGAAGCGGTTCCAGGAGCGGTTGACGTTGGACCACGGCAAAGGAGCTGGAAGAAAACCGGGACCGGAGAACAAAAAGACGGAGGGAAAGGTGAAGCGGATGATTAAAGCAAATCCCAACGTCTCAAGCCGTGATTTGGCTAAAAAGATCGGCATGTCGCAGAGCTACGTCCAGAATGCAAAGAAGAAAGCTGGACTACATACATACAAGGTACAGACCTTCCCAAACCGCGATGAGCGGCAACAATTGACGGCTAAAACTCGGGCACGGAAGCTCTACGAGAAGATGTTGACAAAATATGGCTGCTGTGTGATGGACGACGAAACGTATATAAAAGCCGATTTTAAGCAAATTCCGGGGTTGGAGTTTTTCACCGGCAAGAGCAAGTTCTATGTGGACGACAAATTTAAGAAGAAGAAAATGTCGAAGTTCGCCTCCAAATATCTCATTGGCAGGCCATCTGCTCTTGCGGACTGAGGAGTGAGCCTTTCGTGACAAAGGGCACAGTAAATGGCGAGATCTACAAATCTGAGTGCCTCGAGAAGCGCCTTTTGTCGTTCTTGCAGCAGCACGACGAAGCTCCGCTATTTTGGCCAGATTTGGAATCATGCCACTATTCTAAAAGTGTCCTGGAGTGGTATGAGGCCAATTCTGTCCATTTTGTTCCAAAGGACATGAATCCGCCAAACTGTCCGGAGCTGCGCCCGGTGGAGCAGTACTGGGCAATGATGAAGCGGGAACTTTGGAAGAGCAAGAAGACAGTCAGAGACGAGAAGGACATGTTAAGAAAATGGAAAAAAAAACTGAGAAACTGGTACCGGATGACGCTGTAAAGACTTTGATGGAGGGCATCAAGCGAAAATGCGTTCAATTTTACACTCAAGGCTCCATCGATTAACTTTTCTTTTGATTTTTGAAGTAAATATATGTATAAAACTACCCTAAAATTTTGGTTTGATTCTTAACATTATAAGAAAATTGGCATGACATTTTCGGTGTCGCAATAATTTCGTGTTCGCCCTTTATATGCGTGTATGAAATTAAGTTATTGATGTTAAAAAAACTTGAGCTTTGTCAAAAAGGTGTACTTTCAACATTAATATGACAAGTGGTGTTACTTGGGTAACAACGACTATTGTCAGTTTTGGGACCACACGATCAAACACGATTTTTTTAGTCCCGATTTGGCTTCATAACATTACTCCAAAACCGGGCAGGAGTGGTAAATGCCTATTTCTGTGAAATTTGTATCGAAGTACATTAAGCCACCGAACTGTGTTGAGCTCCATTCGATCGGAACCTACTGGGCTATGATGCAGCGCGAAGTTAGGAAGACTAAAGGAGATGCAAAAGACGAAAAGAAAATGATGAGAAGGTGGAAAAGACTGAAAAGGTACGGGAAACGACTGTATAGGCTCTTATGGAGGGCGTCAATGGCAAATTTCGAACGTTTCACTCATAATCATCATGAAATTTAACCGATGCATGAAGGCTAAAAGAAATACATATAAGTATACTGAAATATTGTGAAAAAATGGTTCCATTTCGATAACTATAGCCGATTTGCCAATGAATCACACGTGTTGCAATAATTATCGACTCACCCTTTAAAAACAGCAGATGTGTAGGCAACGCTGAGAAAAAGCTCATAAATGAGCGAGCTTGGCTTAGATTAGTGAAAATAGGATACATTCTATAAATCAATTATATGTTTTTATGATTGTGATTTTTTATTATGATTGATAAATCAATTTCGGATTTTTGAAGATTCTTAGTTACAGATGCACTTTTCAAACAATTCGCCTGATGAAGCAACATTGTTTATTCGCACTCATAGTAGGGAATTGTTTTGTTATATTTCTTTTCGAAGAATTTCTTTTGGCTGAAAGCTCTGTAAGTTTAAAGATTTATTAATACAGTTTTCAGCTAGACCAAACGGCCCGAAATTCCATTAACGTGGAAGTATTTTCTGATCATAACAATCTAGTAAAGTTCGCTCGTTCGTTCGAGTGCAAACTGGCGGGTCCTTTCTTTCTTTCGGCCAAAAAAAGAACATATTTTTGCTCCTGCTAAGTAATCACATATTTTTTCTCACGCCTCCGCAATCCTTACTAAGAGCGTGATTTCAGTCATCATCAGCTGAGTCCGAAAAGGAAGAAAATGAAAAGGCGCAAACTTTCATTTCCCTTATGAATAAAAAAGCTCCAAGTTGGCAATTTCATCCTGACTACATTGTCTGCCTTATTCGCCGGATTAACAACCAGGAGAAAACCTTCCAGAACGAGAAAAGACGGTGCTTCGATGCTTATCGCTAATTCTCTACACACATCTACCATGTATGTTGAGGTTTGGAATGATATATGTATTGTCTGATGATAAATGAGGATCAATTAATTAGAGCTGATGAATATATACGTATCACAACAGAGCTAAAAGACAGAGAAATAGCAGTCATACTGAGGAATAGACACAGATTGAAACATGAGAGACAGAAAGAGAGAGCGAGAGAGAGAGAGAGAGAGAGAGAGACAAATAGGGTGATCGTACTTACCGTACAGGACGCAATAACCCCTGGCTTAGACGTGGCGAGCCTGCAGAAACCGCTGAGACGGATGATGGAACAAGCTTTAGTAGGTGACTTTGGAGTGTTCTGCCAAGATGACTGTTGTTTTGGTGATGTCCTGATGGTGTTGTTGTTGTTGTTGTTGTTGTTGTTGGCGGTGGTGATGATGGTGGTCGTGGCGGTGAAAGTGAAAATGGTGACTCCATCCTGGAGACGGTGAATCCTATCTGGCCGTGGAGGCTGGCGATGCCATGACGATGTCCCGTCTACAGAACGCCGGCCGACTGGCGATCCGCAGACGATTCGTGATGTGAAATTATTTGTGGTGTGGGTTTCGGATAGCAATACGTTGGTGTTGGTTTTGGGTATTGGGTGGTGTGGTCAAATGAGTGTTATGTTAGTGGACAAGAGTACAGAGCGGTAGGAAAGAAGAAGAAAGAGAAAAATAGGAAATCAGACAAGTGGTACGTGATACTGGTGGAAGCATAGCTATTTAAAGACGACTACAAGTGACTAAAAGCGAATTGCATTTCTACGATATTAGGATACTATTTACTTATAATATATTGATTGATGCGTGTGCTTGTTCGTAGTTAGAAACTTATTTAAAGAATGGTTGAAAAGCAAGTCTATCGTACACAACAATGAGCAACAGCATAAAGGAGGAGCAGATCATCAAACGCATTTGTGACGTCGCTTGTAAGAAAATGCTTGTATCTGTTTTAAGCTGAAATAAGGCAAAATAGTAATGTTCACTATTCTATGTGAGCGATGCTAGTGGAATAGGTTGGTCTACTACGCATTATCAATGTTAATCGTATTTCGCAAAAATGCCCCGTGATATGGTTTTCTGAAAATGAATTGATTATCCATGCATCATTGTTCATAATATTTCATAGCGTATCAATAAGAATTCTTAGAATCATTGCTCGAGTGTTTTTTTTCTACTTTTGGAAATAATCAAACAAAACCTCTACCAAACATATCATCTATTCTTCAGCACACTGCCTGTAACATTGGATTTCAAATCAAATAATACATTACTGAGATACCCTTGTGAGCAATTTAATATACACAGTCCAATCCAATCCAATCAATGGGAAACTTGCAACTTTAAATTAGCTCACTGGTTAAAAACTCTTCTGGTCCCAAATAAGTACACCAATAGAAGCCAATTCTATCGTTTTATCGTACTAGAATATTTGTTTTTGTTTTTCGTTCTTCGTTGGAAGTTTTGTTTCCAGGGGTGATTCATTTTATTTAAGGCCGTTACTTTGGTACTTTCTGAGCCAAAATCCTTTCAGTCAGTTCGGCAACACTGTTTGTTTACGTTTATATAACGGCTCGGCTTACGTTTTATTTACTTTTTAACCGCTTATTCGCCTACGAATAACATTTTGTGCTTTCAATTTCTGCTTTTCCACCTTGCAATAGTGCGCGATTGTGAAATATTCGTAATTTCCGTTGTGTTTTATAATTGATAAAATTTCGGTTGTGCTGTTCTACAGAATTCATTGTCTGCTGCTCTTTAGTTAACCGAAGAAGTTGTGGTATTAGGCTGATGCAAATTTCGAAATGTTTGCTCCCTTTAGCTTAATCGACGCCAATATGGGTCCTGATAGTCCCCAAAAAATTTGAACACATTTGGTTTTAATTTGGCTTTGCACATGCTATTCAAAGTTTGTACGGGAATTAGTATGAAGAATCTCAAACTTACATTTCCAGATCCCTAACATCTTGATATTATGTCCTTAAACCAAATCTAATTAAGATTCATATAGTGTAAGTTGCCATTTATCAAAATGCCCAAGATACCTGACATGCAAATTTTATACAAAAATAGTTATTCAGCAAATAAAATAATAAGTTATAAAAGTATATAATATATATAAAATATATAAATATAAAATATATAAAATATATAAAATATATAAAATATATAAAATATATAATATAATTTATCTAAAATAATATACACAAAATATATAAATATATAATAAATAAAGTGTATAAAATAATAAGAAAACTAATATAAGAATAAATCATCATACCTAAAGTTTGTATTTTATGTTTTATTGAATAAATATTTTTGTATAAAATTTACATGTCAGGTATATTCGGCATTTTGATAGTTGACAACTTACACTATATGAATCTATATTTGATTTGGTTTAAGAACATAATATCAAGATGTTAGGGATCTGGAAATGTAAGTTTGAGATTCTTCATACTAATTCCCATACAAATTTTGAATAGTGTGTGCAAAGCCAAATTAAAACCAAATGTATTCATATTTTTTGGGGACTATCAGGACCCATATTGGCGTCGCTTAAGCTTAGGGGAGCAAACGTTTCGAATTTTGCATCAGCCTATTGTGGTATCCTGTTGTTCAGTACTTAACTCGTTCATCATACATACTTCCGAATGAGTAATACGTGCCACTCCTGTGCTATCGAAATCATAAGCACGAATATTACTTGTCATGGTTTCTGCAATGCAGTATTTCATCCAAAATGTAGCGAAATGACAACCTTAGCTCTGGACGAAATAACCAAAACGCACAAATATTTTGGCTTTGCAAATCATGCTTGCAGTTACTGAGTGACATCCGACTTTGCAGATCAGTGCGATCTGCCTACGAATCTGTACGAAAAACTGTACTCAGCAAGCATAATGAAATCATCGAGAACCTAAGCTAGAAATTACGAATGAGCTGAAGAATAAATTACGACTCAATTTCACTGCGCTGATCAATGCTAACTCTCTGACACGCAAGTATTGGATAAAAATTGCTAGTGCTAATGTTTCTATACGTCGTCGACTCTTTAGAAAATTTGAAGTGAAAAACCTCCTCAAGAGCCTTGATGTGTGGCTCATTTGAGCTACTGTGTCATCTAGCCATCCAACGCCCTGGAACCGACGATGTGGAAGTTATCAGACTTGTTTTTATTTCATTCAAAATTGGACTGAATGCTGGATTTAAAAGCAAAGCTCTCTCATTGTCAACTCGGCCAAAGGGAATTTTAATATACCAGAGCGGCTGCATATTTTTGGATACCGTCTCAAGCTCTGAATCAGGATCCGGTTTGAAAGGAATTATCACCGTCGGAAAACCGTTTTATGGAATATGGAATAGCTGCACCGCGACGGGCAGTAGAAAGCATATTGGAGACCTCTTCTCAGTTTCACTCAGTTCTGCTTCATCCAGTTATTGGTCATCGAAGCCGTTGCGGTCCTAAAGTCGCTTCTGTTGAAGAGGTTCTCCAGCCACTTCTCCCAGGCATGTATGAATTTTTAAAAAACATGTCTCTGCTTGATCAGCTTCCGTGTTCTAGCGCCACTGCGGACCCAATCGCACCACTAAGTAGTCGCTGCGAGAATGTGACTGTTTTATCTCGAAATGCTTCACTGATGGAACCTACTGACAACCAAATGTTAGTTTCGGAGCCCGGAATTATTTCATATTTACCAGAACGCGCTACCTGATGCATCATGGGAGACTTCCAGCCACTCGACCCAGTCGCGCCAGCTGTTTCCTGCCAGCAACTTAGTCCTGCTTCCTGCCGTCAGAGTTGTTCTGATCCTGTGGCCGAGTCCGGTGATGAGGTCTCCCAATCCTTATTTTCAGGCAAGTACATAGTTCCATGCAACATTTCTGTACCTGATCAGCTTCCGTGTTGCAGCACCGCTTCAGAATCCCCCGCTCCAACAAATGGCTTTCACACCGTCGAGGGTCCTACTATTCACCCGACTCAATGCAGTTATTTAGGAAACTAGCGACTTTAAATTTGGTCACTGGTTGAGAAACCTCTTGATCCCAAATACACCGATAGTACCATAGACTAACTCTAAGACCAGTAGGTCCCATACAAAAACGTTTTTTTCTTGGCTCAGTCAGTACTGGCACATCGGTCCCAATCTCGGTCCCAAGCCTTATAATGCGCCCTTAATAACGATCTCACACGAACACACTCTCAAATGTTCTGTCAAAATAACACAGTAAATCAAAACAAAGGCGCAAATATGTACAGCAAGGTGCTGACTTCAAGGTGTATTTTGGACCTAGGGGTTCTTAAACAGTGAACCAGTTTTAAATCGCTAGTTGCATATTGATTGTTGATAGTACCCCCCCGCTTTGCCGTTCTAGAATATTTGTTTTTGTATTTGTTATTCGTTGGGTGCTGAGCGGTTCCACGCCAAATCAGTTAATGCCAAAACGTTAGTATTCTGGATTTGGCCGAGACTTTGCAAAAGTGTTCGAAATAACAGGATAAGTGTTCTGGCACGAGGAATGGTCGTTTTGATATGACAGGAATTCGTATCGAAACGACCGCTCCTCATGCCAAAACACTTATAGTGCTAAGAATATGATCATAATCCTTGGATTTTTGCTCCTGAACCATGAGCCTCGACTCGTCTTCTTATTCGGCAAAGTTGAATATGTTTTTTCGCATAGCCCTTATTATTTCATCACATCATTGTCCTGGGTAACTAATCTGATCAAGTTTCTTCAATGATATTGGAGACACGATGATACTGGGAAATACTATGTTGAAGAGATCGATGTTATGCGTTCTTGAGTAGTCTGGTACTTCACTTCCTTGGGATGATGCTGATACCAACAATCAATATGAAACTAGCGATTTGGAATTGGTTCACAGTTGTAGAACCCCTAGTTCCGAAGTACACCTTGCAGTCTGCACCTTGCTATACACTCTTGCGCTCCTCAGTACCTTTTGGTACTAGTATCTCTGGCTTTGTTTTGATTCGCTATGTTATTTTGACAGAATACTTGAGCGTGTGTTGGTGAGAGTTACGTTATTAGAGACGAATCATTAAGCTTGGAACCGAACTTGGGACCGGTGTGCTAGTACTTCCTTAGCCAAAAAATATATTCATTTTCTTCAAGACTATCCAGCCGCTGCTGATACTGTCAAAATTGCTGAAGGTATTTCTTCTAAACAATCGCCTGACACTGAAAAATGTTCGATGTGTTATGTCTGTTTATCTGTGATATGAATGTTAGTAAATTAACGGAGATGGATTAATATAAAAACATAAACATCCTCATAAAAAAAACTCGAGTTGTTACGATCTTTGGTGATAATTTTTGATGCTGCTGATCGAAAATTATGCAGAAAAAAATTCAAAACTACCAAATTTAAAAAGATTTTTTTCCATAAAGGGGACAAAAGGGGACAAAGAATTTTGCATAGATCTTGTAGATGGAAGTTTGAACTTTCAGTTCACGGACTCTGTGTTTGCAAATATTTGCAAATAAAGGAATAAGATATCTTGCAAAAACGGATATTTTTTTTCACTTCAACCCCTCCAACTTTTTTAATACAATAACTAGCAACTATCTTGTATCTTTAAAATGTGCGTCATTTTATACCCTAAAAGTCATCCATGCAAAGTTTTCAAATTCAAATTGCAATAAAAAAGTTACAGCAAAAAAACTGTTTTTTCAAGTCCCACCCTAAGGAAAGTTTGAAAAACTGTTATAAAACGATACGTAGGTGAGATAGAATTAAAATTTTTTCACCAAAGTTTCATTAAATTAAAATATCTACAATTCTGTTGAAGCAAAAAATCCTCTAAGCCATAAGAATAAAAAGTTAAAATTTTTATTATGAACATAAAAGGACCACCCTAGTCACAACCCAAACCAAACGATAGATTTTATTTTAAAAATCAAATCTCCCGAAGACACCATCTGTCTAAAGTTAATAATTTTCGAGTTATCGGTTTTTGTCTTGAAATTTGTCCATTCGGACCATAGTGCACTGGACCGACCTTGGGACCGGTGTGCTAGTACTTGAGGCATAAAAACAATTTCAAATTGCTAGTTTTCTATTTATTGTTGGTTACATTTCCTTCATTCAAATGGTTAAAAATGTGGGTTTGCTCAGAATGCTTGTTTTGTTTTGAAAAGAATAAGCGTGCCCAAATAGAAATAGCTATACAATTACAATACAGTAGTAAACAATCTAAATAAAAAAATCTATTGTCTCTAATCGGTTGGAAGGGAATTAAACACAGCTCAACTTCTAAATGTTCAAGGGTAAACTTTTGTCGGGGTCTGAATACTCAAAAACAAAAACAAAAAAAAAAATTTTATTGGCTCAGAATTGATGTTTTGTGCCATCCAAGAGCTCTCTTGAGCTAATGTCTTCAGATGTACTAACAATATCAGAGATATGTTGGAAGTTTAAGGATTCAGTTCGTATTCTTAGAGGTCATCCTTATTGAAAAAAATATATATGGAGGTTCAGAGATCTAAGTTCAATAAAATATACAAGAGAATTGATGGTTTTTGTCATTCAATAGCGCTCTGGAGATGAGTTCTAACGATCTATATGCACGGCCATCTATTTTCTCAGGTTTGAGTCGTTTTTGACTCATTTTCGCCTTAAGTGGAGTCACTCAAATATGGGACTGACAAGTCAACATATCTATCGTCCTATGATTGCTCCGGTGATTTTTGCTGCAAAGTTTGGCCAAGTTGATTCCACTAAATCGTTCTTCACTGACGGATCTTTGATAGAGGAGTCAGCAGGCTTTGGTATATTTAATGAAATTTATAGCGCCAACCGTAAACTTCAAGCACCTTGTTCCGTGTATGTCGCTGAATTAGCGGCAATACATTTTACGCTAGAAATTGTTGCCTCACTAACACCGGATCATTTTTTCATTTTCACGGATAGTCTCAGTTCTATAGAGGCTATTCGCTCATTGAGGCCGGTAAAGCACTCCTCGTATTTTCTCATGAAAATACAGGAGCTTCTAAGTGCTTTATCTTCGCGTTATTTTATCATCACCTTTGTATGGGTCCCATCTCATTGTTCGATTCCGGGCAATGAGAAAGCGGACTCGCTTGCAAAGGTGGGCGCTATGGAAGGCGATATTTGTGATCGACAAATCGCCTTCAACGATTTTTTCCTATTTTTCGTCAACAGTCACTCGTCAGCTGGCAGTATAAATGGAGTAAAGGAGATTTGGGGCGATGGCAACATTCTATCATCCCAAAGGTGTCGAAGAAATCTTGGTTCAGGGGGATGGATGTGGGTCGAGACTTCATTCGTGTCATGTCTCGCCTCATGTCCAATCATTATTCTTTGAACGCTCATTTATACCGGGTTGGGCTGAGGGACAGCAATCTCTGTGAGTGTGGACAAGGCTATCAGGACGCAGATCACGTTATTTGGTCTTG
Organism: Aedes japonicus; assembly: GCA_034211315.2. Taxonomy (NCBI): domain Eukaryota; kingdom Metazoa; phylum Arthropoda; class Insecta; order Diptera; family Culicidae; genus Aedes; species Aedes japonicus. The sequence continues at coordinate 85,890 of JASCZW010000403.1, read as the reverse complement.
TGCTGAACATTCTGGAGCCAGATCTGAGCTTTATGATTCCCTTCGAGCTCGAGGTAGACAACCCAATGTGCCAATTCGAGATATTTTGGCTGTACATGATTTGGAGTACATGAAACTCATTTATGTGTTTTTGACTAACATTAGCATTAGATTGTAGTTAGTTTAACCTGTATGTTTAGTATAAGTTTTTTTTTATATGTGTATGTGTGTGTGTTTTTTTTTCTTTTTCAAGAAATGTTCAAGTCAAAAGAAAACCATAAATTGTATAGTTATAAGTGTTCAGATAATTTAGAATTTAAATTTAATGTGTTATGTGAACCATACTTTAAATTCCCACCCTTTTTCCCATCCGTAATTTGTAATTCCCATTAACCTCGAGACGGCCGCGAGTAATCGGCTCTATCCTCCTAACTTTAGTTTTAAGATAAATGATGTATAAAAATATGAAAATTTGGCTCTGTAAAGTTAATTCGATTGAGCCTGGACAAATAAATGATTATTAAAAAAAAAGTCAACATATCTAAGACATCGACTCAAATCAGATGAATGTTGGCCGTGTGTGTAATCAGAGATATGTATTTATTTCATGCATATGACGCATATTTTTATGGGTGTAATCTCAAGCAACACAAGACTGTCATTATTGTCAGCAATAACTTGAGTGTTACCTAATTGGGTTACATTCAAGTAAGTTCAACTTACAACATGTGTGCTATTAGGGATGGGTGTTCTAGGTCAATAACTCCCTGTAGTTAGGGTCTTATCAAGCGGGGATATGTTGGCAGTTTGTGGACTCGGTTCATATTATTAGAGGTTATGACGGACTTGTTTTCTCTGTTGTCAATTTTTTTTTCGCTACACACTACTAGAATGTCATGTCATGGGTTAAAATTTCAGCATAGTATTTTTCATTTTAAAATTGTATTTCTGAACTTCAAGTATTATTCCATGATAGGGGGTTTCGTTGCTGGTTTTGGATTGAGTTTGGATATTTTTTTAAAAGTGTTAAAACGATTTAAAAGTATTAAACCCCTCGCAGATGTGAGTGGTCCAGCAGCATTAATACTGTTGGTTTAAATCGAAAATTTCAATATAATATACAAACCAGATACAAACAATTCATTCTTGTGAGTAGCCCCAATAGCAATCTTACTGTTGGTTTAAATCGGTGCCAAAATTTGAACAATTTTAGTGTGCATCTCTGTGCAGAGAATAAACCGGGAACATATTAAAATATCTTATTCGCTACCGACGTCAGTTGAATTTAGCACATCGTTTACCAAAACAAATCCTGCTGCAAACCCAACCATTTTATCCAACATCCCAGTGATATCTCGCGGAAGTGCATAGGTGTTGTCGGTTTCCAATAAAGCGAGTACCACGTCAAAATATTCGTATTCTTTCCTTATTTGACCTGCACTCGGGTGGAGCCGGTATTGCCTTAGTTTGGGAGTAGCAACCTGGGGCGGCCAATCATGCTCTTTGCATATTCTTAGGGTTATCATATCCGAAGAAGGGCAAATCTGCTTTTGTTAACAAATAAAAGCTCAACTTGAGAAATTAAGGCCACTGTTTACTAGCAGAAGTTTTCTTCTGTGGATTGTGGTCTCAGTTTGAGATATTGAGCTTAAACTCGTGAGAAATCGTCGATTTAAATGTTTGTTTACAAAAGCCGATTCGCATACTTCAAAAATTTCTGCGGATATCGTTTGAATAAAATATTGGATTGAATTGTTGTTCTTTCACGTTCAAGAACTCCTTGGATCAAAGATATGTTTGTAGTTTATTGATGTGGTCTATATTTTGAGAGGTTCAGAAGTTCAAATAAATCATAGAGCTGAATAGATTTCCTTAAATTCAATGAGTACTTAATTAATAAAGAACAACTTTCCACCTCAAAAAGTTGTTTCAGCGCCGATCTAGCTTAGATCCTCGAACCTTCATGAATTTTTATCATGTCCATAAACAACAAAAAATTGGATCGTTTCGTCTGTAAATATGAAGACTCGTATTACAGATAGTGCTTGTATAACTGAAAAGAACCCTTTGGTCCAATACTTGTTTCAGCTTAGAACATTAGACCTTCATGAATCAAAATCGTTCTCATACACAGAAAAAAATAATTAATTTTAAGAAGCGCGTAAAATTGTCCCTCGTTTAGTTCCAATGGAGGCGTAAACAACGCAATTGGTTGTAGTCTTTGATGAGCCATACAACAATGTTTGTAATCTGTCATACAACAGGCTAGATGGAGGCGTTATCTCACCTCAGTTTACATGAACTATCCCATTAATTTCTGCCAACTCTAGCATTCCCTTTATGTGCATTACAAAACGCATAAAATTCAATGTTTCTTTTTATCTGTGTAAACAGTATTGTTAAATTCACTTGTAGATTTGAAGAGAGTTATTCCAGAGAGTTCTTGAATAACCTAGAATAGCTTTTATTCGCAGCGCTGGTTTCAGTTTAGATCTTCAGATCTATTAAAATTGAACACTTCAAATACGGCCTATTTTGATTGGAATGAGAAAATAAGAAGTTTAGAAATGTCCAATCACTAATGTTTATTCCAAATCCCATCAGGTTGACCAAAAACCTTACAAAACCCTCACTGTAATTCGGAAAACAAAAACGGGATAATACAATTGGCCACCCATACGAAACTTGTTTCTCTTCTATTTCGGATATTTTCAACCGCATTTAAGGCTTGCCCACATAAGGAACGTTTGCGTTCCGTTGACGTAAATTTAACAGAACACCTATGGGAAAACTGTTAAATTCACACAAACGCATCCGCAACGTATCAATTGTGGGCCAGCCATTAGTCATAATTTGTCCTACGCCTACTACGATTCTTTTAAAGGTATTTCCATGGAAATTAATGTAAGCAGTGGTGTCGAAAAGCAAATATTGATTAACCTTAGATTGACGTGCAGAAAATGGGTGTTAAGAATTCAGCTATTAATTATTCCGAGAGAATTAAAAGTGCGATCAAGTGAGATTGATTTCATTAACTTCGAACAGAGTCGATGTGCCGGTCGGTGTATCAGAAGCATCATATAAGGGCAAAGCGGTTTAATTATTTTTGTAAAAAAGCTGGTCAGAAGCAGCTCCCCTGAGTGACATTCACACTCGGATGAGTTTGTTGGGAACTTTATTTGCATAGCGGAAATTTTCTGACGAAGGACTTTTCAGTGGTGGAGATGGCAAAGCCATAAAGCTGGCGGAAAGTTCATCGTGTCCGCAAATTCTTCCGGCGAGATAAGCGTTCTAATTTGCACATTTTTAACATTCGTGGGTGGGTGAGATGGATACTTATTTACTTGTTGTTGGTTCGCTAGTTGGTTGTCTACTGAGAGGGGACGGAAGTGCGCTCTACGGTTTCGTGAAGGCAGGTACTACGGTAGTGTTGAACGGATACGACGTGTTAGTCAATAGGGTCGGGATTCACTAGCAGCTCGTCATCGCCGTGTCAGAACTGTTTGGACTATTCGTTTTGGGTTACCGTCAAAAAATGACAACGACAACAATAGGATAAACAGGCGAGGTGTGCCGAGATTTGCAGTGGGGGAAAAGTGGAAGAAAATGCTTATTAGAACTTCTCACCTGATCGGGGTGTTTGGGTTGCGCATATATTTGGTATTTTGTTATTTTGTTTTGATAATTTGAAAATGGTTTCGTTTTGCTCAACAATGCAAAGACTCTGTTAAACGTTTACCTCTTTTGCTGTATATCTGGAATGAGGATACAATGGATTTCAGCATAAGTAAATTGGTACTTTTTTTTTGGTTCCAGGCTTAAGGGTGACGAAATTCATTAGATTTGTGCAGAAGAAGCAGAAGTGAAGTTTTTGTGAACGCTGTTTTTATAGTCGGGAGAATCGGCCATATATTTTTTTACGAGTCAAAAAAAAAGCGTGAGTTTGTTGTCTGCGTGGAAGCCAAGCTTTTGTGAGAATTAGTTCCTTCTGTTTGCTATTGATGTCTCTCTGCCTATATAGTGTATGAGCCATTATGTTTGAAAGGACGAGGGTGCGAAACGATGTTGATTTAATTAAATTCCATAATTTATGTGCACTGCGTTGGCGGAGGGTTTTTGTTGATTTCGCTATCGTGGACGGTAAGGTGACAAAATAGCAAGAGACAATTCGTCGTCGCGATGAAAACTTTTAGGACTGTCGTGAATAATGGATCGTAATATGCTGCTTCAGCAAACGAGTTAGGGAAATTATTAGTTTAGTTTTTCGTAAAATTATGATTTGTAGTTTTCGAAGGTATCGCGTTCCTTAAGAGTAAGACAGTGTGCAGTTGAAATGTGCATAAACTGTATCAGTACGTCAAATCACTATTTGCGTTTTTTCACAACAGCGCGGATAACGAGGAATAGTAACCCCGGAATATCCCGATATGCATTTGCTTCACTTATCGTATGAATTACAAACTGAATTAATCTTAGGGATTTTTCATGCAATTACTCTGCCATCTGATAGTGAATCTACACGTGCATCGCCAATCGAAGCAACCTTGTTGTGTACAGCAGAAAAAAATGACAGCGTTATGAGTTGGTTTGCAGCAGCCATGGCGAAAACAGTCTAAAACAGTCGAGTTATTAGTACGAGACACTGAAGAAGTCTGCACATTGTAGACGAAATACGCGTATCTGTCGAAGATAAGCAAAGGTAGTTGGAATTAAATGGAAGATACTAATTTTTCTTCTAATTTCTAGTTACAGGTATTCCACTAAACAGCTCAAACCCTCTAGGACTAAAACACTGGTCAGACTGAGCAGTTATAACTTTCGGGATAACATTTGTAGCTTGTCCCGGGAAATCCCGGGATACCGGGGAATTCTTCAATGTGCTTAAAAACGCAATTTTGTGGTTAGGAATATATTTTATTCATCAATAAAAAAATCAATGGTTCAAATCAAGTAACTGGTCTTATCAATTTCAATTCGTTCTCTGAAAATACGACTTCAAGAAGCCAATGTTAACAATGCTTTCATCGGACAGTGAGGTTTGCCTTTTAGAACAGATATTTCCGGAGTTCGAAAAGATGCGCTCGCTATCGGTTGACGTCGGTTTGATTTATGTTAAGCCGCCGAAAATGATTTCAAGATTCGGGCTCAACTTACCACGTAGCTCAAAAAGTGACAGCTCTTTCGCAATTACTTTTGAAAAATTAATCATTGCCGAATCAGTCTGGGACGGGTTGGCATATTCCTTTATAGCTGATTCCTGTTCTTCACGTATGCTAGATGTTGTCGATCCTGAATCGTCATGCTGTATACAATCCAGCATTCAACTCGGCAGCATCATCATCGGTCTGTCTTTGGCAGTCTTGCAATAATCGAACTCCCAGTTCTTTGATGAACTTAATCATTTGCGCTGGCACTTGCGTTGACAACGGGAGACTTTGAAGGAACTTCAGCGCTGTTATTATTTCCTTTTGGCGCTGTTCGTTGATTCTTTTCGTGATTATATCGAAGAGGTCGTTTCCAACTTTGGAGTTACTTTTCTTAAGCTTCGAATACAAGAAACTCAACCTGCCTTCCGCAAACAGCAATGTAGCATCTCGTCTTCCCAATGCCTCCGAAGCGAGCCTGATTGGCTGAAGAGGCTGAAGCTTTCTGAAGCTTTTTTGCAACCCTAAAATCACCGTCCAACATAAGACCTGACCTGAAATGAAGTGCTCCAGCATGGTTTCAGTCGAGTTCCAACGAGTTTTGACGTCCACACACAGTTGAAGTGGATTATGTAATATTTTCGTGATTTATTCTTGAAGCAGTGCATTGCTAACAGGCACTTTTCGAAAAAAACGACACGACTCTTCGAATACGTTGTAGAGACTTTGCAAATCGCGTGGTGTACAAGTCTATAATTGAAATAAATTAGCTGTTTTCTTTAATATGAACATGAACATTCCAATATATTTACCCGAAGAACCAACCCCAAGTAACAATTCAAATGCAAATTGGTTTTATTCATGTTTTATGGTAGTTTTATCAAAGCATTATGGAGAACATCTGGTTTTATCAGGGCATTTTCCAAGTTAAGGTGATTTTAATTGATTAACAGTTCTTAAGAGTGATTAAAGAACACTTAAACAAACCTCCATAAAACTACATCATTTATAAGTGTAATTCACCTTATAAGTAATTTTATAAGATACTTGAGTCCCCTCTCAAGACATCGATTCGCAACTTTCATAAAACCAGATAAAAGTTTTGTAAAAGTTTTATGACATTCTTCTTTAAGATAAATGTATCTTGAAAATGCTGCCATAAAACGCTCTTCGAACCATTTGGTTTCGAATGAGAGCACATACTCTTGAGAAAGAACATTATGTGAAAAATAAACAAACTGGACAATGGACGCCCATAGGTGAAGGAAAATATAAAATAGTGGATCGTTTAAGCAGAAATTCAATAAAAACCTATCGAATGAATATTGAATACTCTTTCATCTCAGCCGCCAACGACAATTTTTTTTTAACAATGCTAGATTCCATTGGATTCGCAGCCTACTGAGACTAACTTATCAAAAGGGTCTATGCGTTATGTGTCCTATTTTTTTGTAACGAATCAAATTAAATGGTGCAATGTGTCGCCAGTTGAACACCGAGAATCATAACTCATGATTATTTTATGCCAGTTGTGCAAGGTAAACCTAACGTCCAGGTAGTGCGTTATCGTATGTCCACCACCGTTAAATCTAAAGTCGGAAGTGGTGCGCTGGAATTGCTCAGTGATTTACTACACAGCGCACTTCATCCGACGTTAGGTTTAGCATATAGATCAAGAGGAAAAATCATTTTTCGCTCAACTGATGTTTCCGCCTTCCAGGCAATATTTATTATCTGTTATTCTTCCCAAAACCATTGTTAGCATATTCAAGTTTAATTTTCTTTTTGTTTTTTTTTATCGATTTACGCTGGTGATTAAAAATATTACATTATAAACTGTACATATGACTAGGAACAACAATTATGCATAGGCACTTTTGATTTGCACGGTCACATTTTCTTTGTTTATGATGTGCCTTTTTCACACTGATTTTATGGCCATCTTACGAAAGACTTGTTTACCTTGAGCAATTCAAACAAGTTTTATTCAAGCGTAACTCATCTTTTTCAAGAGTAGAACAAATGAAGATGAACTTATCGCGCTCCTCAAAAAATCTTGTTAGTCTTGTGCAAGAAATATAGGTTTTATTTGCGTTTTATGGTAGTTTTAGATAAAACCATTGGAAAAATGGCGAGCGTCGCTATTCTGGATTCCCTCGGAACGGGAGCCATTTTCATAAGTATGCAACAAAACTCTCATTTTTCTAATGATACGAACAAACAATGCTGTTCAAAATACATTTTGAAACATAAAATGGATTGTAGACACAATTTATTCAAGATCTAACAATTTATCAGCCTTGTCACCTTATAGTTGAATTTTCAACTATTAATTTATTATTTTTTAAATAAGTCAATGATCTAGCAATAATTCAGAGGCGCATTAAAATTTTCGAACTTTTATGTAATCAACCACCAATAAACTGAATGTCGTATGAAAAATTCATCAATTGCTGGCAAAAAACAGATGCATTCATGGTCAATTTTACAATTAATTTACATACGTATCCACTTTGGAAGAGAAATATAGTAGCTTCCACTCAACTATACACAAAAAAAAAATCCCCATTCAGCAGAACGAATCGAAAAATGGAATCTTCGAAGCATATTTGTGACGGACTGGAAGTGTTCTTAAAGAGGAAAATCATAAAACTATCAAAACTTGTGGTAGTTTCATCATAGTTTTAAGTATGTCTTGAATGCCATTACAAGTATGTACCGATAAAACTATCAAGTTTTAAGCGAACCTTGGGAAATAGTCTTGAGAACCTCCTGTAGTATGGGCCTTTTGGAACTTAAGAGGGTTTTATGGCTGTTTTATCGATGTTATGTAGAATATCTAGTTTTATGCTTGGTTTTATCAAATGAGTCTTGAATACTTCTTCAAGTGTACCTTAAAATTGAATTTGTTACTTGGGAAAGTTACTACCTTTGGCAAAGTTGTTTAATAAATCAAAACCTACCGATTGGTGGATAGTAGAATTATCTCACTACGCGGCGGTAGTGGGCACATTAAATTCCTGTTTAAACTAGATTTCGAGGTCCTGGCCAACTAGAAAGATGGCGTTTTAGCAGTTTAGAAATAATTATACACTTTGCGACGCTACCGTGCAAATCGAAACATGCAGACTCTCTGGAACAGCATCGCGAAACAACATTTCGAAGGACCTCAAACTGAGCCTCCTTAGGCTACGCATGACAGTACAAGCTGCATGAAAGGAGAGGGAAGAGCTGGAGGCCAAGCTCCTAGCTGAACAAAGTGCCAAAGAGTTGGCACGTCTAGCAGCCACCGAAAGGGTGAGAGATATAGCCTCAAAGCAGACCCAGATGGAAGAATCCGTCTCGGTCGGAGAGTCCACCCCATCTACCATGGGGACGGGGACCTCCAAGCGGGCTAGGCAGCCTAAGGGAACCTAAGTGAACGTGGCGGTGGAGTCAGAGGCTCTCATCGTCAAGACCAAGGCGTCAAAGTACTCGGAGGTCTTGAAAGCGATGCGCAGGGACGCTAAATTGGCAGGCCTAGGCGCCGATCTGCGGAGTATACGCTGTACCCGCACCGGCGAGATGCTCTTTAAGCTGAAGAAGGCGACAACGCTAAAGAGTCTGGCGTACAGAGACCTGGCAAGGCAGGCCTAAGGTGAGGGTGTGGGTATGCGCTCTCGTATCGTAGGTGACGATCTAACCTAAAAACCTGGATGAGATCATCGACGCAGACACTTAAAGAACAGTGCAAGGTCGAGGTTGGGAGACACGTCAGGGGGGGTCAAGTACCCGGCCGCTTAGGGTATTACAACGAGCCAACCGTAATGCAAGTAACCCAACTGAACCTGAACCATTGTGAGGCCGCCCAGCAACTGCTGTGTCAGACAGTTAGCGAGTCGGCATCGGATATCGCCATAATTTTCTACCCATACCGCATCCTAGGCGGCAACGGAAACTGGTTTGCGGACAAGTCCAATATGGCGGCATTATGGACGACGGGCAACTACCCGGTTCAAGGCGTTGTGTCTACCACAAACAAAGGCTTTGTGATTGTAAAAGTGAATGGAGTGTTCTTCTGCAGCTGCAACCGCCAAGATGGTCGATCGAACAGTTTTCCAATATGCTCGATCGGATGACAGCGGAGCTAACTGACCTGAACCCGTTGGTAATAGCGGGGGACTTCAACGCTTGGGCGCTCGAGTGGGGGAGCCGGCTTATCAACCCCAGGGGCCAGATGCTTCTGAAGGCCTTGGCTAGGCTCAATGTGGACCTAGCCAACGTGAGTACCAAGAGTACCTTCCATATAAACGGATGGTAATAAAAGAGTACGTAGAGTGCTTTGAACAACGTGGAACAAGAGGTATTCGGAAAACCACTAGAGTCACATCCATGGTTAAGTGGCAAAGGGAATGGAACAACTCCACCAAAAGTCGGTGGACCCACCGATTAATCCCGGAATTATCTGAGTGGGTTGGTAGGCGACACAGTGACGTGAACTTCCACTTATCGCAGATTTTGTCAGGCCTACAAGGAGGAGGGGGGTCTGGGATTTTCAAAAATGGGTCTAGATGGTTTATGAACAGGTCTAGAACAGAAAATAGGCCAACGGAAAGTAAAAAAATAAAAACGAAAACAAAATCCTTGGCTTCCATCGTTTGCTTCAACCTTTGCTGCACCTTTCGGTCATTGAAAATCTTCGGAGGGTCAGAACCTGGTTTGCGCAAATATTCTACCCAGAATGATAGTCATGATCTGGGATTACGAACTGATATCAGAGACGTGGAAGGAGCGAGATCTATGCCCAGTATACAGAAAGGGTGATAAGTTGAGAACTACCGAGCAAACACTATTCTCAACTCCGGGTTTTCTGCTGCTTCCTGGCAGTTCATCAAAAGAACAGCGTTTTCTATTCTTGGCTATGATGGATTTTACACTCGCGTGATGAATTCCAAAGCACTTAGCCAATTGTCGCATAGTTGCTCCATTTTAACGTACATGTGTTCAAAAAATTTCACGAAAAAACGAAGAATTTAAACCGTGCAAACAAGTAAACAAACGAAAGATGACAGTCAAACTCACTGCATGAGAATGATTGAGAGTGTATTTGTGTGAGTTCATTATTAGGGACGAATCATTAAGATTGGGACCGATGTGCTAGTACTGACTGAGCCAAGAAAAAAATCCTATTTGTTCGGGACCTACTGGTCATAGAATTAGCATAGACTAACTATAAGACCAGTAGGTCCCATTCAAATACGATTTTTTTCTTGGTTAAGTCAGTACTAGCACATCGGTCCCAAGCTCAATAATGCGCCCCCAATAATGAACTAACACGAACACACTCTCAAATATTCTGTCAAAATAACACTGCAAATTCCTGTTGTAGAACCCCTCGGTCCCAAATACGTCTTGTAGTCTGTACCTATCAATAGTTCTTGCGCTTATCATTACTAGATTCTTTGTTTTTGTTTTGATTTTTGATATTTTGACAAAATATTTGAGGGTGTGTTTGTGAGAGTTTTGACTGACGTTGATATGTTGCGGATGTCAAATTTACGTCAACGGAACGCACCATATCCATTGTAGGTGAGCATTAAGTACGTTCGCACTACTGCTTATATTACGTGATATAGAGTATCTTGATATCAGCAACTATACATCTAGTTTTCACTGGAAATAATGTACATGTGATTTGATAGCAAGATACTCTATATCACGTAATATAAGCTGTAGTGTGAACGTACTATAAAACACAACTCACAACGAACAACCCCTTAAATTTCCTGTCAAAAAAGCATAGCAAATCAAAACAATAACAAAAATTCTAGTACCGAGAAAAATGCGTTGCAAGGTGCAAGGTGGGAGGTGTACTTGTGACCAAGGGGTTCTACAACAGTATACCAATCTCGATTCGCTAGTTTCATATTTATTGTTGGTTTAACGGCTTAGCGTCATGGGAGTGACAAATACAGCTATACAGAAAATGCGTCTCAAAAATCGTGGTGTAAATCATATTAGAAAAACACCGAAGATAACACAAACTTCTCCAGCCCCTTTTGAAAACCAAACCCTAGTTACATTCTTTGTCTTGCCTTTGATAAGCTCATCTGCGCAAATTCTACCTGTCACGAAAAACGAATGTTCACATGAATCGCAATACATTATCGCACTATCGCAATCCCCGCCACAATTGCGACTCAATAAAAGCGCCATAATGTGACATCTATTTGGCTCATTAATAGCTTGTTTGTCGCAAATTAGATTTTGATTAATCGTTCAATTGGTCAATTAATGTCCAATTGCACTAATTGTGCATTCGGTGAATTGTCAGACAGAAAAATACCGTTTGACCAATTGACAGTTCGGGTAATTATCAGTTCGGTTGATTACCATTTAGGAAATCAGTTCAATGTTGACTCCATGCGAGCTCAATCTCTGGACCTACATGACGGGATCCATTTTACAGATTTGTAACAAAACCACGAACCGTTCATTCATTTGGAATGGAAATCTATTTTCGTCTGCTCTGGCATGTGGCCGTTAATCAGGTTGAGGGCTCTTTTTGTCTTTTTTTTGCTCATCTGAAGCTCATCCCAGAGTTGCAAATGATCGCTTCGTATCTTTTTCGGATACAATAAAATATGAGGCATGAGAAATGCATTATAAGCGAAGGAATTCAAAGGTATCGCAATTAACTGAGTGCCGGTACTGAACATAGCGCTTTAGATGCCCTTCCGCAGTTTTTTTTTATTAAAAGCTTTTCAAGTCTGAACCATTTTCATTAGTATAATTATTCCGGTCCTACCACCTCATGTGTCATACTGGGAATCGAAACCCGGCATCCGGGGTAGCTGTAGTTTTCAAGATTTGTGTTTCGAAAAATTGAATCCGGATGAGGATGAGCTATTATTTAATAATTTTCGATATCCTCTGCGATAGAATACAAAATGTAGAATTTATAATACAGATTTTATTGACACAACCAGGGTGATTAACAACCTTGGTTATACAGTTTTAGCACATTGTTTACGATTGATTGATTGAACGTGGATCTACTGTATTCGAAGCTCACTCATATTTCAGACACTATTTTTTAGCATTAAAATTTGCCATAGAATACATTATACAATTTTAAAGATGGAACGGTCAAAACTTGGTTGACACAAAAATGACGTAGTTTTTCTAATCATGCATTTACAAAAATTGAACACCCCTCATGGCTGGCCCACAATTGATACGTTGCGGATGCGTTTGCGTGAATCTGACAGTTTTCCTATAGGTTTTCTGTCAAATTTACGTCAACGCATCCGCAACGTATCAATTGTGGGTAACTCTTCACTTTGTAGGTGTATTCGTACGGAATGTTGACTCTATTACACTCCCGTTTCATTTTGCTCAATTTTTGAGTACAATTGTATACTATCTCTTTTTCTCACACGGAAATGTTATTCAGTTTTCGTTAAAATGTGGATCAACTAAATTTTTGAGTAGATCCACTTTTTTACTAAAATTGTGTAACATTTCCGTCTGAGAAAAAGAGATAGTATACAATAGATCATTGCACGATGGCATCATCAATGCAAATTAATAATTTAGGGAGCTTGTTTACGTGGACTTAGAATATTTTTTGTAAGATCGGTATGACATTTTTTGCTCTAAATGTATTAGGAGTGAAGGAGGATTTTCGAAAAACAGGCACCAGTAATTATTTTTACATCTTGGATCTATTCGTACAGAATCAAAAAAAAAGCCAATGAAAATATTCGTTTTAGTGGTTCAAATTTTAACACCTTGTAAACAAGCTCATTAAACTTAAAAAAAAGTGTGGTTAATATATTTCGTGCAATGATATATTGTACTCAAAAATTGAGTAAAACGAAACGATAGTGTAGGTTTTTGCAATTTTCTATTCAGTTGTCAAAATGAGCAAGAAAAGCAGCGCATCAAAATTAAGCAGGCGCATAATTCCCACGCCGACTAGGCAAAATCACTTAATATTTTCAAACCAACCGTGGCGGATGTTATAAAAGTGTTCTGAAAACGTCTGAAAGCTGCCAGGTAGCCGGGATCAAGAGGAAACCGAAACCAGGAAGCCGCGGCGACCGGAAGAATAGTGGTCAGCATTTTCAAACGGAATCCCAACCTTGCCATCAGAGATATCGGAAACAAATTGGGGAAAGCCCACACAACAGTGGAAAGAGCAAATAAACGAGCCGGGCTGTCAACATATAAGGTTACAGTGACAGCAAATCGAGATGATTAGCAAAACACAACAGCCAAAGAAAGAGCACGTCAGTTACACGAATTTGTTGACCAAATTTGATTGCGTCGTAATGGACGATGAAACATACGTCAAGGCTGACTTCAAGCAGCTCCCAGGTCAAGGATTTTATACGGCTACCGGAGAAGGAAAGGTTCAAGATAACTTTAAGCAGAAAAAGCTATCAAAGTTTCCAAACAAATACTTGGTTTGGTATGCTATTTGCACCTTTGGGCTAAAAAGGGAAAGTTTCGTGACAACTGGCACTGTCAACCAATATATTTATGTAAAGGAATGCTTGCAAAAACGCTTAAAGCCTTGCTTGAATAAACATAGTTGTCACTACGGAAAATGGTTCAGGACTGGTATACCACCAATAGTATGCAAATCGTACCTAAGAAAAAAAACCCTCCAAACCCGCCGGAACTACGCCCAATTGAAAAATATTGGACAATCGTAAAGAGAAACCTCAAGGGAACTCAAAAAACTGTTGGAAGTGAAAAACAGTTCAAGGCAAATTGGCGTCCAGCATCGAATATGGTGGATATAACAGCGGTACAAAACTTGATGGAAGGTGTGAAACGTAAAGCCCAACAGTTTGCATTTGGAAAATTGAAAGCTTAATCAAATAATTTTCCTGAGTTTTGTAGACGATAAATTTCAAAAAGAAATAAAGATTGAGAATTCATATAATAAACTAATCAGTGTGCACTGAAACATGTTTGACTAATTTTTGGCCGTTCCACCTTTTAACGGATGTATTCGTGTATGATACGACACACCACTTCAGTTTTGCTAATATCGCATATTTTTTGAAACTTGTAGAAAATGATCATCTTCTGCTAGTTTTGCTCAGCCTGTTCAAAACGTTTCGCTTAGGGCATCTTCAGCGGTGGTCTATTTTTGGAACAACTTTATACATGACTTGCATCAGCAAACTTGAATAGAACCAGCTAAAATAGACTTACGTTGCGTTCCACGCACCGGTGTTGTATTTCTTGATACTATACTCACCAACACCTATCATCCTGTCAACCATTCAACATCCAGGGATCAGAAATTTTGTTATTTCAGAGACCGCAGATTTTTCGCAAACTTTTTGCCATGGATTGTTTGACCAAATAATTTTTACTGCTAGTAGCGCGTTAGCAGACGACGAGAATACTTGCTCTTTCGCTTGGCTGAAGGTGTGTGTTTAAATGCATGCATCTCATTTAAATGATATTAGATAATGCTGATTTTTAATTTGGCAGCGGTAAAACATGAGTCGAAACCGAGAGGGGGTCACGTCTTGGAATACGCCCTAATGTCGACCGTGATTTCCGTTTCGGTAACCATAAGCTGTTCCAGGACTACTTTAGCGTCACGCCAAGCTATTGCAAGAAGCACTTTCTGCGTCGTTTCGCCATGCAAAGGGAGATGTTCCTGGACATTATGCGACAACTAGAGTCAACTGATGACTTTTTCCAGCTGTTGCAATACAGCTGGAAATGTTGACCTGAGTCCGTTACAGAGGTATACTGCAGCCTAACGGATGTTGGCGTACGGATTCTCTAGACGAAAACTTGAGGGTTGGTGACCTTGACAATTTTTTGCAAATCTATTCTGAAGACTTACGGCCCGCAGTATTAGCATAGACCAACTCTAACTCACATGAAGACACTCTCAAATATTCTGTCAAAATAACACAGCAAATCAAAACAAAGGCGCAAATATGTATAGCAAGGTGCTGGCTTCAAGGTGTACTTCGGAGCAAGGGGTTCTACAACAGTGAACCAATTTCAAATCGCTAGTTGCATATTGATTGTTGAAAACACTAAATGCGTATATGAAATGAAGTATGATACGCTATATAAAACTCAATTTGTCTTGGATATTTTGCTATCAATCAAAATTCCCCGCAACACTAGAACTTTTTACTTAGATATTATTTACTGCTAAATGAATGAGAAGAGCAGACATTCTTACAAAGCAAAACAACAAAAACCTACTACGATATCATATTGAAGTTTTACAGCTGTGGCTATTTGGCCCTATGCTGGTTTTGATGGCAGTCAATACGTTTTATGAAGGTTCTCAAGTGGTCATAACATCTTTCACTACAACATTTTCAAAATCTTTATGGTCTTATAAGGGTTTTATTAATTCGTTTTCACAACTGTCTATACAGTTGGCCACTTTGTACATATTGGGCTTTAAAGCTGCATAGAGGAGGTGTTGGTGGACAAAACAGTTTTGAATGTAGTTTTATCAACAAAGCCGGGAGGAGTGCTATATGGCTGGAATAAGACTAAAATTGGTACTTGGGAATGTGAGTGTCCACTTTACGCAGTCGCATGGGAATTGCGACTCAGATTCGTAGAAAGTGGAGTCACTCGTAGACTGAGTAACTCCACTTATTACGAAACTGAGTCGCAGTTCTCATGCGACTGAGTAAAGTTGCCTCTCAAATTGAGTTAAATTGTCCCGCCGTGTGAATATGAAGACAACCTTAACGGACAGACCAATTACCTTCGTGAATTTGAATTTCGAAAGGACAGTATTCTCTTGATCAGAGCAACCGATGAGTTTCGAAGGCATTGTTTGGTTTTGTTCATTATCGCCTGCGATTGTTGTCAAATCAAATATTCAATTTCATCCAGACGGGGATAATTTTGAGCATTAAATGGAGAAACTATATTTGTTTCTTTTGATGTATAACATGATGTGTATTTTTTTCGGCATCATTGATAGGTTCCAATTACAAGAAGTGAAAATTACGATAATAAAGGGCAGTAAAACTCTGCGATTGACACTTTTCAAAATAATCATGTTGGTTGAATTAAAAATGAATTTTGCATGTTTTATGATCACTTGCGATTTTAACAAAGCTGCCCTGAACACTCAAACTCTAATGAGTATAAAGAAATGAGTAGCCAGAGAAGTATAATGAGTTGATTTGTTCATCGCCCTTGATTTTGACATCTGGGATTTCCAAAACAAATTAAATTCATCTACACTGACTCGAAATGCTTTTCATTGTACATGACAGTAAGTGATAAAAATAGACGCTGATGCAGACAAATTTGGGTGTGCCATTTTCCGCGAGGACACCTTTGAGGATCAATGCAATTTTACAGGTTGAGCTACTGATGCAGCCCTTGCACAATTAAAGATTTTTAAAATCAGCAGTTTTGACCTATCCGGCAGCAATAAAATAACGGATTATTGTTTCAGCTCGATTTCTGTATAACGTAGGTGCGCATGCACATTTTTTTCCTCTCTTTTTTCCTAGCAATTAAAACTTAAAACAGAAACTTTCCAACAAATCTACTGGTGCAGAATAAAGGTCGTGTTAAATTTCCCGTCTCGATACACACCGCATTGACTTTGGTGTGGTTGTGGTCGGTGGAGAGGGAAAACTCCATCCAAAGTCACCCCCGGTTTCTTCAACCGCAAAGCATTGGGATTAAGATCCGCAGCAACGCTTTGGGAATCACAAGCACCGAACCAGTGCTAACCTCTAAAGATAAACGGCATTGGATTTGTTCTAGGGATTTGCCTAAATGGGTGTATTTGTTTTAGGCCTACTTGCGCACTATGCAAAATCAATGTCAATTAAATTTGAAACAGCGATTTCAGAGGGAAACTACTCGTGCTGTTGGTGAAATGAAAAGTTTGAAACCCGAAATGGCAGAAAAAAAATCATGTCGAATTGAAATGAAGTAAGTGTAGGAAGTTTTCGAAGTCCATGCCAAATGAAAATAACGTTCTAGAATCTAAGGCTCAGGGGTTTTAAAAGGTCAGAAACTTTACACTGAACTTGAACGAATGCATTGAAGATTTAACAACGTTTGTTGCAGAAACAAAATCTCAAGTGTACTTTAAACAGTTAAGCATAAAGGAATTTTTTTTCCAGCAGTTTTTCAATATTGTATTGCTTTCTGGTTAGTATTTTTAGCAGGTGATTTTTACCTCTCTTGAGCACAGGTACTTCTTGTGACAGTTTTGAAATCAATTTATTCGAGTCTTCTTAAACATGTGGCTGGTGGTATTTATTCACGCTAATTTCTTTTTCTTCTTCTTTTTTTCCCATTTTGGGGTTAGTAGATAAGCACTTAGTGTTCTGGTGATGGTACACTAGGTCGAATTCTATAAGGCCACTTATCCGAAGGCCATTAGGCCTTTGCACTAAACTGAGATTCTTTTGGCAATCGGACATTATAAAAAATCGGATATTACGATTAACACATTTATTAGAACGTAGGGGAGGATGGTGCAAAATGCACTGTTAAGCAACATCGTGAATAACTAGGGAATGGAATCGAGGAAGTAGTAATAGAATATAGTGCCTTATGATGTTTTCTTTGTAGATCAAATGTGGTTTAAATTCAAAACGATGATTTTTCATAATTTTTTAAACCTTTTTAAATTTTATCCCAAGGCGGCACCTGGGTAAAACACCTGTTCAATCGCACAATATGCACCCCAACATTGGGATAATACGCACCACAACACTGGGATATGATGCACCACAATATTGGGATAGCATGCACCGCTCGTAAAAAATAAAAATACGGCTATAAAAAGTTACTGATTAGAGATTTAAAGTGAGGAGGTTGTCCCATCCTTTTAGATCTATTTGGTAGTCAAGCAGCGAATGGGTTTAGAATAAAGATACGAAAACATTACAATATGTTGCCAACTCTTCATTATATACAAGAAAAAAGAACCCAACGGAGCAGTTAGGTGTGGGAAGCCAACGTTGGGTATAATTGTGTTTATCTGCCATTGGGTACAAATTACTTACTTTTCGGTAGAATTTTACCAGCAATGAGTGATTTCTACCCAACGGAAGGTTAACATAACTATACCCAACGTAGGTTTTCCACACTTAACCGCTCCACTAGATATTTTTTCTTAGCGTGTAGTCGTATATAGTTTTGTCTAAATACTCTGAAAATACGTGAAATTACAATGAAATTTTGCTATTATCTTGAAGTTCTGTTGTGTACGGCACATGTTAAGTGAATTTATTATAAACCATGGATATTAACGCATGGTTAAAGCTTATTTTAATAACACTATTATTTACAAGTGAGGGACAGTCACGACAATTTCATCAGTTTTGATCATATTTTGGTATACTTGGTGCCATATTTTACTACGAAATTATGAGTCATGCTGTAAAATGTAAATATTGATAAATTATCATTACATTAAAGTCACCTTTTTGTAACTTGAAACATGAATTTCCTTGATGTAGAAGGAGATGTTCGCTCATCACCATGAGGCACCAAGAGTGAACAACAATGTTTTTTATGGCTAGAATGAAAGATGAAGAGAAAGTTTTTGATAGTTCCGCTAATTGTGCCTTGGGATTGGAAATGTAACCGATGTTTTTAGGAAAATTGAGCGAAAAGGCATGTATACAAGTGGTACTCGAACAAAAAAAGGCAAAAATGTCGCTGGTACCGCGCTATGCCGCTTTCCTTCAATTTCCTAAAAAACATCTGTTAAATCACGGACACCTTTCTTGCGGAGTAGATTTTGAATTATTTCATGGATCGGTAAAACGGCTAACTTATATGACCGTTGCTGTTCACTTTATTTTGTGGTACAACATGATTACATTCTTGTTCCATTCAGTAAAATGGCGTCGAATCAAGTAGAAGTGCGGAAACGCATTTTGTACGAACGGCAGCATAATCCAAATTTTCCGGTACGCGATGTTGCCAAAAATCTAAAACTATCAAAAAATAGCGTGGTTTGTGTTTGCAAATCAAATGGCCACCGCTTGACTGTGGATCGGAAGGTTGCAACTGGAGCAAATCGAAAAGTATGCTCACGACAAATGGACAAAAAGGTGGTAGCCATTATTGACACAAATATCAATCTCTCTGTGCGAAATGTGGCTCGCAAAGTTAGGATGTCAAAATCATGCGTACAAAAAGTTTAGCAAAGGCAAGTACTGAAGGCGTACAAAGCGAAAAAGGTGCCCAATCGTGATGACAAGCAAAACTTCACTGTGAAAATTCATGCAAAGGAGCTTTACACCAATTTTTTGCAACATTTTCTTGAATCATGATGGACGACGAAACATACGTACTCGAAGGCTTTAAACAGCTTTCAAGTCTCGCTTTTTATACTGTAATGCAAAGGAACGTCATTGCCGAGCATTTCCGGACAAAGAAGGTGTCCACATTCCCGAAGAAGTATTTGATTTGACAGGCCTTATGTAGCCGTGGTCGAAAATCTAAATGTTTCGTCGCTACCGGCATTATCAATAAGGATGTGGACGAGAAAGAATGTCTGCAAAAGTGGTTGCTACCGTTTATCAGGAGCCACGACTCCCCACCTCTGTTTTGTGCCTGTCACTATGCGAAATTCGCCCTGGAATGGTATAAGGTGCAAGAGATAAAATACGTGCCAAAAACAGCCAATCCACCAAACTGTCCAGAACTTCACCCAATAGAGAAGTACTGGGCTCTTGTTATGAGGAAACTCTTCAACACTTAGAAGAAAGCAAAAGGTACCGATGATTTTGAGGGAAGATGGAGAATCGTCACGGCGGGCGTATCTGAGGATACCGTATGGAACCTGAAGGAGGATGTACCACAGAAAGCACGAGACTTTCACAGAAAGAAGGATTCTGTTTCTAATGTAGATATAATTCTATCATAGGGTGTCCCACATCAAATTGAATCACGGCAAAACTCCTATTTAAAATTGCCCATTGGGTATTTTCTCTTGAAAATTTGGGTGGAAGCATTTTAGAGTGTTTTTATTTTGATGTATTTTTTTATCACAGTCAGTTTTTCGAAAATAGGAAAAAAATGGCGTCACTATTGCACAAGCAACTGGAAAATCCTCAACTTTCTCATCGGTACATCAGAAAACAACTCGGAATCGCGCAGTCAACCGTAAGTCGTGTGATTAACCATTACCACAGATAACAGACATCCAAGCTGGAGTGCCCGCCGTGTGTAAATTTCTGTAACTGCTATTTCAAAATAATTGCTCGTTTCTGATAGTTTTGGTGAATCGTATGTTGATGGCGCCACTTGCTCGCCTCGAGATTTGATAGTCTGTCAATTTTAGTTTGGTGAAACCCAAACTAGGCGGCGTTGTTTTTCCAAAGGTTTGCTTTTAAAAATTTACACCGTAAAGTGGAAAAAAAAAGTTCAGGCCTGAATGTCTGTTCTTTGTGCCGTTACTACGAAACGCTGAGCATCTAACGGAAGGAGAAATGCGGTCTGAATGAATGTTCTATTAGCGATCAGGATCACAAGTGTATCGTGAAAGCGTTTAAACGGAATCCCAATACTTCAGTCAGGGATGTGTCCAAAAACTTGAATCAGTCCAAGTCTTTCAGAAAGCCTAGGACCGGGAGGGACTGCATGCGTACAAAGTGCACCAGGCTCCAAATCTTGACAAACGACAAAATACGGTGGGAAAGTCACAGGCTCGGAAATTGTACACCCTGATGCTGACAAAGTCTCATTGTCTCATCATGGATGATGAGACTTACGACAAGGTGGACTTCCGGAAGCTTCCGGGGCTACTGTCACCATCCAGCACAAGTTTGCCAAGAAACACAGAGCAAGAGCGCCGTTCGTGACAACTGGGACTGTAAACGGGGAGATCTACCTCAAGGAGTGCCAACAGAAGCGTCTGCTTCCTCTTTTGAAGCAACACGAGGGCCCTACGATCTAGCTTCGCGCAACTATTCAAATGTTGTCCTGGAGTGGTACGAAGCCAACGGGGTTGCTTTCGTACCCAAGGACATGATCCTCCCAACGCACCGGAGCTATGACCCATCGAAAAATACTGGGCTTTTATGAAGCAAGCACTACGGAAGCATCCCAAGAAGGTCAGATCTGAGAAAGACAAGAAGAAAAAGTGGGTTTCCGTACAGAAGAAGCTGCTGCCAAATGTTGTACAGAGCCTAAAGACTGTATTCGATGAAATTTGGACACACGCAATTGTTCGTAACTTTTTAGCGTGTGGGTAAAAATTATTGAAATTTAACTGAATGTATTTTATTGTGTTGTGTCAATTGTGTAATGAGTTTCGTGAAAATCGGTCGAGTGATTTCAGTGATGGCTTCGAATGAAGAAATAGTGCGCTAACAAATTTTGGGCACTCACTTCGAAAACCCAAACGCTTCTCATCGATGGATCGGAAAATAGCTCGGAATCGCACATTTAATCGTATCTCATGTGATCAAAACGTTCAAGGACCGTGAGACAACCAAGCGGAAAATGGTAGTGGCAAAAAACGTGGCACATCAAATCCGGAGAAGGCCAGGATGGTATTGAACCAATTTAAGCGTTATCCCAACATTTCGATCAGGAATGTTGCGAAAAAGGCGAAAGTTCCAGTTTGTTTCGGGGAGAAAACAATGAAACGTTCTGGATTACATGTGTACAAGATCCAGAAGGCACCGAACCGGAGCGATAAACAGAACTCGGTGGCCAAAACTCGTGCAAGAAAACTGTACAGCGAGTGGCTCACATAACCGTTCTGCATTGTGATGGACGATGAGACCTACGTTAAAGCTGACACCAAACAAATGCCAGGACATGAACACTACGTCTCCACCTCTAAGTTGGCCGTTCCGGAGAGTGTACGGAAAAAGAAACTGTCGAAATTTGCCAAAAAATTCCTTGTCTGGCAAGCGATCTGCGGATGTGGCAAAATGAGTCAGCCCTTCATCACCTCTGGGACCGTCAGCGGACAAATCTACAAGGACGAATGCCTCCAAAAACGACTTCTGCCCTTCTTGAGATCTCACGATGGCCCGACACTGTTTTGGCCGGATTTGGCATCTTGCCACTATGCCCGGCCCGTCTTAGACTGGTACAAAGATAATAATGTAATTTTTGTACTAAATGACGTCAACCCTCAAACACTCCGGAACTTCACCCAATTGAAAAATTTTGGGCAATCATGAAGGCAAAGCTCGTTAAAACTTCAAAACTGATAGAAAATGAACTTGAACTAAAGAAAGTGTGGTTAAAAGTACGTAAGCAAGTCGGTCCTATCATTGCCCAAAATTTGATGAAAGGGGTCAAGGCAAAGGTGCGGGCATTTGGGTCGGGAGAAGAGGTTCAATAAACCAATGATGTCAAAACTTAACCGTTTAGTAGTACTTTATTTCCAGAAAGTAATCGGGCTCAAGGAAAATTTTTCGTGACCTATTTTGTGTGTCCATATTCATCGAATACAGTCTTTAATGAGTTAACCGTAAGGTTCGACCATATGGTTATGGTATGAAGTTGAATGAAATAAATATGCCAAAAGCTTGCTAAAGGGTGTCCACAGTTAAATTGCATCACTTTTAATAAGCTGTGACATGCCGCCCTTTGGGTTGATTTCATCGAGAGTTTTGGTGAAATGATCTCAGCGTGTATTGTTTACACTGTGTGAGTTTTATTGTGAAATATGTCGTAGTTTCGAGAATGGAGTCAAAGTAACAGCAAGTGCGCAAGAGCATTTTGCACACGCACTTCGACATCCCACTTCTTTCACACCGAGCCATCGGAAAGATGGTGAAAATTCACCAGTTTACAGTGTCTCGTGCCATAAAACGTTTCGGATATCGTTTAACTGTCGATCAGCCTAGTAGCACACAAGTTGCCATTCGGTTGAAGTAACATAGATGTGACTTGCTAAGTTATATTTAAGTTACTCAACTAATTATGATCGTAGTGTGCTACTGGAGAAGAATGAGTGGTAGAAAAAGTGTTCCGTACTGTGTGAAGGATCACAAGCGAGTGGTTACTGTCTTTAAACGCAAACCCAACTGTTCCGTTCGGGATGCGACAAAAAGCTGCACTTGACCAAAAGTTTCGTGTAGAAAGCCAAGAAACGAGCCGGGCTCCGTTCATTCAAAGTTCAGAAAGCTCCAAATTGCAATGAAAAACAGAATAGGACTGATAAAACACGTGCTCGAAAGCTGTACACTGACTGAGAAAGACAAGTTCGATGTTCCAGAGCCTCACAGGAAACTGCAAGTGTCAAAGTTCCCCAAAAAATCCATGATTTGGCAGGGGATTTGTTCGTGTGGTAAGCGGAGCAAGCCTTTTGTGACCACTTCAAATGTAAATGGTGAAGTATACATGAATGAATGCCTGAAAAAACGACTGCTTCCGTTTCTCAAAACGCATAATGTTCCTACATTTTTTTGGCCTGGCCTAGCCTCTTGTCACTACTCCAAGGATGTTCTAGAGTGGTACAAGACGAGCGGTGTCAATTTTGTGTCACTGGACCTTAATCCCCAAAACTCTCCAGAGTTGCGGCCAATTGAAAAATATTCGACTATAATGAAGCACGAACTTTGTAAGCATTCTAAAGTTGTCACTATAGAACAGGAAATGTTGAAGTCAGGGTTGAAAGCGGAAAAAATGTCGGTTCAAGCGTTGTACAAAATCTTATGCGTGGTATTAAGAAGAAAGAACGGACTTTTGGATTTGGTGAAGAAATACAGTGAAATAAAAAAAAACATAAACCCAGATTATGCATTGTATTTTCTTCCCTGAATATTTCATGACAATCGGTTGAGAGACTTGTTTTTGAGGACCAATTTTAAAGTGATGCAATTTAACTGTGGGCACCCTGTAATAGGTTATATTTTATTGCTTGAAAGTTTGAACAGGATCAAACAGGTAATTTTCTACAGCGTGATGCAATTTGATGTGGGACACCCTTTACGTGCCATTTTTTGAAAGCTACAGTGTTTTGAAGGTGTTCGGATTAATGTGGATACAGGTCTTATATTTGCTCAAATTTTTTTCTGAGAATTTTCAATGCTTACAATATACATATAACGAGTGAGACGAACCATTTAAATAAGCGGAAAGTCACGTCAAAACAGCAAGACATAATCTCAAATTACTTTCATAAGATTTTTATTCGGAAATCATTCGAAACAACTCTGTTTGACTACTGCTTTTTTAATCACCTAAGTGTACAATCTAATTTCCCAAAGTAAACCAGCAAAACTGGTTAAAAAACAAAGTCCTGATTTGGAGGAAGGCTGTCAGTGACAAAAATGTTCGCCGGGTTGGTGACGTCATTGCCCAGCAATGATGTTGCTTATTATGATCGTTAGATTCTTTTTGAATTACACGTGGATGTCTGTTCTCTGCTTTTTTTTAATGTGTGCAAACCTCTCATCGTGTTTTGACACCTGCCATGCATTCCAGTGTACCTATCAGTCATCTGCTACAAACAACGGTTAGGCACGAGTGCCCATCACGGTCTGTATCATCTCTCGTCGTTTCATGAATCCACTAATTAATTTTGGTACTAATTTCGCGAGTCCCCTTAATGACGATGATGTGATGATGATGATGATGATGAGGATGATGGGGTGCTCACCAACGAACTGAAGATAAACGATTTCACGCAGTCACGCACTGGAGTTATGTGCCTGTGGGGGTTGGAGGTGAGGGTCTCAACGAAACAAAGAATGTTCACCTTGCTCGCACAAGAACGCAGTCGGCCGCGAAAAACACCAATTTGACACAGTGCACCGAAAGTGTCAAAGGCGCTACTGAGCCGGCGATTTGCTTTTTTTCGGATTGTTTAAGTGAAGTATTAGCTGGTAAAGTGCACTTATAGGCTGGGTGAGTAATTTGTTCGACAAATGACAGTTTTTTTTCTCTCCAAGGTTAACTTTTACCTTGACTTTGATTCTAACCTAGAAAATCGCTTTCGTCTTTCGTGTTGGTTTTGGTAGGTAACCTGAGGAGGAATTGATAGTTTTTTACCAAAACAGCGGATTTCTGCGCCCATCTACCGTCAGATGAGAAGGCGCGAACGGGTGGCAAACGCAAGGTCCAACATGCTTAATGATGATTAATGAGAAATTTATGATCGGCGTGCATGTTTGTGGCAGAGATACCGCGAGGCGACGTTGGATGTTATTAAATTTAAAGCGTCTTGTGTACTCTAGATTATGACAGACAAAAAATACATAAAAGCATCTGTTTGCGAGACAGTTTTATGGATGGAGCTGAGTGAAGAAAGAGAGAGAGAGACAGAGAGGGAGAGCGAGAGTTTTTAATCCGCACGTGAAGGCAAGCACCTGTTTGAAAAAGCTCTCGCAACCCTCGTTAAAATGTTATTTTATGACAGAATAATCTACTCTAAAGCCTGAATATAGATATCGAAGAATTGAAAGATAAAGCTAGTTTTTTTTTGGTATGTAATAATATAGACAACAATTGATAGGACTCACCTCGCGTTGTGACCCAACAAGATGATATTTCTGGAAAAATAGTGAAATATGTTTCGGTTTTTATATAAGATAACAATATGTTTACTATGCTGAAGGAATACACGGATGACAGGTTGATAGTAGGGGAAAAGGTTGGAACTGGGGTCTATCACACATTATACATTCGGAAATTATTTCTGGATTTTACAGGAGGCTACACTTGTTTTTTCTAATCATAGCAGCCTAGCTCTAGCATATCTGGTGTGCTTGACTATGTGTACATATTTCAAGGGTTGCTACAAACATGACGCCTAACAAGTGGAAACAGTGTCGTCCTGTGGTGGGTCTTCTTGGAAATTGAAACGTGAGTGAGTGGGTTGATTCAACCATGAAAATTTCATAAGTTATTGTTATTTATGAGATATTTCACCGGGAGAATTTGACCTTGCACGTACAACCAGCCGAAAAGGTTCCATTTTTCGGTGAGCGTGATGGTATGGGATTCACAAATCGAGGTAGAAAGCGTGCGACACATTCGTGTTTGCAAATGGACCAAGTCACGAGAGCTAAATATCGATTGTCAGAGTCTGCCATGGCGGCATGATGAAAAATATACGACAGGGTTAGAGTAAAACGGTGACGCTGTCATTCAGGTTGATTGGTTTTTGAAAAGTTGTTTGGGGAACACGTTTAAGTGAATTGGATAAAAGTAAACATTCCATTAATCAAAATCATACCCCATACCGCGCTTTAATCATTGATTAACAAGGTTGAATGACGGGTGGTGTCGCGAAATAAGCTTCATTTGAAGTTTTGCGATGATAAAGCTCGGTTCACCTAAAATCTGGACGCATTGTTTCTTTTTTACAGTGGTCCTAGTTGTTGGTTCTTGAATGTTTTGACGGCAGAAAACGCAAAAAAATGCATTCGGAAGTTATGGAAAGAGATTCCCATGAGATACCCAGGATCAGTGCTGAGCTCCATCACGGCAGGGATGCCAGATATTTTTTTCAAATGTTTGTGATAAAAATTTGAAATGTCAGGAAAATCTGTAAATATTTTTTTAGAAAATTAGACTTCCTTCAACAAAAAGACGTAATAAGAGAGCGAGTTATGTCATTTTCGCAATTTGTGTGATTATGTAAACATGTCTGCATCTTTTTCATGGATTGTATGCAACCTTAGACTATTGTTTCATATTTTTAAAGTGAAGCATTCGCATACATGACAAAATTTTCTATAGTTTTTTTTTCCCTGTAACGTTCTTTCCAGTTTTGTATTTTAAAATCACAATTTAGTTTTCATTTGATAAATTCAACAGACTTTTATTTTGATTCAACAATAACTATTGAATTACAATAACAGAGTCCATCTTCCGTTACATAAATTATAAAGTTGAATTCAAAATTTTTATTTCTATTTCATTAGTAAAAAAAAACTACAATGACACTAAAACGGATTTTTTTTTGTAGATTAAGTTGAAGTGCTGTCATTTTCGATTTATACATTTGTATGTTATTTGCATGGGAGTCATCCTCTCAGGGAAGGGAGAGGTCTCTTACTATCATATGAACCTAAGTAGTATTCGAGTTTATTTTTATATACATAGATTCGGTTCATTTTATATGAATATATAGATTCTCTGAAACTTGGAAATTTTAGGAAAACTTTGTGGTTATGTTGATAAACTTCTTAATTTTTTAATGCTTCTCAGCTAAACTCCAGGGAAATTTTCTTACTGATCCAATCTTCCAAACGAGGTGAGATGCTAAGTAAGGAATTGTAATTACTGCATGAGTGTGTGTCCTCATAGTATGATGTGAACGGTTGGGCAGATGGTGTGTACCATATTTTAATATGGTGTCATCATCAATATCATTAGGGTCATATGAATGAATTTTGCATAGACTGCTTTTTCGGTTAGTCAGTGATCATCTCTCCTGATCTTGTGCAAGACGCTTTGCTAAAATGCTGAGAAGTTTCCTCCTGAACTTCAGGCAAAATTCCTCTTGAACTTTTTGGCAGTCACTCCTTATTTTCTTGGAAATTCACATTTAAGAACCCAACCTTACCTTCCAGAAATATTTGGTAAGTTTTTTCCTGAACATAGTTACTTTCTAAACTTCTGATAAGTCCCATCCTGAACTATGAGGAAAGTTTCTGCAAAACATTAAGAAAGTACTCTCAAAAATTTCTTGGAAAATCATCTCAAGTTGTTAGAAGTTCTTTTTTAACTTCTGAGAAGTTCTTTTCTAAACTGTCGTCTCTTCTGAAGTTTAGGAAAATATTTTGTTCCTGGAAGTTTGTTCCTAAATTTTTGAAAAATTCCTTCTTGAGCTACTAGAAAGTTCCCTCTATACTCCGGAAAGTTTCTCCCTGATCTTATCAAAAGTATCTACCTTAACTTCTGGGAGTTCGTGTACTTCGAGAAGTTCTCATTCTGAAATGCTGGAATGTTCGATTCGGAACTTTCAGGAAGCTCTCTAGCATTTCTGGGTGGTTCCAACTAAACTTTTTGTCTCTTCGCAACTTCTGAGAAGTCCTCTTGTGAACTACTGAGGAGTTCTTTACTGATTTTTTTTTTGAAAAATTCCTTCTTGACCCTACAGGCCCTATCTGTAAGGTTTCTTCCTGAAATTCGGGGAAGTTTTTTCCTCAGTTTATTCTTTCCAAACTTCTGATTGCTTCCATCCGAAACTGCGAGGAAAATTTTATTGAAATTTTGGGAAAGTCGTCTCCAAAATGTTTAGGAAAATTCCCTTAAATTTGTTCTTGAAATTTCTTTCTGGACTACTTAGAAGTCCTCTTCTGAACTTTTGGGAAGTTTTTTCCAGAACTTTGGGAAAGAACTATGTTCCGGAACTATTGGGAAGTTTGTGCTCAAATTAGAAGGAAGTACCTCCAATGCTCCTGAAAAGGATCAATATTACCAACGCTTTGACAGTAATTTTTCGCATGGGTTTAAATACGTGTGGGATTGAACACTACCATAGGTATGGACTCCATGTTACCCTCGGAAAGGGCCTATACGATACTTATCTCCGGGCCCATTGTGTCTCTTAGTGGACCACCGTTTTCATTTCTTCAAGGATTACTACTTTAAATGATACCTACGATATTTTAAAATATTTCCACAAAGCTTCTTACCGTATCTATTATACTGTTCAGAAAATATTTCAAATGTCTGTAAAAGCCTGCAACATAAAAAAAATGTCTGCTAAATGTCTGAATCGTTAAAAAAGTCTGCAATAAAAATGAAAAGTCTGCAAATTTACAAACATGTCTGTGAATATGGCATCCCTGCATCACGGTACTAACAGCGTTAGAATTGACAACTGAGATTCTTGCAATTGACAATTGACAATGCAACTGAAGAGCCTCTCAAGGCCGAGCTACAATGTGGAGAGAACATGTGACATAAAATAGATGGACTAACTGTCAAAAGCTGCCGTAACGCGCCGTTGCGCTCCCCATTGTAGCTCCGCCTTTACTCTCTCAAACTTCTTATCAACATAAAATAACAACCGAGAGATCACTTTCACTTTTTTTTAAAACACTATTTAAAAAAAACTCTTTGGAGCGTATTGTAATTGGGAAACTAGTAGAAATTAAAATTAACACTTCATTTGATCACTTTAAAAAAAATAATAAATAAAACATTGAAACACTTTTTCAAATTTTCGCTAGTAAACGCGAGCAAATTCCTTTAAATTCCACTACGAGCTTATCTTTTGACAGATAGGCCTATTTCGTCTGCTACTTACAGACTTCTTAAGTGTCGAGCACTCGACACTGGATATTTATCAGCGTTTAGTGGCCACCTGATGATTTGTCCTCGGACCTACTATTTCAGAACAGGTTCCCGTGGAGCCTCGAGTAGCCAAGAATATTTTCGAATGGAAATCCTGGCAATATGGGTTTCAAACTTCATTAAATTTCTTCAGTAGGATATTTCTCAATGCTAGTTTTGTTCATGGCCACTCGAGACCGGAAGGGAACCTGTTCCGGGATGACCGTTCCGAGGACAAATGATCAGATAGCCACAAAACGTGAAGAAATAGCTTACTGGGGAAATTTGATGAATTTTGTTAGTCAAGTTCCCAGGGTTTTCTTCTAAAATTGTTCATGGCCTCTCGAAACACGACGGGAACTTGTTCCCGGGACTAATCATGAAATGGCCACAAAACGTTGAGAAATACCAACATTGTCAAGGTTTCCTTCAAAGTTTGTTTCTGGCAACTTGAGGTCCCATGGGAACCTGTTCCGGATTAACCGGTTCGGCTACAAATCTTCAGAGGGCCTTTAAACGTTAAGAAATATCCTCCTTGAGAATTTTTTTCGAATTTTGATACCCTTATTGCCAAGGATTCCTTCTAAATATGTTCATGGCCATTCGAGAACCCTCTAGAACCTGTTACAGAATGAAATTGAAATAGCTTGTGAGAATTACTCCAAAGATCCGGGAGATTCAATTGAAATTCCCAAATAGTGTCTCCGTACCGGACCACAGCCTCGACAACCCGGATTTTTGGGAACCAGGTGAATCCAAACGGACATCACGCCGGGAGCACACTGCCACTCGTTGTCGTTGCTTTAGACCTTGTCAGGACGGAGACCTTTGGCATCATCGATGTGTCCAAGATACCCAAGCAGCACACTTGTTTCAAACCAGTCAATGAGACTTCAATGTGACTCAGTTAAGTCACACTCAAGTTGATAACCAATTTTGACAGATCTGTGTTCCTTGGATACTTGACCTGCGGCTGAAGAATGTTGCGTTTTTCTTCCTGTAGAACGAAACCGTAAGCTTGAAGCCGTTGAAACAATGCGTTGAGGTACTCGTGGTGCTCTTTTTCGGTCTTGCTGGAAAACAAGATGTCGTATAGGAATGAATCCGCTCCTTGAAGGTCTGGAAAGCCCCGGGGCAGATTTTACCCCAGGTGTGAGCCGGTTGAAACGGAAGAAACATCGATGAGTGTTGATTGTGAGCATCGAGTCGTCGTCAACTTCCACTTAAAGATAAGCATACTGAGGTCAATGATCCTACAATACTGAATTAATTAATTTGCTGAATATATCTTTAAGAACCGGTAGTGGATAGTGATTGGGTTCCAAAGCAGCATTCAGCCCGGTAGAGTAATTGGCACAGACACGTACATTTTCTTCTGGTTTCTATACTGTGACAATTGGAGCAGCCCACTGTGAAAAATTCACTGGCGTAATAATACCCAGCGATTCAAGACCCTCCAACTCTGCATCGATCTTCACCATGAACGTGAAAGGAACTGGTAGCTTGGACTTGAAAACGGGTCTGGCATTGGGCTTGAGAAAGAGTTTCGCCTTCATCTTCTTGCAGAATTCTAGGCCGGGCTTAAACACTTCTGGAAACGCAGCTTAATACCGTTGGATCTGATCAAACTGTAGACAGCGGAGTGTCCCATAGTCCGAATAGCTCTATCCAGTCCGGACCGAACAGGTTGATGCAACTGTTGGTCTCGGAGAAAGTTGCGATTTTGGTAACACCTCCGAGTGTGACAGAACATTGCAGTTCTCCAAGTAGATGAAAAGAATTCCCGATGATGTCCTGGCACTCCGTGTTGTAGGAGTCAGTGATGGCGACCCCAGGTTCTTACTCCACTGTTTTTTTTTTTCGAAATGATTGATATACCTGACGCGGTATATATCTGGAGGGTGGCTTGAGATCCGTTGATGTCCTTACTTACCTTACCAATCATAACAAGGTCGGTTTGGTCTCTGCTGGACATGGAAATAGTCTCCATTGTAATCGGTTCATGGCTGTACCTTGCCAGCCTCGCTGTCTGCAGAGAGTCCACAGGTCACCTTCTTCTTGATCGATTCACCTTGCTCGTTCCGCGCATCATCTTCTTGTACCCTTCGGTTCGTTTTCGAGAACCATTTTAACAGGGCTGTCGTCCGACATTCTTACGATATGCCCAGCCCATGGTAGTCGACCGAGGTTCTCCCAGCAACTGATGCAATTCGTGGTTCACTCTCCTCCTCCACGTTCCGTCTTCCACCTGCACTTCATCGTAGATCTTACGCAGCACCTTCCGTTCAAAGACACCAAGGTGGCTCCACTAGAAATGTCCATGTTTCGTGGCCGTAGAGAACTACCGGTCTAATAAATGTCTTGTAGATGGTCAATTTTGTAGTTCGACGAACTTTGTTCGAGCTTAGCGTCCTTCGGAGTCCACAGTAGGCATGATTGCCAGCCATAATGCACCTTTGTATTTCTCTGCTGGTGTCGTTATCCGCGGTCACCAATGAGTCCAGATACACGAATTCGTCTACTACCTCGATTTCATCACAAGAATGTGAACTCGTGGTAGGAGGCTAACATCGTCTTCTCGTCAGCCTTTTTCCTTCATGTATTTTGTTTTCAACCCATTAATCACAAGCCCAATCCTACCAGCTTGAGACTTAAGTCTGATGCGTGTTGTTGTCCACCGTCAGGAACTTCCATCTTGAAGAGCAGCTTCAATACAATATTAAAATAGTTATTTCTTGAAGTCTTCTTACAGAATGAAACATGGACTTTTTGTTGACTGCCATTTATATGTCAGGTTGCTACGCTTGCCAGGATGTCCACGGTAATTGTAGTTGCTTGTTGTCCGTCTACTATGATAGTGTCCTACAGATACCATGACATTTCATCGAAAAAGATGTGAATTTCACTGAACAGGACTTCAACCCATCCAATATTGGGTTATTGTTGATCAGAAAAGCGACTCGGGATGCTGCAAAGATTAAGAGATGGTGCATGCAGCCAAAACGGAATAAGACTATGGAACTGTATTTTGGCTGTTGTATTCCGTTAAACAATTTCGAGTTAGAGCTGATTTCTTGTGTCCAAATATTAAGTGAATCAACCTTTAAGAAATTATTTACTTATCTATAACTCACTGCCAACATAACCAAAGGCGAATCTGCTTTTGTAAACACTGGCTTTCGCACTCGATTTTTTTTCAAAACCATGCAAATTGTCTTTTCGTTTGTTGAGAGGAAAGTTGCCACTATCAGCTGTCATCAAGGGCCGTGGCAACCCTCGCTGGCCTCCCTGCTAGCTTTCAAGCTTGCATAGATAACAATGGGATCACAATAGCGACTATTCTACGTGGGCTTGGATAGCGGCTGAAGGGGGACCCAACAAAAAGAAGGGTAATACCTCAGGAACGATGAAAACCAAGGAGAAAGCGGATCTGTTCGCTAAAGGTTGCTTACTGAGGTCCCCATTGCTTAAAACGGTTGGATCTGGCTTGTCCGACACAAGCGGAAGTGTTACGACATCGGAAGCAAGTGCTACCAAGCTAGGCGTGGATAGGATGCGAGAAAACCCTTCCTAAAGTGATGGAGGTATCTGAGCAGTTGGATGCGATTGACTTTAAACTGAGCCTGTTTAGGCTACGCATGACAATGCAGGCTGCATGCAAGCATAGGGAAGAGCCGGAGGTCGAGCTGAGCGAAGTGCCAAAAGTTTGGCACGACTAGCAGCCACCGAAAGGGCGAGGGAGAGCAAAGCAGACCCAGACGGAAGAATCCATCTCGGTTGGAGATTCCACCCCATCTACCATGGGGGCAGCTACCTCCAAGCGAACTAGGCAGCCCTAGTTAGCACGGAAGCAGACGCTAGTGCTGAGAGGGAGACTAGCGATGACTTTCGGCGTGGCAGGGAAAGCCACTGGATTAAGATCCGGAAAAAGGGAAATAGGACGGCAAAAGAAATCGAAAAGCAACAGGTGGCCCGCAAGCGTATCCGCGGAGAGGCCCTCATCATCAAGACCGGGGCATCAAAGTACTCCTAATGCTAAGGGTATTCCAATGAGCCAATCTTAATGCAGGTAACCCAACAAAACCTGAACCATTGTGACGCCGCCCAGCTACTGCTGTGTCAGACAGTTCTCGAGTCGGCATCGGATATCGCTACAATTTTTGACCCATACCGTATCCCAGCCGGCAACGGAAACTGGGTTGCGGGCAGGTCCAATATGGTGGCATTATGGACGACGGGCAAGTACCCGGTTCAGGAGGTTGTGTCTACCACAAACGAAGGCTTCGCGGTTGTAAAAGTGAATGGAGTGTTCTTCTGCAGCTGCTACGCACCGCCAAGATGGTCAATCGAACAGTTTGCCAATATGCTCGATCGGATGACAACGGAGCTAACTGGCCTGAACCCGTTGGTAATAGCGGGGGACTTCAACGCTTGAGCGCTCGAGTGGAGGAGCCACCTTACCAACCCTAGGGGCCAGAAACTCCTAGAAGCCTGGGCTAGGCTCAATGTGGACCTAGCCAACGTGGGTACCAAGAGTACCTACCATAGAAACGGAGCGGAATCGATAATCGATATAACATTCAGCAGTCTTGGACTGCTTAACAATTGGAGGGTAAATGATGGCTACACCCATACCGACCACCTGGCAGTTCGTTATTTTATCGTCCACAATACAAGGCAGCGGTGAAAGGAGGAGCATCCACTCCATTCGCCCGCAGATGGAGGACGTCCTACTTTGATGTGGAGATTTTTAAAGAGGCGCTTGAGAGGGACCGAAACTTACGCGAATCTTGGGAACCATGCGGCGAACGACTCGTTATGACACTTACACGAGCGTGCGATGCGACCTTGTCAAGGGAAGTCAAACCGAGGAATAGAAGATCGCCGGTGTATTGGTGGACGGAGTCGATCGCTGACCTCCGAAGAACATGCCTCCACGCAATACGGAGAATGCAAAGAGCGCGGTCAGACGTTGAGAGAATCGAGCGTAGAGGGGCGCCAGTCGCCGCGAAGGCCGCACTAAAGAGTAAGATAAAGGCCGGCAAGCGAGCCTGCTTCGAGGGCTCGTGTCAGAAGGCCAATACGAATCCGTGGGTTGACGCCTATCGGGTAGTAATGGCCAAAACCAGAGGATGGGAGGCTCCAACTTCTGTTTGCTGGAAATAGTCATATGTTTTTCCAGTGTTTAAGAAGGGCTGCAAGAGAAATGTTGCGAACTACCGAGAAACAGCTGCGCTGAGCTCTACTTCCAAGCTGTTTGAGCTGATAGTTCGCCAGACCAGCACGGTTCTATGCCTAAACACTCGATGACAACCAATTTGACCTGCTTAACTTCGTACGTGATTCGCCAAATCGAAAGCGGTCAACAAGTAGATGCTATTTACACCGACTTCGTTTCCGCAGCGTTTGATAAAATGAATCAGCAACTTGCAGTTGCTAAATTTGACAAACTAGGCATGAATGACAGTCTGCTTCTCTGGATCCGATCTTTTCTGACCGGACGAAGAATGCCGGCATGATGGGTTGGGACTTGATACTCACACCATTTCTAGAGAATTTGTCACAACGTAAATATTTGGTTGGTTGTTGATCGGCCGTCCGTGTCTGGTAGTTACCGACAAATCGGTTTTCTAACGGTCGACGATTGTCGACGAAACAGTATTTGAAAAAGTATTTGAATGCGACATTAGTAGTTTTGTTAGCAGGAGCTAACAAAACAATGTACTCAGCAAAAATCCTGGGCGACAACCACAGCCACACAGTTATACAGCCGACCTTTGCAACTACCGCATATGTGAAAGAGGGCCGCCGAAGTTTTCCAACTGAAAAAAAGTAAAACTCTCAGAATATTTTTTAAATACTTTCTTCTAACAATTTGTCATTCCCTTGGCATTGCGTTGCTACAAAAGAAGAACTCTCACAACCTAAACTAACTAGTTTTATTTCGTGTGTATACAACTCTTTATCTGGACTTGACATCTAGGCAACTTTGCACTTGGATAAAGGATAATGTACAGTGAACATATTATTTGCTTTTTGTATAGTAATTAGCATGTACAATTATAAATGACTCAAGTTTCGTACACATTTAGTTTGAGCGGGGAGATCAGGATTCACTTTGGAGTCGTTTAGGAGCTGTGCAGCGAGTATTCCGAAACATCCCTCAGTCTAATGGTCACACTTATTGATTTTCCTCGAAGACCCACCTACACCCCGAACAAACATCAATTTAGCTTCAAAGAGATTCAGGGGTTGAAAGACTTCTTATATCTCACTTTACCTATCCCAAATAACCTGTTATTGTGCGGTGCAGATCAAGCTCGATTATTCAAAATTGATTGATTTGTTTATAAATACCTATCAACAAACTACGCGAAATAACATTCAAAGTCATAAATAGATTGAACTAGTTTTTGCCAAAACACCAATAGCCGATAATCAAGTCCTATTTGCATTTGAAAGTTAGTGGTCGAACTAGTTCCACGATTCTAGCTAATCCTGTGTCAAGGGTCAGCAGGTCTTGCTGGCTGTGTTGCTCTACCAAAAACGACAACTATATACGTATATCTAAGATGTGCTCATAAACGCTCAATCATTCACGCATTCAAACTGGGTTCTATGAAGAGGAAGGGTGTAGTAGGAAGAGTTGGAAATATCGATGAAATTGGTTGGGGACACTTATCTAAAAGGTCGCATATTGTTTTTTTTTATTAGTTCAGCTGTTAAGAGTCAGAGTAGTAGAAGTAGTAATAGTTATAGTAGCAGCAGATAGCAGAAGTGACCAATCAATCAAACTGATTCGTACTAAAACCATAGTTAACCAAGGCGGAAATGATATAATCAACATAATTGAATTAAAGAACAAACAAAACCAACGTAATATGGCCAACTAATAAAAAACAAGATCAACGCCAATGTGCACTATTCGTCAGATTGGACGCTCGAAGAACAAGAACCGGTGTGGCAACCGGTTGTACTGGAAGCGATAACCGTAATGCACGTAGGAGGGGTGACAAATCATACTAAGGTGACAAATGACCGGAACTGTCCACTAGTGGTTTATTTTTTGCATCTTCATTCTATGCTCACGATGGAAGTGACAGAAACGATTCTAATCTAGTGACAGGTTGCTGCGAATTAGTAAGATTAGTGATTGATGAAAGGAAACCAAATGGGTAGAACTAGAGGAAACAATACCTACGGTGTTGGCCTAGAGCATGAGCCGGTTTCGTTTCTAGTTTTGGTTCGGAGAGACAATCCAGGCGAGTTTTTTATTCTTTAAATCTAAGCGTATTCAACGTATTTATAGAATTTCAGTAAGGAACGTGAAAAGACCAAAGCCAATTGATAATGCTTACTAAGAAATATTATATAAAATACGGCAAATAGTGTAAACACTACAGTAATTAGTTTGAGATTTCTAATATTTTTTTATAAACTGCATTGAGAAGAAAAAAGGTTAAAAGAAGGTGTTGTAAAATTGATAAATTTTTAACGTAGAGATTCTTTCCATTTGCAAACACAAATACATTAGAAGCTAGACAGAATTAATACATCACTCTAAAATATTATCTTTCCTTGCTATCCCTCGTCAAAAACAACAAAAAATCTTCAAATGCTCCGCCCCATTCACGTTGACTTTTCTGTTTATAATCTTGGCTGGATCATCACTAAATGTATTCTCTAAAAACTGGACTAGTTTGAGCGATTTTTCATGCGATTACCCTGCCACCTTGTGGTTAATCCACCTAAGCATCACCAATCGTACACTCAGGAAATTGTCCGTACGATTTTCATACGATCGGAACTATGAAACACAAAGCAAGGGTCTGTCGCATAAGTCGAGAAAAATATGCCTTTATATACACTTTCAATCGACATCACTGATCGAGCATGTGTAGTCCCGTGGGATTTTGCTTCGGAATCCCGAGGCTCATGGTTCGAATTCTGATTGCAACTTTTTTTTCTGTTAGGAAATTTTTCATACGATCGTTCTATAAACTGCTTTCCATGAGAGATTCGTATGAAATTTGCAATAATATCTTGTGGCAAATTTCCATACGATATTCGAATGAATTCCTCTCGATTTGTTCCCTCAGTGTAGCAATCCCGTTATGTTCAGACACAATTTGACAGCGATATCAGTTGATTTGCAGCAGCTATGGTGAAAGCAGTCAAGCAACAACGCTTGATGGTTTGTTCGTACTGCCAGGTCAACACTAGTGCGAACAAGATGGACATCGTGAAGCCCTTTGTGTCCGCCGGATATAGCCGAACCTGAATTTACAACATCCTCTCCCTTCTAGAAAAAGGCGAGAGCAATGAACCGGCGCCTGGTTTCAACCACCCGATAGTGCAACGTTACAGTAAAGTGCTGCAGAAGCGGCAGAAAAGGACTGAAGGCCGGCAGTGCCTGAGAAGCAGCCAATCACACAGAAAGAGCGGCTGAATATGACGGCAACGACTATCAGAGGATC
Organism: Aedes japonicus; assembly: GCA_034211315.2. Lineage (NCBI taxonomy): Eukaryota > Metazoa > Arthropoda > Insecta > Diptera > Culicidae > Aedes > Aedes japonicus. Next base: position 48,053 of record JASCZW010000403.1, on the reverse strand, counting down.
GAATAGTTTGGTTGGCTTGGGAATATTGGTTTCGATAGTTTCGTGGTGGCCCCAACTCCACTACCGATCAAGCTGCCGATACGGCCATATTTAGAGATTCTGCATATGAACAAGTTATCCTGCCACGGGTGGCCGCACATGCTCACTCCTGATCAAACACACTAACGCGAGAGCTCTTTTAAAACAGTGTTTAGAATGCTGATGCGGAATCGGAAGGACTTTCGGCGTCGATTGAGACACTGTTACGCCACTGTTCGGCGTCAATTGGTTCCACTGAGAACAGGATGAGTTCCCGGCATTGGACTGAAGCCGGCACGAGTGCTCCGAAGCGGCCTAGGGAGGCTTTGGTGAAGAAAGATTTTGGCGTCAGTTTTCAGGGATTGTCATGGCATACTCTTCGTGAACTACTAAGTAGTTCGTACAAAATTTAAAAGTTTTCGTGAATGCAATATCTAAGAATGCATATTCATCACCAAACAGCATCCAAGAAAACAGCATAGCTCTCCAGAAGTTGGCAAATCTTCGGTTTGCTGAGCGATTGAGAATTCTGAAATCTACATTGAAAAATCATTTTGCGGAAGGAACTGAAAAATCAACTAGGAAAAATCAATCCATGAAACAAACGTCCTCTGAATCTTAAATGTATTGATCATTTTATGAAAATGCTTCAACCCCCGGCCTTCCGGAAGTTAGTCGAGCTAAGCATAGCCGTAGGAAAAGAAGCATCGGGATATTATTAAGCTCTTTCTTCGTATTTTCGATCAGCTGCTTGCAGAATTTTGCCGAATTTGGAAATCTAATGAAATCGATGCTGCGTTTGAGGTTGGTCCAGAAATTCTCGATTGGCCGCAGCTGGGAAATGTTGGGAGAATTCCCGTTCCTCGGTACAGCAGAGATGTTCAGGTAGTCCATCTCTTTCAACGACTTTTTGGCGAAATGGGCCGATACAAGGTTTGGCAAAGCACAACATAATCCAGTATGGTGCTTCTGGATAAAGGTTAACAGTACCAAATTCCTGCTGGAATTTCCCCATTCACACCCAACACCGATGAAAGGAGCAGTTGCGTCGATATTCCTTTCTCACTGATGGTCAACCATGGGAGAATCTTCTTCGGGAAGTTGGTGTGGAAGACAAGCTTGACCTTGCTGCTCTCCTTGGCAGAGGACGTGAATTATTCGATCCCCTTTCAGTCGTTGCCTTCCTGTTCCATCGTCCATCTCCACCACCATATCGCCCCTTGACCGGAAAAACCCCTCGCTTATTATCTTCGGCCACTGCTTCTGGGGGGTGGTCTACTGCTCCGAGTTGTCCGGCTTGGACCTGCCCTTTCGCGTGACGAGGTCCATAGACTGCAGGTACTTTTGTCGGTTTTTCTGATTGCACCGACCTTTCGACTCAAGCGATGAAATGATTTCATCACCTTTCCCTCGATTTTGCGCTTCAGCTTGTGATAGACTTTCTGGTCGCACAAGCCCGTCAGACGACTGGGACCTGGCTTCCTCTCGATGCTCTTTTCTTCGTCCAGGAAATCGACGATCTTGTTGATGCCAGATCTTATGTATTCCATTTACACGAAGTAATAGCCATAACTTCTACAAAACAACTGATATCGGTGTCAAAGTTTATAATCGAGGTTCCATGGTTGGCGATGAATTCACCACCAGGTGGCAACAATGTCACATAAAATAGCAATGGCAACTGTTCGTTCTGCAGACGTTACGTCAAGGCAGACTTAAAACTGCTCAGCAAAGAAGTCCAAGTTTATCTGATTTAAAAGGCTATCTGTATCTACATTTTGAGATGCAACATTTTCATTGCAAATGTAAACCACACCATTGTCAAAAATGTAATTAAAAAGATACACGAAACGCTTTCCGTCAAAGATTTTTCCAGATCCCGAAGTTCCAGCAATTGAAATTGGTTGAGTACATAAGGAAACACCCATCGGCGTCTACGCGGGATTTGGCCAAGCAATTCAACACCAGAGTTGGGATGATTCAACGGATCAATGCTCGGAACTTCCTGAAAACGTAGAAGAAAAAGAAGATGCCAAAAAAGTTTCATGATCGGACCAAAACAAGAGCGCGAAAATTGTATAACCGGATTCTGAAGAACAAAGACGGATGCATCCTGATCGACGACGAAACTTACGCCAAGGAAGATTCGCGAGCGCTGCCCGGACCGCAGTATTATACGAAACTGGTGGACTAGGACCTGGACGACGAGCAGAAGGAGCTGGTTTGGCTAGCGCTCTGTGCCTGTGGTTTTCGGTCCTCATTTTTTTTCACGAAGTTTACAATTAATGCCAAGGAGTACGAGGAAGAATGTCTATCGCTGCCCCTGTACAAAAAGCATAAGGCTGCTCCTCTCTCCTGGCCGGATTTGGCCAGTACGCTTAGTCGGTTCTACAGTGATTGGCAAACAAAAATGTACAATTCGTGTAAAAGGACATCAATCCGCCAAACTGTCCGGATCTTCAGCTTATTGAACGGTATTGGGCGATTCTCAAGCGGCACATTTGCAACGAGAGTACAGTGCCCCAAAACATGCAAGACTTCCAGAATAGCTCGACAGAAGCCACCAGGAAAGTCACAATAGCCACTGTCTAGTATATACTCTTGGCTTGGTTGAGTGAAGTATTGAAATCTCAAACTATGCCTAAATGACAGTGCTTTTAATGTGTTTTTTAGTTCAACATGAGAAGAGAGAGGAACCATTGGAAGCAGAAATGTTTTGGAAAATAAAAGGCCGTGTAAGGGAGGGAAACGCAAAACTATGTAAACGAGAAACAGTTCGCTGCTACAAAAACTAGTTAGAGTTTGTATCCGAGCAGCTTTCATCTGATTGCATGAACAATGTTGACGCTGTGATTCATTTCAATTGAAATTTGAAATTATGAATCGTCGGTTATTTCCAGACTTATTCGTTGTTCAGTTATTTAAATTTAAATTGTCGCTGCTATGAGAAATATGCCTATTGATTTATCTTACACCTAAAGATTCGTTTTTTTGTTTGTTTTTTCAATACTTTATCAGTTTGCAAATGTAAGAGTCTCTCGTGTTATTTAAAGTTATTCTATTTAAACATTATATAGTATATGGAAGCAGTCAATAAATCAAACCTTCTTTAACGGATAGCTGAATTTTCAATTTGCGATTTAAAAAAAAAAATACTCTGATGAGTGTTTACCAAGGGGTTGGTCAGTCGGCACATTAGCTAAATCACACATCGTACCAATATAACGTGATTTTTTCTCGGAGTTGGAGCATATTACAGATGTTCTGGTCATAGAGTTGGCGTTGAGTTTCTGATACTAACATTTTGTCAAATCAAATGCTTTGGATTGTAATCAAACTTATGCCAGTAGCAATCAACCGGGACATAAACATGGAATAATTACAACGGAGACCAATTAAAGTTGTCCTGCAGTGCTCAAATTTTATTCAATTATTAATTTGACTTAATTCTAGCATACACTATGAGCAAAACGTACCGGGAATTTGATAATAAAACAAAATTTTCTTGATTTTCTTGCAAATGTATTTTGTCTTTGAAAAATTACATCCTTTTGAAGCAAAGTACACGTGTCAACGCATGACCCAACCATCCTTGCACCTTTCGTGGGCCGCCGAACGAATGGCCTTCAGCTCCATCGTCACATTCTCTTTTATACAGTGTATCAATAAATGGCCTGACTCAAAAGTTGCATCATTTAAAGACACAATAAAATTGAGTTACAATTTAGGTGCTCTTGTTTGCTGAAGACAAGTATTCTTTTTGTACCTTAGTCATTTAATTAGCCATGAATACATCTGTTTTAGATAAAACCATTATATGCTTGAAAAAGCTGCAAAAGTGATGTCAAAAAATTGTCCATACACTTATGTCCATATTTGAAATAAGTCGAGTAAATAAATGTGTGATGAACTGTCAAATGTAACAGCACGCGTTGCATGATAAAAAAGAACTTTCTATTGTTTACAATTGCAGATAGTGTAAAATTTACGTATCCTTTTATTTTTCTCTGAAATTTCACCATTCCAGCGTTAATTTTCAGGACAATTGCCGCTTCCCCCCGAAAATTTTCAGTGGAGGAAACTAATTATTTTTCTGACGACGATTGAAGCTTGTCCGAAATTGTAGGGGTAGTAAACCACCCTGTTCGGTACCCGGTCTGGTGCAAGATTTTTTCATTAGGGAAAATTTCTTGACTCCTATGGGCACAGGGTATGATTGTACTTGCCACACAATCATACTAATGCAAAAATGGTACCTGGCATCGAAATCTCTTAATTAATAGCTGTGGAAGAGTTTTTTGAACACTAAGTTGGAAGCAAGCAATAAGAGAATTGCGAAAGCAATAGGCTTGAAACGCTAAGAAAAAATAAGTAAACCAACCACGATTGTCGGTTCAGTATAAGCTTCAGAACTACCAGAGAACACAACCCAGCCCTGCGGTTCCGAAAGAGGTATGGGCGCTTTTCATGTGTGAAGAACCACATCAACGTTTTTAAGTGCTTGAACCAAATGGACAGCTTGTGGGTCTGTTTCTTGTCGTAAACGAGAGGAAACTCATCGGGAATGATCTCTCATATGCATCTGTCGAAACATTCTGAACGCATAACATGTTACAAATTACTTATGCTTCTCGCCTTTCTCCTGTTATCTTCCCTATCCCAGGGCCGCGATCGGTGTCATATGACGCATCGTGAGTCTTGAAATGCGCTACTAAAGTCAGCTCTTCAAATGCAGAAACACCGAGTCGACTATCTGAGCCTAACATAAATGGGAGGTTGAAGCAGTAAGTGGGGAACGGTGTTTAACCCAAACCAATTTTACTTTCAGCCATCATATGTTGGGATGAAGGGAGGGACCATCAGAGCACCCGATTGAAGCGGTTTGCAATGGAAGAGTGGGACTGCCAACTTCCTGTTGTTAACATTTCGTGAATAAAGGGTGGTCTCATTCCCCCTCTAGTAGGCCTTTTTACTAGGCGATGGCTCGATTTTGGAGTGCGTAATGCGAACTTGTTCATGGAAGGAGATTTTCTTTACACCCCTGTAGACAGATAAAAATAAACATTAAATTTTCTGCATAATTTAATGCACATATGGGAAATGTTAGGTTTGGCAGAAATTAATGGGGTTTGTCATCTGAATTTAAGTCAGAAAACGCCTGTATGAGAGATTGCAAACAATTTCGTTGTTTACGCATGCTTTGGCTTGCAAGTAAACGAGGAGAAAGTTTACACGTTTGTTAAAATTCATTTTTTTTCTGTGTATGGTTTGGGGTGCCTTAAGCACAAATGGCATCGGAAAATTGAAGTTTATTGACTCCACCATGGATCGACTCTTGAATTGAAGATTGAAAAGTAATCTGAAGGACAGTGCGATGAAATTGGGTCACGAATCAAATTTCCATTTTGTTCAAGATAACGACCCAAAACATTCCTCGAAACTCGTAAAGGAATGACTGCTTTACAACGGCAAATCAACTATCCTACATCCTCCCCAGTCTCCAGACCTCAAACCTCATAAAGAATTTGTGGGATCGTCTGGAACGAAAGGACCGGAAACATACGATTCAGAATATGAATCTGCTAAGGGCGGTTCTCATGGAAGAGTGGCAGATGATCTCTCCCACAATCAGAAATAAGGTGCGACTCAAATCTCTTTGAGTGCAGCACGCGCTGCTACGAGACAGCACATTGAATTTCAAAGAGACGTGGAAGTGCAGTATGTACTCCCGTGCACACATGTTTTGCCGTGCGCTTAAAGCCGCACATCTCATTTCGAATGTGCTTTCGTCTCTTTGGATATTAACGATTGAACTCTCCGTTGTCGTCTCTGTGCAAACACAAGTGCGAAAAACAGACACGGCGGCAGGCCCGACTAGTTTTTGAATTAAGATTTTATTAAAATGTTCCCTCTGTGATGCCCTTTTTGTTACTAGAATCCATTTTTTTTTTTCATATTGATACCATTTACCAGAGCATAAGCCAAAGCACAGAGTAAAGCACTGTGCATTACTCTTTATCTCTGAAAGAGAAGTGCATGTGCGGCTTTCTGTATCTCATGCTGCTACGAATTCTCTCACACGTTCGTTTTGTGCGCTCTTTTCAAACAAGAGACGCACACTTGAAATTGCGTGAAGCACTTGTCTATTTTGCACTTCTCTGAGTATTGCCACAATCCCTGCCCGCATCAACCCAAAAATTGGGTCTTTCGATGAAAAAACACTCACAGAGAGTAATTACAGCAAAATTAGCCCATACCAAGTATTAATTTGGTATTTCGAATTCGTTTTGAGGAATATTTTTCCCTGTATGAACCATTACTCTTTTATTTTAGAGATGAATGACTTTTTTTATTCATTTGATTTCTGGTTAATCATAAGAAGATATTATACTGATTAGTCAATGGCATTTTAAGTAAAAAGAAATGGAAATTTGCACACGGGGCCATACCTGGTGAATACGGGGCCTGCTTGAGAAAATTCACGCTGTTTGTGGTCAAATTATCCATGGAAATCTTGGCCTTGTAATTTCTCGGAAGTCAGCATTTTCAGAACAAGTCTTGCGGTTACTTGTTGCATGCCCAAAATATCCACAAAAATGTGCTGAACGGTTCCATATGAGATGTTGAAATCACAAATCATCTCCCTGTGGTAACCATGACGATTTTCAAGCCTATTTTTTCTTTCAAATAAGTGTCACGTTTTCGTCACTATACCATGTTGAAGGGCGTCTGGAAAGAGGCAAGTCTTCGATCACTTCACGACCACATTTGAACTCGTTATATCATTCCTAAACTTTGCTTTTCAAAATAGCAGAATTGCAAAAGCAAAGGTTTTCTACAACATTATCAACGAGTCTGAAGAGGATATTTCGTTGGTAACGCAAAATTTTGAATAAACTCTGGTCAACAACATTATTCATGGCCAACTGTCAAAACTTGTCTGATGTGATCAGCTGCCAAACAAAAAACTAATGATTTGATTTTGCTGAGGAAAACCACAAGGCACGTCTAGAAGACCGCTGAAATATGTTTGAGGTTAGGAGCACCACTATAACGGTTCGAAAGAACATTTGTTGAGCTGGTGTTAAAACTTATAAAGTGTAAATTATACATGTACATGCTCAAAAAGGACATGTGATGTTTTCGAAGGTTTACGGTGGTCCGTAAGGCACGTCTGGAAGACCGGTGGGCGGTGGATCATTTTTCTTTCTTTCTCTTAGCACGTCATTTCACACTACGAACTGACGCACAGGGTGTCACGATAATATTGAACCGCTCTCACGAAAACTCAAAGAGAGCTCTAACGAGAGCTGACGGATGGGCACTGCGAATTAGTCCATACAACTACGACGTGGAGTTCATAGGAGGCCACAAGAATATCGCTAACCCACCTTCTCCCTTGTATGTGGGCAATGATAAAGGGTGTTTCGATCAAAATTTGGTCGACTTAAACTTGACGCATTTCCTGTCATCGTGCATTAAAAGTTTTGCTCGCCCCTCATTTTGAAGATGCGTGCGTGTAGCATCACGCTTCTATTTTGATTTTGAGATTAGCACTTCAGTTATCAAAATGTCGTCGAAGGAAGAGAAGCAACGCATCCAATTTTGCACGTGCATGGGGAAAATCCAAACTACTTTCAAGCCAAGCAGAAATTGTTGAATATGGCTAAATCAACTATAACCAACGTAGAAAAAGTGTTCGGTGAACGTTTGTCGACAGCCAGAAAGCTGGCTCGGGGGGAAATCGAAAGCCGGAGGCTGCAGCGACGACAGTGCCCGCTGTTTCGAGTGGAACCCCAACCTCTCCGTCCGAGATATCGCAAAGAAACTGGAAGTGGCGCTCAACCGTGGATAGCGCTTAAACACGAGCTGGACTGTCGACTTACAAGAAAGTGGTGACTCCAAAACGCGACGATAAACAAAACACGTCGGCCAGGCTGTCGATCGCGAAAGTTGTACACGACGATGCTGACGAAGTTTGGATTGCGTTTTACAGGGCGATGAAACTTACGTCAAGGCAGACTTCTTAAACAGCTTCCTGACAGGAATTTTATACGGCAACCGGACGTGGAAAGGTGGCAGATATTTTCAAGCACATTAAACTGTCAAAGTTCGCGAAGAAATATCTGGTGTGGCAGGCTATCTGTACCTGTGGCTTGAAGAGCACCCAGACAACCACAAGTCGTATAACAGTATTCAAATAGTATCGTTTATTCCTATATTTTAACTCAACATCGCTCAAAACGGCTTTTCTCGTGTTATGTTTACGTTAAATCGTAAAGAATTCAAATTTTCGACTTATATACGATGTGTCATTTACAAACAAAATCGGATAAACATAGCTAAACTTTTAATCGAATTTGTTATTAAAAATTCAACCGCATACGATATCAAACCAACTCGTTTAAGAAAACAATGGAATTTGCAATGCATATGGCCTCCACTTTTGCACGTATGTTTATATTTTTTGCATTCTATACGATTTGTTTACTTACATATATGTTTGTATATCATAAAGACAACTTTCAATATACGTGCATTTTGGTTGCCTGGGCAACGTTTACCGTTGCGACCGGAACCGTCAACCAAGAAATTTATCAGAGCGAGTGCCTGCAAAAACGTATACTGCCTTCCTGAAGCGACACAATTGTTCCGTTCTATTTTGCCGGATTTGGCATGTTGCCATTACGGAAGAAGGCCATGGAGTGGTATGCTGTCAACAAAGCTTAAGTGGTGCCCAAGGACAAGAACCTCCAACACGCCAGAGTTCCTTCCAATCGAACAATATTAGCCATAGTCAAGCGGAACCTTAAGAAGACTCAAAAGCTGTTGTGAACGAGAAACAGTTCAAGGCAAACTGTCGTTCTGCGGCGAATAAAGTGGCAAAAGAGACTGTACAACAGCTTATTGCAGTTGTTGAACGAAAGACCTGGCAATTGCATTCGGTAAAAAAATTGACTTTATTAACAAAATCTGTGATCGACTCACACACATTACTGCTCAGAAATTTGATCGGAACACCTCTTTACTCCTTGGGAGGTTGCCGTACTTAGGCTAATGCAGAGGGTTTCTTGGCCGACAAAGAGGTCCGAGAAGGAACAACTTTGACATCACCAGGAGGAAAGATTGCCAAAATTTGAAACGCAAATCTGGCTACAAGCGTTAAAGCGATTCGAAAGTGTATCAAACGACCCGTCACTTCACAACGGAATGTTTATTAACAATGGATGCGCCGTCGTTCCGAGTAAGATACGAAAAGACCTAACTCTGACTCATGACGGGTAACAGATGGCTGCCAAGCTGAAAAGCATTTTGCGACAGCGAGTATGGTGGTCTGGCTTATGCACCGATGCCGAGGAGCGATCAAAACCTGCCGCATCGCCGGACAAATCGCCGGACCTTACATCAACGTCATTGGCCATAAAAAAGTTAGTTAAAACCAGAGAACAGACATCCAAGCTAGAGTGTCCTCCAGGTAAATTTTTGTAACAGTATTTTTTAAATTTCAGTTCATTTCCGTTAATGCCATGAATCGTGTGTTGATGGCGCCACTAGTCTCCTCTAGATTTGATAGTCTGTCAACTTTAATGGTGAATCCTAGACTAGGCGGCATTGTTTTTCAAAATGGTTTGCTTTTCAAAAAATTTAAGGCACAGCAAAATGAAAAAAAAAACTTCTGAACCTGGATGTCTGTTCTCTGTGGTAAAACTAAATGGAAGTGTAGTAGACCACAACACTGCACAGTGGGCAGGAAACTGATGAAAAGTGCGGGAAAAAATGTGTAACTTTGTCATTTCTGAATCGTGGCTTGTAAACAAGACCATTCTGCTTGAAATGTGTCTGGAGAATCGAATGGACTTGGTTTCAATCACCTAATGGATATGGCTGTGGCCTTATAGAGCTTATTTTACCCCACTCCCCTTGAGGCTCTTGAATAATTTATAGATATCTTTGCTCGGAGTGGCTCAAGATCAACCAAATAGGACTAGTCCAATGTAAAATTTCCTGAGAATCGGAATCGAAGCTGTTTCAACTACTACACGGCTCTGTGAACGAAGATATGGCTGATTTTACTCCACTTCCCCTTGTATTCTTGAATAGTTTATAGATATCTTTGCTAGGAGTCGCTCAAGATCAACAAAATAGGACTAGTCCAATGTAGACATTTCCTAGAGAATCAAATAAAGGTTTTTCTACCACCGCACGGCTCTGCAAACAATTTTACACCACTGATTTTACCTCACTTCCCTTATACTTTTGAATAATTTATAAACATCTTTGCACGGAGAGTCTCAAGATCAATAAAATAGTGCTAATCTCATGTGAAATATCCTGGAGTAATTGAATAGAAGCTGCTCAACTTCCGCACGGCTCTGTGAAGGAAGATTTGGCTGATTTATAGATATCTATAAATTATTCAATAATATAAGGGGAAGTGGGGTAAAACTAGCAATATCTTCGTTTACAGAGCCGTGCGGTAGTTAAACAGCTTCTGATTCGATTTTTCAGGAAATTTCTGGGCGGGTTTAGCACTATTTGGTTGATCTTGAGCGACTTCCGAGCAAAGATATTCCATAAACTATTGAAGAATTGGGAAGTGGGGTAAACTCAGCCATCTTTGTTCACAGAGCCTTGTGGTGGTTGAAAAATCTCTATTCGATTCTCCAGGATATTTCACTTTGGACTAGTTCTATTTGCTGATCTTGAGCAACCCGTGCAAAGATGTCTGTAAATTATTCAAGAATATATGAGAGGTGGGGTAAAATAAGATCTATAACTCCTCAACCATATCTGTGCGGTGATTTAAGCCAGTTCTATTTGATTCTAAAGACAATTTCAAGCGAAATGGCCTAATTTACAAAACGGCGCTCAAAAGCGACAAAAGTTAAAGATTTTTTCCTAAGTGTTCATCAATTCTGCCCACCGTGCATCAGCGCTTTTTATAGAGAACTCCCTTTATGTAGATGAGATACATGTAGTGCATGGAACGAAAAATAGTTTATAGCATGGTCGTTTTTTTTAATGAGATTACACAATTATGGCTTGCGAGTGAAAATGTAACGGGAACGCAATCCATTTTCATTGAAAGGTTGACATAAAAACAAGATGTGTTTGTTTTTCTTTTAAGTAGGAGGGGATGTGCTGTATCGATATCCATCGATTAGAGATGTCAGTCGCTCACTGCCCGATGGACTGTAACTCGTATCAGGTGATAGCCGTTCTCTGTCACAAGCTTCTCGGCTCGTCCTTCATTTCCCTGACGGTCGACACGAACAGACGCTTCGGTAGGTACCCACCAGTTTCAAATGTTTCGTTAGCTCGTGGAAGCTAAAGCTCCACACTGAGAATAAAAAATTACCGGATCGGACGAGAGTCATTAATTTACATTAAAAATTCCCGGTACATTTTGAGCATGGTGTATGCCAGAATAGTGCCGATAGTTGCTTCAAGATTTACCCAAACTGTACCTGAACTGCGCCGAGTCTGCAATTCGGACAATGTGCCGAGTGACTAACCCCTAGGTGTTAACTAAATTACAGAAATGGTACATTTTAGCGTTGAGTGCCATTCAATTTCAAGCTTCTATAATCTAAGAAAACTTCCAGTAAACAACATGTTTCGCTCAATACTTAAGCTAGTCCTAAGATTTGAATTGAAAAACATAATGGAGAAAAGAGATGAATGCCTAACTACCTACGCCACATTTCTAACGTGATATGGGGGCTCGACGATGGTTGAAAATGATTAAATTGCACAAAGTTATTGAAAGTTTTCAGACGATAACGGAAATAGAGAAGACAGAACTAGCAATGGAATGGTTTCCGGAAAAATAATACAAAATCAAATCACATTACACAGAATGAACTATACATATGCGAGGAGGCGTTTGTTGAATCAGATTTTTGTTTTCTAAGGTATTGATTGTGGAAAAGAAAGAAGGGAAATACGATTTTGAAACTTGGTATGTGTTTTTCATCAACTTTCGTATTCATTGTCAGTGGAATCGCGACAACAACGGTTTCTTAGCAATGCACGACCAGTTTTTCTGTAATTTGTTAGGGAACACAAACATAAATTTGAGTTGGTTTCACTATTTTTTGTTTGTTTTCTGGTGATGTAAATATTTGGGTTTATTCATATATTGGTTTTTAAGAAAGAAAGAAAGAAAAACAGCAGACTATCTAGCATTCAAGAAGATGGAGAACGACTGCAAAAGAAAAGACAAAACTAAAAGCCTACTACGATGTTCAACGTTTGTTCAAGTTAGTAAATAGACCATGGAGCAAGCGACTGGCGTTAGTCAAACTGTTTTTTTTCGATCTGGTACAATTGTTTCCGTTTATTGGTTAGCTAATTAAGACTGGCAAAAAATAACGAAATGAAATGCTCGAAGGAAGGTCATCCAAAATCGCATTCAGCTTATTTTCTGAATAAAGCAAAGGTAAACAGAAGCGGAATGAAATGACTATGAAATGGAAGTTATTTTTTTCGTGACAAACTAGGAAGAGGAGAACGACACCGTTGATTTCTTTTCAAGTAGGTTGTTTCTGACGGCTCTCCAGTATTATCGTAATAAGGTAGAGAAGGCTAGAAAAGAAGGCAAAAATGTAACAAACAAACTCAATTTTGATCAAAAACGAAAACAAAAAGCGATAATTGAAGTTTGAAAATTTGGAGTAATTAATTTCTGCTGAAAAGCGTCTATGTTGCTAAGTGATGGCTCCAAGTGTATTTTTTCGATTGATTGCAATATGGTACAATTGATGGTCTTTTTTTGCATTTATCAAGATACGATATTCTGTGCGAGTATGTCTCGATAGGAGGTTTGGAACAGAATCGATGAGAAGTGATGAGCAGCAGAAAATGGGCCAGTTGTCGGGAAACATGACCAGAAGAAGCCCACGGATATTAAGAAATACCCGCCAGCTTCATTCCGGCAAATTGCGCTCCATACAGGACGATGTCTAATGCTGTTGGTTTGTGCGGGGAGCAGTGTTGAAACACCAATTAGACACTCGCTTTTGTCAACAACTCCTTATCGAAAAGCACATCTTCAATTTCATAAGTATCTGTTACCTGCCGACACTGGCAATTCGCCGACCAACCAATGTAACGAACATATTGTACGTAACGGCGCTACTAAACTGCGTCAAGATGTGGAAAACCGCGAAAAGCAAGAGGGAAGAGAGAGAGAGAGAAAAATAAATCGTAAAATACTACCCCCGATCAAAGCAGGCGACGGCGGCGACGCTCACCTAGCAACAATATGCTGGCTATTGAAGCGTTAATGATCCATGGGAGCGTTTCCCAGGGCATCACCGGCACCGGTAAAGTAGAGTGCAATGCAAACTGGCCATACATGATGGCCGCGTTCAGAAAACCAATGATGGAGAAAGTAAACGCACTCCTGTTCGACCGGAGGATCACCCATCACCTTTACGAAACACAATCCCAAACGCGGGGAAGAAAATTGATGTTAACTGCCCGTGCGACTGATGATCCGCTTTAGCAGAGCGTTACTTTAAATACTGCGGTGGTGCCGGCTGGTGCCACAGTGCTGCCAGTACCACTCCGCCCAACGTCGGCTACCCGTAATTCCGTCCATGTAAGTTGCGCAGGGCAATACCGGTGTCGCACATAATGACCGCTACGATCTGAAAACAATGGGAGGATTATAAACTATTTTTCACACGATAGATTAACTCTTCACCTCACCCGACAAATTGCTCCTGAAGTATAACCCACGCCAGTAAGTACACGCACGCCACATTCGTTGCAAACAGTGCCATCACATCTGTCGCCATAGCCTTTAGCGACAGCGCATACAGATAGGTCGTCAGCAGCCACAGTATACAGAACTGTCAAGCATCGGTTCAAACTTCCGATGGTGAAACCTGATCCGGAAGCTCCCTCAGTATCTCCCCCAAGACCTCACCGGTGCCGTCGCACTTCTTGATGGCCACCCGTCCGAGGATGTAGATCGAAGAACAATATCGAAAAGTTGGTACAGAACCACGACGCAAAGAACGGCGCGTTGAAGATGCGTCGATGTCGGTGGAGGGCCAGCCAGATCCAGCGAATATCTGGTTTCGTTGTCGATGCATGAACGATGTCGTCGGGCCGAACCCGTATGATCATGGCGGACGAGTTGGTGTCCGCCGTCGTCAGGACACTCTCGGTATCCGTAATGAATGCCGTCATAGGGCAGTGTGGAAGCGTGCCGCATTGCGTCGAAGGTAGAGAAATCCTGGATGCAGTGGGTTGCACCCACCCAGGATGCTGTGACCAGGATCGTCACGCACACACCGAAGTACATCTAGAATAATTGAACAACTTATTAACACCATCGTTGAAACAACGAATCATAATCTCTACCTTTGAGCCAACTCGGAACAGGAGTCGCGGCATCCTTTCAGCCGGGATGTGTTGGTTGTAGCTCGAAGGCTCCCGGTGGATTGGTGCTGTTTCCTATGGCCAAACCTGGCTGACCGCTCCTATGGCTGGCGTGTCGCATCCGGTTCCGGTGACCGTCACGCCGGATTAGGCTATCTTGGCTGCCGTGCTGACTGGAGGTCACTGAGTCCGAAATGCATAATCTGTGGCACATTGTTGCTGAACCCACCGAAGGGTCCATTTGGCGAATCTCCTGTAAGATATGACATAATTCCTATTCTGAAAGTAAGGCTATCTGAGACTAAAGAAATACCCATGACATTATTTGAGGGCGCGAACATGTCGGGCTGAATATGGCTTTGTATTTCGCTGTCACGCGTCATGATGTTATCGATCATGTCTCGTTCGGTTTTCGGTCGTAGGCTGCGATTTCCATTTTATGAGGTCACCTGCCGTAGAGAAATGAAAAAAAGCGGATACACTTAAGACAAAGTAATGGAATATAGACGCCGCTAAACAAATAACTATAATAGCCCCATAAAATCCTCATAATGAATCACCTTAACAGCCCAAATCAATTGGCATTCTTAACCAGCGAATCAACATTCCAGGAACTCCAGGTCAGTACACTCAACTGCCAGTTCTGACAATCCAGAATGGATTTTTTTTCGCTGTTGTTGTTGTTGTTATTCATTTGGACACACGACGCAGCTGTGATCATTTTGGTTCTACAGCTAACCAAGTAGGCGGAATGGGCGGTGGTTGCAAAATTTATAATTCCTTTAATCTAAAGCTGCGTTCAGATTGGGAACCATTTTGCATGCGACTTGCTGTTCGGTCGTATGCGATTTTATGTTGTTCCCTTTTGTAGCCTCCTGTTGCCGCTTGGATTCCGTTTTTTTAAGATTAAATTTGTGAAATCCTTATAAGATTACCCCAGAACTGTATTTAGAATATAATTGTAATTGTCTACAATAATAACGACAGTAAACTTGACTGACGGGAACGAAAATTAATAATCATTTTCGTAGCATGCGAGCTAATTGGCTAGGATGCCAAAATGTTTCCATTCTAAATGCACCTTAAATGTCAGCAGGAGGCCGATTGTTCACCCTTCCGCTTGGTTACTCGTAGTAAGGCGATTATTAAATAAAGTTGAATTAGTGAAAGGATTTTTTCGTTTGCTACCCATTGTGGAAGAGGCGATTAAACACGAGCATGGCAGAACGGTATTGAGAACTAGATCCTGTTTTTAGTGAGAGGAGAAAAAAGGCGGCGACTGTCAGAGACGAGACGTGTGAATATGCCTTAATGTCTTTTTTTTTGTGGAATCGGCCTGGTGACAGAGGCTGTTTATCTGTTCCATCATGTCCATTTTCAGTACTCTATTTAATTACCTTCGTTTTGTAACAGGTTCTCAATCGAAGGTGTTCTAAAATGGGAAAAGTTGTTCAATCAGGTGAACTTGAGTATGACACCGAATATTTCGGTTTTGTTTCTTAACAGAATTTTCGGTCATTAAATGATATGGTTAAAAGATATTCGTTTTATTGTTTTGTCAAACAATTTGCACACTGAAAATTTATTTTCGTAAATTAGCTTTCACTCGTTTCGTAAACATGGATTATGTACATAGAAAAGATGTTTTGTAAATTGTATGAAACATTCATTCTGCTTGTCATCTGGTGAACACCTTTGTTGTGTAGACCAGCCAATCACTGCTTCTCTTCCATCATACTCATACATCACTGATAAAATATGTAGGTAAACGCAAACATATTCTAATTTCTGTTAACCTACCTACCTCAACAAACGAAAATAATGCGTAATTGTTTCGGAAATTGAGCAGTTAAGTTCAACTGACATCCGTTTGAATTTACCATTATGTTAATTGTTCTATTATGACAGCTACGAAAACAAACAGATTTGTAGGTTGATTCTACCAACGCTTATAATTTGTTTCAAACAAATTTAAGTATGATTTAAACTGGATTGGCGTTTAAAACAAACAAACGAAAACGTTTGTTGTTTCAAACATTTGTAGGGTTTTTTTTCATTAGGGCGACTCTAACATTGAGAGATCCTCTTTGACTATTTCCTCTTTCATTCATATTCCAATCACCTTTACGTTTTGCAGTCTACTATTTGAACAGTATGCTAGCCAGCGCTGTTGTGTTTCGATCTGTACTAAAGAATGCCTCGAAAGTGTCATAATGGCGCTGTAATGAATGAAAGATAGTGAGTCCGGAGAGAATCTCTCAATGTCTGATTCGCCCTAATAAAAAAAATCGAGATTTCTAGAAATAAAAAGAAGAATTAGTATTAGTATTTTTCCCCTAAACAGCTCAAACTTTCTAGGATTCCGAGATTTCTGTTTACAATCCTCTACATATCTTTTGTAATTTCATGAATATAGTTTTTTTTAACTAAGTTTTTGAAAAAAGCCTAACGAGAGAACACGGCACACTTACATTTATAAACTTCTCTCAGTCTAAAAGAAATCTACCAATGTAAATGTGAACTTATTTCCAGGTTTTGATTTAAGAGTAGATAGTAATCCCCAGAGTACAGAGATATGTGGAAGCGGCCATCTCTAGCCAATCGAGCAGTGAGAACTGTCAAAATCTGAACCAAACGAGAATGTTTACTGTTTGTTGAAATGTTTCGATTGTGAAATATTGTAATGCACAGTGGTCGAGAATGCGAATTTAGCTGGAAAGATACATTTTCTTCAGCCTAAGTTTGAAAACTTGGAGCAAAATTGTCTTCCACAAAGTTGTACAGCAAAATAACTCATTTTTAGGAAAAAATGCTTTAATTTGGTCATATTGAGAGGTACAGAAAAAAATTGCTTGAAATTATTTAATCTACAACTTTTCCGAACGTATGCCTTTATTTCTGCAAATAAAAAAGTTAGATTTTTGATTTCTCTGAAAATAAGGTCCACCCTAGTAGTTTTTATTCACATCAAAAGAAGCGCCTTGTAATTTTAAAACAACTTTGTAGAAGACAATTTGCTCCAAAACTTCAAACTTCGGCTGAAAATGTATCTTTCCAGCTAAATTCGCATTCTGAACCACTGTGACCACTGTGATCTCATCAACAAGTTCTAACTAGCGTAACTAACTGAAAACGGTTGAGCTACTATGATCAAACAGCAAAAGAATCCTATAGCGAAATCATTCGTCATTAATACCGGAAGTAAAAACTTTCTTCAGGACAGTTTTTCTTAGATAATTTAGGATGTACCTACAGAAAAAAACAGTTTTTTGCCCGCAATTTTTTATTTTAAATTTGCCAACGGTGCCTCCAGATGATTTTTAAAATCTGAAAAGATAAAAGTTTTGACGTGTAAATCTTGCCGATGTCTCTTACCGTCAGCGAGTAATTAACGATTTTCTTATAATGTTACGCCTTTTTTAAATGTGTTTTATTCAATTTAAAATATAACCTATCTCCAGTTTTCAGACATGATATGCAATAATAAAAGTACTTTAAAATTCTGTTAAGAAATATTTTTTTGGTTTGCCCCAACTAAAACAACCAACATTTGAAAAAGGCCCATTTTCAGGTATCTTCGGCATTTTGATAGTTGACAACTTACACTATATTAATCTTTATTAGATTTGGTGTAAGGATATAATATTAAGATGTTAGGGATCTGGAAATGTATGTTTGAGATTCTTCATACTAATTCACATACAAACTTTGAATAGCGTGTGCAAAGCCAAATTAAAACCAAATGTGTTCAAATTTTTTGGGGACTATCAGGACCCAAATTGGCGTCGATTAAGCTTAGGGGAGCAAAAATTTCAAAATTCGCATCAGTCTAATGTGCCATCCAAAGGGTGTGCGTGTGAAACACTGATCAGCTTTGTCGTTTCGTTCTAGAAACTTCAGTGTACATTTTCGTGTTTCGACTTTTGGCAATTTCGCGAATTTAAATTTGAATTTAAAAATAATGAAATGTCCGCCTTAAATGTCGAGAAAATTTCCATCGCAAGTATACATATTGATACCACAAATAATGGTAATCGAACCAACGATGTGTGGAAAAAATTGGTTCACTAAAATATGTCAAAAATGGTTTTACACATCATCTGCTTCCTGACAAAGTGTTTTGCAATGTATGTCTAATCGAAGCAAAACAAAAACCCCCTCTCGGGAACCTTGTCCAAACATTTTCTTCTGATGTTATTTCAAAGGGCCGACATTGAAAATCAAAAATCCAGCCACATTTAAAATGCACTTGGATTTAAATCCAGCGAAAACATATTCTGAAGTATGAGGCTACCAATAATTAAGAAATAAACTAAACATTGTAGTGAATACTGGTGAATAAAACACAACTATCTATCTATGCTTAGGCGATATATTAAATAAAGTTGGGCAAAGATAACCTTCAAACTTTCATATTTTCTTCATAATTAACGAATCGGTTAATATGTTTAATGTTATTTCATAATTTTGTCTAAAATAAAAGAAAATGTAATGTGCCGTTCCAATTAAGACCTATATCACTCGATATAGACTAGCTTCATATCAATGTTCGTACATCTACTTTTTACTGGAAATAATGCATCTGACGGCTCATATCAAGATTCGCTATATCAAGTGATATAGCTCCTAGTCTGAACGCTCGTAGTCTTAAACAAATAGAGTTTATTTCCACAACATAATAGCATTTTGTTAGGCGTGAGAAAGTTCAAAACCGTCTTTAACGATCAGTGTAAATTAACAGTGATTTGACATACCTGATTTTTGCATTGAATAGTCAAGACTGTGTTTTTTAAATAAGATTTTTCATAAGGGGCTAACTGACAAACGTAAACAATGATTTCTTGTAAGCATTGACTATGAACATGACAAATCCCGAATCAAATAACTTGGCGAATCACTGAAGTAACCGGTAAATCAGTGCATAGTGGATTCTGTTTTATACGTGATTGTAGTAATGTTGTAAAAATATTGATAGTTCGGTATAATTCACTGAACTGAATTCTTTAAAATTTGGTTTATCTTTGGATCTTTAAGTTTCTGAATATATGATTTTTATAGCAATTTGATTTTTTTTTATTGTTAATTAATTTAGGTTTTGATACTTTTAGTTTCTTAAATTTTTTTATTCTTAAATTATTTTAGATAGGGTAACAGGATATTATGTTAGCCTAGCTCCTTGATTCGGCCTATGTACCAAATATGTCATTATTTCGGCGATAATCAACAAAATCATGTTGCTATCATCATGACTTATTTATTTCAAAGCAATTGAGACATTATTAATCAATTTATAGTTGTTCACTTCCGCGTAATTTTCGATTTCCTTAACTTTTTAGACACCATGACTTTACTGGTTAAGCTGAACAGATTATCTACACGATCTTCGAATGATCTAAATTTGCCGAAATTGAACCTATAAACGAAATAATGCGGCCAAGATGTACAGAATATAGTCACATGTTATCAACTAACAGGTCACATAGGTTAAAAAACAATGCATTGTTAGCTAGATCCACAGCACCTAAAGAACCTGGTCGAGAGCATGTCGAAGCACCTGCAGGAGGTCCTGAAGGCCAAAAGAGGACACATCAATTATTGAAATGCTTTTGTTTTACTCTAATTTATGTTTTCTGTAGCCTAAATGAAGGGGGCACTTTATTTTATCACTTGTTTTTTTTCAACACAAATTGATTTTTTTGTCTTTAAGTAAAACTCCTTTTTTTCAGTATTCATAAGTGAAACTTAAAAATAAAATAAAAATTAAGATAATAAAAAAAATACAATGTGTATACTTTAATTTGAACCAAGTAAATGAGAGAAATTGAAAAAACGATGAGGTGGGCACTTTATTTTGCCTATCAGTGTATTTAGCTTTAAATTTTTGAGATTTTTAGATATTTAGATTGTACGATATTTAGATTTTTGGATGTTTAGATTTTTGGTTTCTAGTAAATTTTTAGATAGGGTATGTGTGTCTTGACTCAGCCTATTATGCAACCTGCGATCACATTTTTCATTATAACTCATAAAGTTTTTAAGCTGTAAGCGAGATTCAACTAGTTATACACTTGCAATGATAAGTTTGATAAGACATTTGGTATCACTCAAAGTTACACAACATTTTTTTTTAAGTGTAATAAACTTTTGAGGGATGTGGATTTAATGTCGGTCTATAGGCACCAAATTGGGTCTATTCGTGGATGCAACTTCGTCCCATTCGATGGATTTATTACTAAAGGCAGTCTTTCTACGTTTTTTTTTCTAATTTTATGAATTAAGGCATTGTAAGCTGTACTGGATTTACTTAATACAACATTTCACAACAACAAAGCAAAAATGGGGTCTCTAGGGATGAAAATGCAAAAAAGTACGTTTTCCCATACTAATTTCCATACACATTTCAAACGCAATGCGGGAAGCCGGTTTACAACCAATCGTTACCAAATTTTACACAGTTGTTTGGGACCCCAAATGGATCCAAAAAAGAGCTGTTCTGGCTTCATGTGGTCAAGTTTACGCTTTTTCATATAAACGGTGAACCACCCTAATAATTACTCTTATGATACTGAGAGGAAAATTTGGCGGAGTTTGTAGAGTAGGCCATTTTTCACTTTAGTCAATTCACTTCATTGGTGCCGTGTTGGGAAGATGCCGAAGTGTATAGCTATGTTTCTGATATGATCGGTATCCAACTTCAGTATTATGAAGAGAGTTCTGTCTGTTTGTTTGGGTCGTAGAACCTTTCATAGCGGTTCAATAATTGAATCCCCAACTCTGAAGTCAACATTAGGTATCACCTAGTAATCCACAGAGTTCAGAGATGTGCGATGATTCGATGATTTAACCGGTTAACCTGCGCGGTTAGTGCAAAACTTTGTAATTCACTTCATAGTTGATAATTTAAAAAATACTCATAATTAATCTCGCCCGAAGCTATAACATTTATTCTGCGGAAGTGTTGTAGACAAAACGAACCCCGTTGCCAAACCGTCGCACAGTGGCACAATTCTGAAAAAAGACGGTCTAAAAC
This sequence comes from Aedes japonicus, assembly GCA_034211315.2. NCBI lineage: Eukaryota > Metazoa > Arthropoda > Insecta > Diptera > Culicidae > Aedes > Aedes japonicus. Next base: position 26,611 of record JASCZW010000403.1, on the reverse strand, counting down.
ATTTTCACCCTTTTGTCATCATTTCATCGAGTAGGTGTCTTGAGAAGAGTTGCTCAAAATGTTAATCCGCATCTTTTGAAAAAACACGCCTAACATTTAATAAGGGCATAATTACACTTCCAAATTCTAACTTTTTCCAGCTACGAGATAACCGGTTGTTGTTTTCAACAAAGTTGTAGAACAAGTAATTTCAAGAAAATTTTACTTTTACTTTACTTTTTGATTACTTGTCCAGAATATGCCTGACGATGTTGACAAAAGAGTCACGAAAAAATTTACAAGTAACACCAGCTAAGCTTCAGTTGGCCTTTCTGATCGCATTTTGTGAATGTCTACGTCCATTATTATTTAGAACCGAGTGAAGCCACTTGTTATTGTCATCACTAGAACGAAAGAAGTAGGTATCTAAGGTCTGTATCTATAGTAATCCGGACACTTCAAAACGTATGTAAATTATAAATTCCACATTATATTTCAATTGCAGTGGTAAATTTCAGATTTATGTGATATAATTTATCAATTCACGAAGTCAAAACATATTTAATCCATATTTGCATAAGTTTTTCGAACTTTGCGCTTAACTCCATCCATTAGGGTTTGTACCCTTCAGAAACCGCAGTGGCCGTCTTTATTCAAATTTGTGGGAAGCGTTTGATATCTTTGATTCCTTGTTTCTATCCAGAGAGCTTCCGCTTCATCAGAGCCGAATATCTTTCGATTGGACGTAACTCTGGACAATTTGGCGGATTTGTTGTTTTTGGCACAGGTACCAAAACCGGGTTTTACCCGATTACGTGTCGATTTTCCTTAGAGTATCTCAGATTATAATATGCCGCTCACTATATCACCAAAAAATTGCGATTGGTTGAGCGAATTGGAGATAATGAAATCAGTCCAAGTCGATATGGGCCAAGTCTATCCCGGTTGGTGTTAAACCGATGAGCTTGGACATCAATAGAAGCGTAAAGACGAAATGCATTTAGCGACGCTTATTTCACAAAATCATTATAACTTAACATAACTTAAAGTGTAGATTACTCTTTAGGACGTTGCACTTGCTTATTGCAGATGTCAGTTCCAGTAGTTAATTAGTTTGTAAAATGTTGTTGAACAAATTGAAAGTTTACGAAAAACAGAGCTTAAAAATATCATATTCAATTCTCAAATTGCACCCTGACTGAGACAAAATATTAGTCATCACGCACTGTTCCCAGCGAACATGAAGTAAACACACATTTGCCTTCATGAATCTCTTGAGCAAGGTGAATCTACGTGTTTTGTGTTGCTTTACTTTCATCATTAATTTGTTCCAGAAAGCAGTGAATGTACACAAGCGCAAACAACTCATTCAATTTCAACGTTCTACCGTGAGAAAAAAGAACAGTCATTCATTTGGAGAATCAATGAAGTGGAAACACCAACACTTCTCGAATCGATCCTGCAAATGCCCCACAAACTCTGTAGCGATTTCGGCCATTGCACCGCCATTTGGTTTCCTTTGCCTTCAGCCATGTTCGGGAATATTTGAAAAAAAAAACCATTGGCAGAAAAAATCACTCACGATCGCGAAAATGAATGACTGGTCACGAGAACATTCAGTCAAGCAACCAAAATCTCTTGACGCTTAAATAGCCAGGTATGGGATTTGCTGTAGTGTGAATGCGTTGTGTGGAACACAAGGACAACGGAATGACTGAGTACAGCAAAATAAGTAAACACGAATGTATTGCGTGACTGATAGAACGAAATGAAGATAGCGAAAATTGTACACCCTGAATTTTTTTTTTTCGAGCCCTGACGAAAAACAAAGAGCCTGCGTTGGGCATTGGCTGTGATCGGTTGTGTCCATGTTTTGTTGCGCAATATTTTGTTATCGGACACATCGCGTTTTCTATTGGTTTGCTTACCTATTGTTCGGTGGCCCAAGTGATATAGTGAGGCCACAGAACAACAATGAAGATGCTGCCAATTAATAGTGATCCATATTATTCGTTCTCCAGAGCCGCCGGGCCACACGTGTACAAGTAAACCACTGTTCCATTTTGTTAGTGGCTCCAAGAGCATCCGTACTGTTGATATAAATCGATCCAAATTGAGTCTCAACCTTTAACATAAATTACCCTGTTTTCGCTATGAAAAACCACCATCACACTTTGAGAGTGGCCCGAACAGAATCCTTACTGATTCGGTTAAAATCGGAAATCGATACTAATATTCGAATATTTCAATAGGTAGCTCTTAGTTTATCAAAACGAACCCTGCTGCTACCCGATCCTGTTATTCAACATCCCAGTGATTTCTCGTGGAAGCGCAGAGATGTGTTCTCGGCTTCCAATAAAGTGAGTAACAGGTCAACGCATTCCTACTCTTTCTTTATTTAACGCCTGCATTCGGACGTGCAGGAGAATGAGCGTATTGTCCAACCGAGGTTTGCTACTCCGTGAATGATCGAAGATAGGTGAAGTAGCACAGGAAACCAATATAATTTAAATTGGTAGTAGTGAACAATTCTTAATTTGGAACTCCTGGTTTCCTCATTTATAGATCAATTATGGAAGGGAAGGAATGTTAGTTCGATACTCTTTGCTATTTAAGATGACCGTTCCTGCGGGGAAAAATCATAAGTATTTGAGTTATTTGTTAGAGAAAATCTGAAAAAAAAAAAACGCATGACAATTTCTAGCTAGGGTAGGGAACGGCTTAAACGCCGCGTGACCCTATTCCAAGCACGTGGTTAACGCTAACCTACAACGCTCATTTTTTGCAGTATGGTGCTTCACTAGATGGAGCACCATACGGCAAAAAATGAGCGTTGTAGGTTAACGTATACCCCGTGCTTGGAATAGGGTCCCGGGGTGCTTAAGCCGTTCCCTACCCTATTATGAATACCTTTCATTTGGTGCAAAGAAACTCTTGAAATATTTTGTAAATTTCGAGTCTAATCAAATTATAGCACAGATAATCTTAGCTCACTTTGTGAATTGCTTTCAAAATCAGCGTGGTGTGCATCCAAACATTGAGAGTAAACAACTATTTTAGTTTGATCAACATTGAGAGCCATGCTGGGAACCAAATGGCTCTCCAAAAGATCCGGAACATCCGTAAAAGTGGCCAGTTCTTCGAAGTAGTCTAAATGGAAGGTATTGATAATAGCTAGAAACTGTCGTGCGTGAAATTTTGTTTTCCCCAGATTTTCCCTAACAAATAATTCAAATACTTATGATTTGGCCCCGCTGAAACGCTCACCTTAGGGCCGTTTAGACTTCTGCAGGACAGGAAATTGTTTGTGGAAGATTTTTTTTATAGTGAGTGAGACTGTTTTCAGCATGTCTATATTATATCATATTTATTCAATTGTACGAAGATTTACTTTACAGATATTGAAATATAAGCACGGATTTAAATCAACAGTAAGGATGCTGTTGTAACCACTAGATTCGTAACTTGAGGTTCTTGAAGCATCTTGTCCAAGCTCATGATCCTATGTATTTTATTATCCAATCCGCCAATACCAATCACAATGTTTTGTGGTGAAGCAACTTTTAAAAAATCTGAAAAAAATGCTCGAATCTTTTGAAATTATAGGTGGTGTTAAGCTAACTGGACAGAGTGTAGGTAGAATTCGAGAGGTAGAATCCATGTACACTTGATGTAAAATTGATCGAAAAAAACCATTTTCTATAAATTAATCATTCATTTAATGTTTTTATAGGTATAAAGTATTATTCAATAACGCCTTTACTTTTATTCTTATCTTTCTCATGAGTAAAATAATCTGTACAAAAGAGAATTGATAAAAGAATACATGAATTGTACTAACTGGGTAACCAATACTGTCGATGCAAATACAAAAATAAATGAATTTTAAATATTTTATTTATAAGTATGAGAGTAAGATTACATCAAATGTTGAATTTCGAGTTCACTAATACCACTTTGAAGAGTTTATTCATAACACTATCTGAAATCAAAGGTCATCAAAAAATAATCGTCTATAAGGCATGGGAGAAATGTAATTCTACTTCGCAATCGTCGCGAAACTACCGTCAGATCGCGCAATCACTTAAGATTCCGAAATCAACTGTGTCGGACATTATTTCTGCCTTGAAGAGGTAAATCCATCCTTGGGCCAAGAAAAGTGCCATTCATGAGGGAACAGAACAGGATCAAACACTTGGCGTACACCAAGAAGTACGTCAAAATTCCTCTGTCATTATGGAACAGACGAAAGTAAAATTAATATCTGAGTTTCAAATGGTCGAGCTAAAGTTCGCACGGAAAAAAATCCGTGCCCAGATTCGTGATTTCAGTAATGCGTCCGAGAACAAGCAAAAATATACCGTGAACTGGATCACGTGATGTGGAACTAGATTACCTTTTCAGGTAAAAATCCTAAAAATATGAACAAGTTCACAGTGCGTTTTCATTTTTGGGAACGCTTTTATGTCTGTGCGGAAAACTCATAGTTCAGATTTAAACCCAATCGAATTGGTCGAGAAGCTCAGAAGAAACCATGTTTCCATCAGCAAACAGCTGATGAAAGAGATTGAATATGTATGAAATGCTTTTTATTGAATTATTGTTACTTGTTTACACACAAATAAGTTAAGCTTTGGAATACATGTACCATCACGTGCTAATAAACTGTTTAAAAATATGACAATCTTCGTTTTATTTGCTACTGATTTGAAATGATGCCACTGTCTAATCAACTTTGCACCACAGTGCAAGTACTACTCACCGGAACAATTTAACATAAATTCCATATAAATTGGCTGAGTTATATCTCAGAGATGCAGTTATTAAAAGTCAAATTGTTAACATCCAAACCTCAACCTGAATTAAATTATTAACATCCAAACCTCTCACGCTAAAGTCACGAGTTCAAATCTCTCCCTCGAACAAGTCACAAAATATACCCAAAAGGTGTTTAAGTGCCTACTATTACAATTTTGCATGCTTATTAGCACCGGCGTTGCGGTGGGAATTTCCACTTAAAACGGTTCACAATTTCGAATGCCTCAATCGCTTTGAACAAATTTGCCGAAAACTAGAACTTTCTATCTTATCAGAATCACAGACAGAACAAGTTGAAAATGCTTAATTTTTGAATGCCATTAGGGCCACGTGACGAGGAATTTGAACAGAACGGTCCATCTGTAGAATGCCGTTGATTTGGAACAACTTCATTTCACGACTAGAACTTTCCGCATTGTAACGGGGTTAAAAATGCTTTATTTTTGTGAAGTGTTCACCAGCGCCACGTAGCGGTAATATTCCGAATAAAGGATCCATTTTTGTTACCATTGTTCGAACAACTTTGCTCAATACTGTACTTTTGTGATATTAAGGGCCCCTACAGATATACCATCATGAATAAATGTGTTATCCCCACTTTGTCCCAAATACAGCCGCTGGCAATTTACGAGAAAGAGTGTGCCCCTGGGGCCTCATTGCCTCTTTGACCTTGTTGGGCTTTTCATTCCGATGTTCACAAAATCTGCTAAGTTTTCGCAGTTTTTTTTTGCTGTGATTCCGAAATTAACACGGTATTTTTCTACACGGATTCTTTGGATTATATCGATTTTTACACGGATTGGCAAACCGTGCAAAAATAACCGTGTTAATTTTAAATCCGTTCAAAAACCGTGGAAACCAAAACTCAAAAACTTTAGTGTTTGTGGGGTTTGCAGTGCGAAAATTCTTTCAGGCTCTTTAAAAACTGGCCTGGAAACCAGCTACATCTTCAACAGGATGTCAAATCATAATCAGACCGCAAAAAAACAACTGTGTTCTTCAAGTCAATCCAAATCAACATGCTCGAACAAAACGAAGAAAAGAACTCAAAATACGCCTTCACGCATGTTTTCATCCGCCATAGCGAAATTGTTCCGCCAACGTTGAAGGCTGCTCGCAAGAGCGTAGAAGTTTTTTGCAAGTAAGCTTTAACAACTACCTTCCGTGGGAACTTATCAAAAGCAATTATCTGTCTTAGCATTTACCATCCGAAAAAGTCCTTTTTTTTAAATGCAAACGTTAATAAAGGACCGTAGATGATGTTGACGATGGTTGTAGAGCAAAATTTTTTTCATACTCATTGATGATGATGGAATAAATCTAGTGTTAAATGACAATCTTGTATACCGCATGGTGTATACATTTTTTCAAATTTGAGGGGAAATCGGGTAAAGTGGACCATTACTGAGGTCAACCTACACGAGACCATCATCATTCGTTTCCGGACATTTTACTTAAGTACAGTATGGGAGTAATATTAAGCGGGCGCTTCAGATCTTCAAACCCGCATGGTATAAGGGAGTTCATGCATATATGAGAGGAAACTGGGTAAAATGGACCTCAGCTTTTTCTGCAAATTTATGAGTAATGCATCTTAATATAGAAACAAGTTTAGTTTTTGAGTAATCATGAGAGATGAAATGGGCAAAATGGGATATTTTACTGTGTCAACCCTTAAATGAGACTAGCACTGCTTGATTTGTAATATATAAGATAAGATAATAAGATAAGCCATTTTTCAGGGCTCCTACCCTGTTATCTAAATTTAATGGATTTTGATCTATTTTTGCCCACTGTGCGTTGGGGATAGCAATTTACAAACACGGCTTCTGTAATCTTTCAGCTTCAGGGCTCTATCCCTCTGGGGTCGGCAGCTTCTCTGCTTCCGGAGAACACACAACAATTCAACCACAAAGAACCAATAGCGGACCGACAAGGACGCCAGTAATCTCTTTCCCTAAAGAAATAGGCATCAGATGTTAATAAGCTAATATATTTGCATTAAGATACATTCATAGTATATGTGGGCTTCTAAGGTGGCTGTTCAGGATCGATGTGGGCCTTATGGCCATGTAGCATGTGAGTGAGAGAGAGAGAGAGAGAGAGAGAGGGAGAGAGAGAGAGAGAGAGAGAGAGAGAGAGAGAGAGAGAGAGAGAGAGAGAGAGAGAGAGAGAGAGAGAGAGAGAGAGAGAGAGAGAGAGAGAGAGAGAGAGAGAGAGAGAGAGAGAGAGAGAGAGAGAGAGAGAGAGAGAGAAGGCGCAGGTGGTTACTCAGGCGCACCGTAAAGGACATTTTCTGCTGTTAGCTCTTGTCCATTTTACATCCGGTTGCTTCTCGTCCTGTCAAAAATGCAGCCAAACGGATTGTCAAACTTTTGTTCACTTTAAAGGGTTAAAGTATTGTTTTGACAGCAAATTATGAACAAATAAAGGGATTTTCTCCCTTTCATATTCAGTACATGTTCATTTTACACGGCACCCTTTCGCTATGCTTTTTAATGGCAACCACCAAACGGAATCAAACAAACTACCAACATCGAAACCAGAATCTTATTTTGTAGCCTATTGCGCTGTTTACTTCCAGGATTTGTACAAATACAGTGGTGCCACAGTCAGTTACTCAAATTTACCTGACATTTTTCAGGGTTGGCAGATTGAATGATTTTACGTTGTCCGGTCTATATACAGTGTCTATAGTGAAAATGAGTGCCTTACAAAAAAAAATGAAAATAAGTGTCTAAGATTTTTTAGTTATATATACATATCTAACCTGCAAAAAAAAAAAACTAACCTAACCTAATTTATAAACATTGAGGAATCTTTATCGAGCCGAACTATTACTTCTTTATTGTTGGTAACAGGTTTTTGCAAGTTTCAACATTGATTTTGACTAGTGAAATGCTTTCAAACTACTTAAAACCTCAAGACCTCTGTTTTTATTGCCATGAGAAATAGACAAAAGTTAAGAAAAAGATTATTTCAACTAATCTCTACGAGATTGCATGATAAAGTTTCACCGGAACAAACCAATCCTAAATCACAGCTCACTTTCAATGCAGTCCTCGTAAATTAACATCACAAGCACGCAAATTTCAACAAACAATCTACGACTCATTGCGGCTGATTACGACAGCTTTGATCCAATTTATCCGCCTAATTCACATTAGTGTACTTGCTAAAGTCCACATGACACAACCGGAATGTGTCGACGATTTCAAGTACGCCACGATGAAGGTAATCTACATGTCTTTGCAATAAATTTCTGCTCATGATCGCCCTGCCGTGTTCCACTCCCGTCCCACCAACTCCTAATGCCTCGCCCCGACTGCAGTTAATTTTAGGTTATCAGCAATTGAACCGATGCATGAGAAACCATTCAAATTCCCCAAAAAAAAGTGAAAGACACCCCTCAGTGGTACGGTGTTCAGGAGTCTCAAGCGAAAAGCTCCCGAGGATTCCGACCGGATCCGAGCTGGCAGCCACCGATCCCCGAGTCTGAAGCTTTCGTTGCGATCCGACAGCGCCAACGGCTTCAGTCTGTAACGATCGTTTGAACACACCACGCTGCGGCTTCGATCGCAGTTGCTCTGTCTCGTGTACGCGCGCGCTACTATGTTGCCATCGTAACAGACGTTCATTCCGGAACGATCCATCCTATCTATCCATTCATCCGTCGAATCGAAGAGCCTACTACTCTCTGCCTTGGAGATTTTGGTCAGGGTGCGTACGAGTGTTCGCGATCATGTGTAAATAGGAAGCGAGTTGAATCAGTAGAAGAAAAAAAAATCTAACAACGAAACGAAACAAAAAATTGTAATTGTTTGCCAATTTTTTTGCTCTGCCGCTAGCAGAAGAAGTGAGAGTGCAAACAAAGAAAACGTGAAAAAAAATTCTCCGAATTTTGCCGAAAGTGATTGATCTTTTATTTCGGTTGAATTCTCGAATCGTTGCTAGTTCCGGAACGTAATTGTTAGAGTGAAAACGGATCCAATCAAAATTGATAGACGGAGGAGTTGCGGCTTAGTGCAGAAGCAGAAGAAGAGGAAGAAAAGTGAAAGAAAAACCCAAATTGCAAGGTCGTTCAAATTTCCTAGTTGGCAACGATTGCTAAGGTGTGTTGTGTAAGTGTAGTGTGTGTACGTGGCGGTCCAACACACCTCATTAGAATATACAACAATCCATGGTAATGCGAACACCGTTTGAGTGCTGCTGGCTGGTGTCGAGAATAAAGTCCAATGAAGATGAGGGTTTGGTGTTATTATTGGTTGTAAGTATAATTGGATAGGTTCGAGTTACAGAACCTTTCAAAACACTGATGATTGATATAATTGATGCAAATGGTTTGATAATTTGGAAGCTGCTGACAGTCGTTCGCTGCCTGATTGCGACGTTGCTACATTCCGCTGTGCCGAGGTATGTTGAGGCCAATAATGTGTCAAACTGTGCAATGGGTAGAATATGTGGAGCATGATGATGCGTTTTCGCCTAGACAACATAATGGAACCGTTGGGAACCGTTGAGTAAGTGATCAATAATTGTGCGGCTCTAAGTGATCAGTGGTTATTCTTTATTTCAAGGAAATATATAATCGTTGGAAACCGCATTCAACTGCTCGTTCAAAAGTTATGAAGGCATAACAGTTGGGATTCGGATACACTTCGAGTCTTGATCGTACGGGGATTCGAGCACTGATGTGGTGGCTGATAATTTGGCTCTTCAGGTTACAGGCGTTATTGAAATAAATTAGCTACGGAGCTTGAGTGGATTGAAGCGCAGGCACAGCGTGTGAAACTTTTTGACTTCTCCCGTTCAAGTGAAGTTTGTAACTGAGCAAAAACCAACGAACTTAAAGAGTGATGACTTTTTCTGTAGAATTGTCGGACTTCTTCGAACAAAATTATACAAAAATGTTGATGACGCACGCAAACCAAAAATTAATATTATCGACTGGCATCTATCAGTCTCTGACCATAAATCTGTCTTTTCATTATGTTTATCATTTTCTCTTTTTCATCACGTTCTATATCGTCCTTCAGCTACCCAAGTAACAATTTTAGTTTTATTCCAGGCGTACAGCCCTCCTCCCGGCTTTGTTGATAAAACTACATTCAAAACCGTTTTGTCCACCAACATGCATTTTTCCAGCCGAAATGTGTTCAAAGTGGCCCACTCTATAGACGGTTGTGAAAACAAATTAATAAAACCTTTATAAGACCATAAAGATTGTGAACATGTTCTAGTGACAGATGTTATGGCCACTTCAGAACCTTCATAAAACCTTTTGGCTGCCATCAAAACCAGCGTAGGGCCAAATAGCCACAGCTGTTAAAATTCCACTGTGATAGCGTGGTTGGTTTTTGTTGTTCTGCTATGTTCAATTCTTTGCTCTTTTGATTCATTTAGCAGTTAATAATATTCAAGAAAAAAGTTCCAGTTTTGAGGGAAATTTTGGTTTGATAGCAAAATATCCAAAACAAATTTTGTTTTACGTAGCGTATCATGGTCCAAATCATATGCGCATTTAATTTTATGGTGAATATTGGCATGATTAAAGCTGAAAATTAATGCGCCTCAGAAATTATGCGAATTTACAACAGCATAAACGATATTGATCCAAATATATTCGATAAATTAATCATGAATTTCCTGAAAATTTATGGAATTCAATCAGGTTATCTGAACAAATGCCGAAAGTTGGTCTCTGATCTACAGTACATTTGCATTACATTTAATATTTGATGTATTTATTTTTTCACATTTCAATGATTTCCTATACTTCACTATGGCGATTGAAAGAACTCACAGTTTGTCCAAAACGCCAATTTATTTTCGCAATGGCTACTAATAAAACTATTTGATCATTTGGTGACTTTCCACAATGCAAATTTGCTGTTCAATGCATTTACTGGAGTCAAAATGGTTTCAGCATGCCTTTTCAAGTGACCATAATAAGATAGTATGAATGAGTTCTGAAACGGCATTTCAAAACTGCATTTGACGTGGTCATAAGGTCAAAATAAAACCTTTCCATAGGAGTAAAAGGAATTTTAGAAACAAGGATTCAAGATCATTTCAGAGAAGCTGTGTAGGTTCTTATAAACCTGACTAAAATTTAAAACCTATCGGCACCACTTGGTACCGTAATAAAACCAAATTGATTTCCAGTGGCGTACATGAAACTATAGTAATACTTAATGAAGCTGGATGGTTTTGGCAAAGTTACTTGGGTAGGCAGGTTTTTTATTTCAAACATTAATTTGGCTGGGATCTAGTTCATTTGGCATAAAGTCATCTTGTATACGGTTACTTGATATAAGGCCGTTTAGCATAAATAGTATTTGGCATAACAGTTATCACTTTCTTTTAAAAAAACACTATTTAAAACACTTTTGAACGTATTAGTAGAACGATTGTGATTGGGAAACTAGGAGAATTTTAAATTAACACTTTAAATCATTTAGTCACTTTTAAAAAATATAAAAATAAAACGTTGAAACACTGGTTTCAAATTTTCACTAGTAAACGCGAGAAAATTCCTTTAAACTCTACTAGAGAAAGCTTATTTTTTGACAGATAGGCCTATTTTGTCTGCGACTTACAGGCTTCTTCATTGTAGAGTGCTCGACTTGCATAACAGTTTTTTCGAATAGCGGACGTTCGGCATAATTCTGGAATGAGCGAAAATGAGTCAGTAGAACATATGATATAAGAATGATTGGCAGATTCCATCTTTACATCAGAGCTGATAAATCTAACGGGTGTCATCAATTTTGACAGTAACAAATCAGTTTGCTTGAGTACACATAAGGGAAAATTATCACTTCGTACAAAACATTATTTTCTCTATATTACATAATAATTTGCACTGTTTACAAGGTATTAACTAATTTTGTTAAAACAGCATACCAAAGAATACTTGCACTTATCGCGAGAGCCACTGACTTATGCATGTTCACTTTTTAACGTTTTACCAAAAACATTCAATGTCGAAGTTTAGCTTTCTGCCGCACACTTGGCCACGTTCACAACTGTTTAAAAAATGGCGTTCACTTTATTGCCAAAAGTGTTCGCAACTTAAATAACTCTAACAAGCGATTATGGGCGGATACAGGGTGTCTGCAAATTATCTGACAGACAGCGGATTAAACTAAGCATACCTACAAGGTTTAACATCTTGACCCATTGTTTTTATACGCAGTAAGTTTGGTACAGTTGTGATTTCTAATTCATTCAAAATAAAGCCGAATGAGTTGTGCGCAGGTGTAATTGAACTTTTTCGAAAAGGAAAACTATTTCAGTGATTGCAAGGACCCTGAATATGGCAAAATCTACTGGGAGTAACGCTATAAAACGATACCAACAGCTTGGAACGCTAGATGATCGCAAAGGAGAGGACTCCACAAATGCGCGAGATTATCCGGCGATTGATCAAGCGAAATTCTTCGATTACCATCCGAAAGTTGGTGAAATCACTGAACATTTCAAAATCCATAGAAGCCATAGTTCACGAAGATTTGAAGCTTCAGTCATATAAACTGTGCAAAAATCACTACTTGAATGACACCATGAAAGTAAACCGGCTGAAAAAAACTAAGGTTCTTCTGAACCGCTTATCCGAGGGCTGGTGTCGGTCAGTGCTGTTTACCGATGATAAAGTTTTCACAATCGAGCAACATCACAACCATCAAAATGATCGGCAGTTGCTTTCTGCTGCTTCCAAAAATCGTGAATGTATTTCAAGGAGTCATCATCCCGCTTCTGTCCGACAAAACCCCTTGGATCTTCATCGACAAGGGGGTGAAAGTGAATCAAGCGGTATATCAGAAGCTACTTACTGACACAGTAGCTTCTTGAACACCGCATCATTTCGGCAAAAATAAATAGATTTTTCAACAAAACTGGGCACCGGTTCATGTTGCAAAAAAGAATATAAATCTTTGCGAACGCATTTTCTCAAGCATTTTAACGAAGGATGAGTTAGAAACCGGATTTGAATCCGACTGACTATTCGGTATGATTCATTATGGAGTCAAGAGCCTGCAGTGCAAAAATCACTAGGACGTCTAAAATCGTCCCTTTAAAAAGTTTGGGAACAAATATCTTTTGAATAACTCGTGGCCATTGTGAATAACTTCCCGAAACGTTTGTAGGCGTGCATTTCAGCACGAGGTGGCCATTTTGAAATAAACAAATACAACTTGTAATTTGCAAACATATTGCTATAACAAACAATACATAATGATTTTTTAATCCAACCATAAAAGATAGTTTTAGCACCATTTTGTTGTACAGATAATATTCGGACATCCTGTACAACGGAGACTGAGAAATCAGCTAGGTTCGATTCCGTTCGATGGCATTTGAACTTGATGACACGTTTTATATGCTGCGCGGCGCCTTCTCAAATTCAGGATAAATGAATTATCGCTGGTTGGGGTGTTTACTCTTCGCTATCATATAATTCCTGTTGTTCCTTTTTAATTTTTATCTCGAGGAATCATATATTTAGCAATTGAAAACGATTGCATGCATTCAAATTGAATAAGGTAAGGAGGTTTTATCTGCCGTACACAGAAGTTGTCTCCATTCTAATCGGTCCATGGCTACACGTCACCAGCCTCACAGTCTGCGAAGGTTCCCCAGGTCGCCTTCTACTTCATCGATCCACCTTGGGTTCTTTTTTGTGCCCGTAGGTTCGTTAATCGAGAACCATTTTGACTGTGCTGTCATCCGACAATTCTTACGACATGCCCAGCCTATCGTAGTCGGACGATTTTAGTGGTGTGCATGATGGTAGGTTATCCCAGCATGCGATGCAATTCGTGGTTCATTCGCCTCCTCCACGTTCCTTTCATCTGCACTCCACCGTATATATTATGCAACACTTTCCGTTCAAAGACATCAAGTTCTACGCGAGCAATGTCAATGTTTCGTGACCGTAGATGAACGGTCTAATTAATGTCTTGTGGATGGTCAACTTGGTAGTTCAACGAACTTTGTTCGATCTTAGCGTCATACGGAGCCCAAAGTTCGATTTCCTGCCATAATGCGCCTTTGTGTTCCTCTGCTGGTATCGTTATCGGCGGTCACCAATAAGCCCAGATACACGAACTCGTCTACTACCTTGATTTCATCACCGTCCATCTGAACTTGTGGTGGGGGCTAACGACGTAGACATGGAACGTGAGAACTTCGAAGTATACACGGCTCTCGAACGCGAACTTAGGAGCCTCATCAAGGCCAATAAACGCGGTTACTGGCAACAATTCGTGAATAGGCTATCGCGTGAAACGTCAATACTCTTTGGAATACGGCGTTAAGACTGCGTAACCGAACTACGGACAACTCGGACCAACGGATCCTCAAGTTTGGGCGAAGAGTTTGTCCAGATTATGTGCCGGCACGGATGATTCCTCGCAAAACGACGAATTTGATAGATGAGATTAGCCAGAACCGTCTGGCAATACGGCTCCAGGGGCTGGTAGAATCAAGTTAAACTTGCTCAAGAACCTCCCAGACGTCGCGAAAGAGTCGCATTGACTTGTTTGATCAGTTTCTGGAACTCAACATTGTACCCGATGATTGGAGGCAGGTGAGGGTTATTGCCATTCAAAAACCTGGTAAGCCCGCGTCCTACCACAACTCCCATCGACCCATCGCGATATCATCTTGTATTCGAAAGTTGTTGGAGAAAATGATCCTCTTCCGCCTGCTGGACAATATCGGTTGCTTGTAAGGAATGAACATTCTGTATGGAGGGGCTTTTGAGTCAGTATCTGTTGAAGTTCTCTCAGATAAACTCCACGCTTATGGCCTTTCACCATTACTGAATAATTTTTTATACAAATGCTGTCAGAGAAACATATGAGCTTTTCTCATGGAACCTCTACAGCTTTTCGATTTAGCTACATGGGTCTTCCCCAGGGATCCTGACGGTGCGTAGTGTCTGTCACGGGACCCAATGGGGTCGATCTGCAAGGACCCTCACAGGATACCTTAGACAATTTGTCTACTTGAGCTCTAGAGCTAGGTATCGAATTCTCTACGGAGAAAACTGAGTTGGTAGTTTTTTTTTCAAGGAAGCATAACCCAGCACAACCGAAGCTTCAAATTTGGAGTAAACCGATAACCCATCTATGTCCTTCAAATATCTTGGGGTCTGGTTCGATTCAAAGTGCACCTGGAGATCCCATATTGAGTATCTGCGAAAGTGCCAGCAAAGGGTCAAATTTCTCTGCACATTTACCGGGACCTGGTGGGGAGCGCATCCACAATCTTCTAACGTTGTACCGGACAACGATTTTGTCGGTTATGGAATACGGTAGTTTTTGTTTTCAGTCAGCGGTTCGGTCGCACATCATCAAACTGGAACGTATTCAGTATCGGTGTCTTCGTGTCGCGTTAGGTTGTATGCACTCGACTCTTACCATGAGTCTTGAAGTGGCATGTTGCCACTCTCGGATCGGTATACAGAATTATCTCTCCGGTTCCTTAGCAAGTGTAAAGTCATGAATCCTCAGGTAATCGAAAACTTTGAGAAGCTCCTTGAGTTGAATGCTTGAAGTTGAATGCTCAAACTCGCTTCATGACTTTGTACCATTTCTACATAACACAGGATGGATGTCAGCCCTTTGTCAAATATTGCTTCTCCGACTTCGGCAGTTTGGTTCATTTTGATTTATCCATGAAGCAGGAGGTTCGTGGAATCCCAGAGCATCATCTTCCTATTATTGCTCCTGTGATATTTCAGGGCAATGAGAAATCGCCTTTAATGATTTTTTTTTCTATTTTTCGTGTCAACAGTCACTTGTCATCTGACAGGTTAAATGGAGTAAGGGAGATTTGGGGCGATGGCAACATTCTATCATCCCAAAGGGGTCGAGGAAATCTTGGTTCAGGGGATTGGATGTGGGTCGAGACTTCATTCGGGTGATGTCTCGCCTCATGTCCAATCATTATTCCTTGAACGCTCATTTGTTCCGTGTTGGGCTGAGCGACAGCAATCCCTTCTGGCTCGAGGTAAACAACCCAATGTACCGATTCGCGATATTTTGGCTGTACGTGATCTGGAGTTTATGAAACTCATTTATGTGTTTTTGACTAACATTAGCCTTAGATTGTAGTTAGTTTAACATGTATGTTTAGTATTAGTTTTTTTCTGTGTTTGTGTCTTATTTTTTCTCTTTAAAAAATGTTCATGTAGAAATATAACCAAAAGTTGCATAGTTGTTCGACAATTTAGAATATAAAATAACTGCCCTTGCACTGAACTGGCCGGCTTGACGTGCCGCAAAGGCTCAGTAGGCTTTTTTTTATCAAGACCCAAAGCTAAGAGTCAGTTCCATTGTGGTTATATCACAAAGATACTTTTTTCCACAGTACTTATCTACACATTTTAGCATGAAGCAACATGGCAAAAAAAGAGGCTTAATTGGTTTTTACTGCATTTCTGCATGGAGACGCTGGTTGACGCAGCCTGGGCAATGTTGTCAATTTGACAATAGCGAGGTGAGTGACTTCGACTGAAGATCGTGTACAAGCAGAGTTTATATTCCATTCTCATTTAGTTAATAATTCCAGCACGCTCTGGGACCATCCTTGCATTTCAAATTACTTTTGCATTTTAAAGCATTGAGCGGAATGACAATTTAATACTCAATTTGTGTTTCTGCATATAAGTTGAACAGTGAAACAATGTTAAAATTCTTTTTCTGAACTTCAACTACTATTTCATAAAAGACTGGCATGTGATTATAAGTAGTAGAGAATTGTATTTAAAAATTTGTGTTTAGAGGTATTATGATTAGATACTTTATTTATTTCACCAATCATCAAACCGGGCTCTTCAGACATTCAAATGGCTTCTTTTTACTTGTACAATATTCTGTTGATTAAAATAATATACACATAAAATATCTTTTCTTTAAAATTGTATCTAATAGTTAGGATTACAGGTATGTACAGTTTGATCTTGCCATTAGGAGGAACTGTACGCCATGGCAAGTCCTGCACTGGTGGTGGCTTCCCATCACATATCATCACTACCAAATTGTCATGTAAATTTCTGTCTCCTGAGACCGACACATGCAAGCGTCCTTTAGCACAGAAGAATGAATTGAAAGAGATGAGAAAATAAATTCAATCAAACACATCCATCGTCGAATTGCGTATATGTCAGTTTCAGGAGACTTTTTTTATTGTTTTACGAAAACCGTTCAATGTCGTACGCCAGCTTTCTTCTGCAAACTTTACCACGTCCACAACTGTTTGAAAAATAGCATTCACTTTATTGCCAAAAATGTTCGCAACTTAAACAACTCTTACAAGTGATTACGAGCGGATACAGGGTGTCTGCAAATTATCCGTACAGACTTTGTCGGCAAGCTTCAACACAACCAAGCGGATATAACTAAGCATACCTACACTCAGTAGCAAAAAAAAGCCGAGCAAAATTTTGCTTTCAAAAAACACCATGTTCAACCTTGTGTAACTTTGTCAATTATCAATATTTTTAGTTGAAAAGTTGACCATAACTAATGTATACAGGGTGCGGCAGAAAATAATGCGAAAATGTTCAAACTTGAGTATTGGGTTAATTCGTAGTAGCTAGTGACTGATTTCTGTCGAAAGTGTATTTGTTTATGTTCACTTTCAAGTGCTGCATGCAACCATTCTATTTGTTTTATTGCAAATTGTCAAAATG
Organism: Aedes japonicus; assembly: GCA_034211315.2. Taxonomy (NCBI): domain Eukaryota; kingdom Metazoa; phylum Arthropoda; class Insecta; order Diptera; family Culicidae; genus Aedes; species Aedes japonicus. The sequence continues at coordinate 9,111 of JASCZW010000403.1, read as the reverse complement.
TTCGCGAAAAAGTGATCCCAGTTTGTTGCTCGCCAGAAGAAGCTGAAAGAGATAGCCAAGGTGAAAGGGTGCCATTTGGTAACAGTTTACCGCATGAAAAAGTCCTTGCAGGATGGTCCTAAGCAGTGGAAGCCGGGAAGCGGACGTCCACGCTTTGCACGCACGACGAACGTGATCAAATCGGTCCGTGCAAAAACTTTCGCAACCCGGTGCGTTCCATAAGAAAACTTGCAAAGGAAGCCAATATCTCGGAAAATCCATGCGGAGAATCATCAAAGAGCTTGCATGCATCTTCAGAGCCAGTGTGAACGCACCTGATAGACTACGGAACACGAGTGAGAACTACCAATAGATTCGTTTTCCATGTTGAAGAAGCGAGAAATGATAATCCTGCTTCTCCGACGAAAAGCTTTCAGCATCGATGCTGTGGCCAACAGCCACTGGACAGGTTCATTTCACCGCAGAAAATAGAGAACGTTCCGGAAAAAGTGAAATTCAAATTTCAAACCAAACATCCGGCTGGTGTCATGATGTTTGACATGGTGGCGTCCAACGGTTTGAAAATGCCGCCTGTTTTCATTGATGCTGGAGTTCAAATCAATACCGAAGTATATATCGGTATTTTAAAGGACCAATGGCTTCCCTGGGTGAAGTCCAACTTCTCAGAGGACCAAAACATTGTCCTACAGCAGGATGGAGCGCCGTGTCACACGTCTAATCGAACCCAACAATCGTTGAACGATAACATGAAGTTTTGGCCGAAAGATTTGTTGTCCCCTAGCACTCCAGATCTTAATCCGTTTGATTATTCGATTTGGGCATTTGAGCCTGCAAAACATCACACCCTAGTGTGAAAACCCTGAAGTCAACCATAACACGCACATGGCAGTCAATGTCAGAAGATTACGTCCGAAAGGCATGCTCTGGCTTCCGGCGTCGGCTCGAGGATGTTATTGATAAAAATGGCGCACACATTGAATAAATTTGTTTAAAAGGACTTAAAGATAACTGCACTCGAAAATGTTGATATTATTGCTTGAATTAGTTGAAAATGGGATTTGAAAGAAATAGAACAAATTTTCGCATTATTTTCTGCCGCACCCTGTAGACCTCATGTGACCAAAATTTCATGTTGATAAGATTTATAAATTTGAAGTTGTCCTAACATAAATTAAAATTCACATTTTTGGACATACCTATTTCAAAAATCCGTATTTCTGTGTAAAATTTGAGTAGCAAATAAAAAAATCATCATAGCTTAAAAAAACATGGAAAATAATGTGAACGAGATTTGAATTGTTTCCATTAAGTGGTTTTGACTACAGCTGGCGTCAAAGTTGACGCACCAACAAGAGTTTTTCCATTTTTCTCCCGATATTGTGCAAATATCGGTTCAAAAAAAGCCGAGGTGTAGCTGTGTAGGTGTCATCAGCAATCCTTAATTTTATAACGGAGCGTCATCATCATCATCAAAAATCAAAATCAGTTTTTTCTTTCAAGTATGAATTACTGTTGATGCACGTGTACTCACTGTTATTTCGATGATGATTAGATAATAGTGAATACATTTTCATAAATAGTTTTTGTTAATTTAAATGAGAAAAAATACCTTTTAATTCTGGCAAAGTGCAGACGGCTATCCTTAAGAAATATAAGCAGCTATGCTATACTAACTTTTGAAGGAATCGCTGTTTCACTTGCGAGTAACATACTCCGAACAAAACCCGTACTCGCCGATCAATGACAAAAGCTTCAAAATCAATCCGACGATTGAATCAACCGTAAACTGGATTAACCCCAGTTAATTAGCTCAGCTGATCAATCTTCTCACATTAACGCAGGCTCACGCACTGGACGGTTTGCGCTTTGTGCATTGTTTCCTTTACTATTCATCGATTCACTGATGGTTAGACGATACCTCCCATTAGATTCGAGTGGCTCTTCGAAAGCATAGCTATGCCAAAATTGCACCAACCGCCAAGTTACCGGCGGCGGCGGCGGCGACGTCTGCAAAAACATAAATTACGACCAGTTATCCAACACAGAAAAACCATTGGATAATCCCGCTCAAGACGAACCCTGTCGGCTATTTACGTTCAAATTGAACCGTAACAGCAAGTATATCAGTTTTTTTTCCTGCTCCTTTTTTGTCCATTCAATGAAATGCAACAAATTAGCAGTGGCAAAAAATAATAATAAACACGAGAACTTCAAGAGCGTAAGTTATTTTCCACCCTGCCTGCCGTCTTTTTGGTTTCTGCACCTCAGCGACTTCAACCGCTTCTAGCGGGGGAAGCGACGAACTCTCTTTCCAGTTCAATAATTCCGGTTCTGCTCAAAGCCGTGCGATGCAAATTGATTCCCTTAGATCTGGTTTGAGAAATATCCCAACAGTACCTAAAATCGAGTAACCTTGAACAATGACAAGACACTAGACTTGAGAGGTACTTAATTGGATATTGCTGACTACCTCCGCCATCACAACACCGCACAAACCACGTCAAAATTGGATTAGCAGCTTGACCGAGGCCACGGACCTGCCGGATTCGGCGAGAGACGTATGCTTTCTTATTAGTCTCTACTGATGGCGCCGCTGTCAGTAAAGTTCTTCGATAGTTGAACAAACTAGCCAGTAAACGTGTGTCACGAATCTAAAGGCGGATATGGTTCCAATGTTGGACCAACAGATATTGTTTCGTTTCGCGTCTGTTTTGTGAAGTGAAGGGGAAAAATGGATTCGATCGTTCTGCTCGATTTAAGGTTGGCATTTTTCGGCAAGTGTCGAACGAAATTGAAACTTTGTGGACGGCGTACTTGAGAAGCGGAGGAATTTCATCAGCCAGTTAGTCAGTCCATTAAAACGTACAATTTTAGTTGGCGGTCGTCGATGGGGGTTGCACTAACTTTGGTGTTTTTTTTGCATCATCACCGTCATCATGGAGGTGCTTTATGGTTAGCACGAGTCGTGCACGGGAAACGAGATCGATCCGTTTTTGTTTTCGAGGTTTCCTACAGACGGACGGAGGGGAGCAGTTTCCTAATCGGATTTCAGTGGAAGTCTTTTAATTGCGCTATATTGTCTATAGCTGTGCACATGGGATTGTCTAGGCTTAACCAAGTCGGTGAAGGACTGCTTTCGATTTTTGGTTCGCTGGAAATAGGAGGGCAGAACATTGAACTTGAGTTCACTTCGGGTTCCGAAAACTGTCAGAAAATGCTTGACGACACTTGTGCGGCTTATTCAGATAACATAGCGCTGGCAAAGAGGTGCCGCAAACTGGTCCACTTGATGAAGTAAGTAAGATACATACAATTGAATGTGTTTCTGAGGGGTGAGCGATTGTAGCTTTCAACTCAGACAGCATTAAGCAAACATCACCTACAGTATAATTAAAGCTAGACAATGCGTTTATCTCAGGGAACGTCCATTAATTATGTCACGCAAAAAGTGACTTTTTATGAACCCCCCCTTGTCACGTGTTTTGTATGGAGCATCAATTTTTTTTGTATGGATTGTCACGTTTTCCAAAACCCCTCCTCCGCCCTTACTGCGTGACATAATTAACGGACCTTCCCTTACGTACGATTCGCAATCCCGGAGAATGAAATATTCTGGGATTCCGGAATCTTGAAAATGATGTTAACTTTTGGCGGGTTTTCATAGGTGACCAGAATATTTCAATCTGTTTTGATTTATCAAAGTACATTATATAGACTGTTCCAGAAAGTATAAGCACACTTTCAAAATAACAAAAATGTCATGTTTTTTTTTAGTTTTAAAAATTTTATTTGGCAAATCATATTTGTATTTGTGTTTTATATGATATTTTACTCTCGTTTAATCAAAATATTTAATCATAGCCAAGACTCCTAACTTTTCCTCGAACATGACCCATTAACTTCTGCACAGTAGTACTTCCCACCATTTTGAACACTTTTGGCCAATCTTTTTAAAATTTTTGGATGTCGTCCGCTGGTTTTATGAATTTTCTATGCTTTGCTTTGGTTAAAGCCCAAAAAGTCTCGATTGGCCGTGCCTCCGGGCAGTTCGGCGGATTCATGTCTTTCGGCACGAAACATACATTTTGACTTTTTAAGGTAAGGTAGCATACTGATATCTTAAGGCTCAAACGCAGTGATAACGGAAGCGGAACGGTGACGGCTGCGGAATAGCCCTATCTGACTAAACCTGCTAGTCGGATAGAAAACTTATTAGATTCAAGTTGTTTCCAATTGGACATATCGACGTCATTTACGACAACAGTCAAGCTTTTCGTTTCCGTTCCGTTTCCGTCCACATTGCGTTTGGGCCTTTACCCTACCACGAAAAACGGAAGTTTTCTTTATACGATGTATAGTTTCAGAACATCCATGGTTTAAACATATGTTTTCCATCAAGGCTATGATGCAGGTCCGTCTATAATTGTAGCAGGACCACAATTTTCGACATGCAGACATTACAAATACAATTGTTATTATCATTCTATATTATAACATCCCTTCACAATATTTGTGATATTATGTTCAGCTTTGCATTTGTGCATAGTTGTAAGTTTAAGCCTATCTGGCTCACGTTATGTATTTGAAAATATAAGACAGTTGTTTGCGTTTTTTATACGACAAATGGTACAGGAAATTATTTTTTTCTTCATACAAAGATTTAATTTAAAAACTAACATTGTTTATGGCCCTATATTTTCTATTTCACAGACATAAAGAATCACTTATGGGAACTAGCAGTTGTCAAAAAAAACAAATTTCCTGTCTTTTTTTCATTTTTTTTAATTATTTTGGATTTATTAAGTTTCTGATTTTGGGCATTGATGACTCATATAAAATTTATTTTGCATTGTTGTTCGCTTAAAATTTCTTTGCTGTTCTGCTCGGCTGCCGGGTGATTGACTTTATTTTATAATATTCCGGTGGAACTTTTGCCAATTCATATTTTCAATCATCTAGCACCGAGGTGGATGAGACAAATAGCTGCATTTCATTATTATATGTACGTTGTCTGGTAGTTCTTTACAACATCGTGTTATTTTCATCATATCATGACATTCACATTTCAGTATACATTCATCGACTTTTGGTTTAAATCGGTGCCAAAATTTGAATAGCTTTAATGTGCACCTCTGTACAGAGAACAAATAGGGAACATAGTTAAGTATATTATTCGTTGCCGACGTCAGTTGAATTCAGCACACCGTTTACCAAAACGTATTCCGCTTCAAACCCAACCATTTTATCCAACATCCCAGTGATTTCTCGTGGACGTGCAGAGGTGTTGTCGGCTTCCGTTAAAGCAAGTATCACGTCTACATATTCCTACCTATTCCCTTCTTGCCCTGCATTAATTGCCTTAGTTTGGGATCACCAGTTTTTACACATTGAGCATGTATGCTACACTCTTAAAAATAACGGATATTACGAGTGATGTAATCCTTGTTGCACTTAAATGATAAATATGACTTAATTATAAGTTCTATTTGATGCAGAGATAAATCATTATTTGAATGCGTTAAAAAATAGCCACTGGACTCAATACTGAGTTTTAACAGCCTAAAACTTACATGATCGTTGTGACGATCGCAGCAAGCCGTGCTTTGAAAATGACGTGTTTTGCTTTTGCTGCGTTATTTCTGCGGAAATAAAATTAAAAATTATTCCTTTTTTCAACTAAAGTGAATGGTGAAATTATAGATTTTCGAGTAATTTGCGTAGGACGTTGTGAATGGAATCCCTCTCTTAGTGTGTTATGGTCGTGTTTCTTTAGATAGATTGTGCGTCGGCAGTTTTTTCCCCATATTTTGTTTTATAGTGCCCCGCTCCCGCATCCGGACGAACTTTCCAACATCAGAAAAGGAACATTGGTGAGGTCGTTTTATATTATCAAAAATATAAATTAACTATATACACGCCAGGATCAAGAATGTCCATTCTTGAAACGTAAGCAGTTGGGGCGACCCCAGCGTAGTGGTTTACATCCATACCTCTCACGCCAAAGTCACGAGTTCGAATCTCACCCCCGGACAAGTTACGAAAATATCCAAAAAGGTATTTAAATGACTACCACGGGAGATGAACCAGCCCAGGGCTCAAAATCTCGATAATAGAGGGAAAAAAAAAGAAACGAGAGCAAGCTACTATTGCTCCCTTTAGCAACACGATTTTTTTTCTTTGCTTCGGTGGATTTCTATTTTGCTGAAGGTTCCAGAGTGCCATATATTGAGAAGTATAGATCAATGCACGACGGCGTCATCAATACAGTTTTGACAGTTCAGGGAGATTGTTTACGCGGACTTAGAATATTTCCGGTAAGATTTGTTTGAGATTGTGTGCTCTGAACTTATTAAAATTGAAGTAAAGTAGCTGAAAACAGACACCAGTACTTATTTTAACATCATTTCCTTAAACTAAACGTACAGAATTCCGAAAATGACAATGAAAGATTTCGTTTGAACGGTTCGAACACCTTGTAAACAAACCCCATGAACTATCAAAAAAGTGAGGTTAACACATTCGGTGCAATGATTTAGAGTGCGCCATTTAAAATTAAAGTACTCGCTAAGATGGGAATATCTAAAAATCGTTAAAAATAACTATAATCATTCAAAAGCGCACATACCCAACTTATAAAAAAGTAGTGAAGTTACCGATTTTGCATCGTTACTTTTTACTGAAAATTAGTTTTTTTTTTGTAGTTTTATTTTACAGAATGCTTCAAAGAGACAATTTAATCATTTATTCATTCGGATCAGCATTCCAAATTTTGCATATAAAAGGAAAAACAAATGTTCAAATGTATTAAAATGAGAATGTTTTTTTTGTATTGAAAAAAAAAAGATATCTATAAGCTATGGAAGAATCAAAGTAAAGCTAAAGTGCAATTGCTATTAACATTCTGGCTATTTTTTAAACTGTATGGAATTGGTCAGTATCGTCATTCTAGACGTTTTTCTGCGCGTTTTTTTTTCATCAAACTTTGCTTCAACATCTCAATTGTTTTTCAAGAGCGCCATCTTTGACGTTTAACCTCACTTTTGCTTAACCTGGATCCTCCATTACAGAAATATTTCTTTGCATCGACCCAACATTTTGACACGTTCATATTTTTGCTACGGAGTGAAGCCGAACCCCACCTCAGGATTCACGTCGGAGCTACACACTAAGCTCGGTTTAGCCATAATCACAAAAAGTGCACATACGCATCTATGGGTAAGTTGACTTTATCCACATTTGAGTAAATTTGTATGAGAAAAAATACTCAAATATAGGTAAGTAGTAACGTACCCATAAATGAGTATGAGCACTTTTCGCGATTATGGGTATTCTTCACCCACATTTGGGTAAACTAATCGTAGCGTGTAGAGTCAAAAACAAAAGAATGCAACAGTTATTATCTCAAATATTGAACATGAATAAACTATTTCTGGTCACGTCTCCCTTTGGTAGGGAAGTGAATCCGCTGACTGCCTCCGGTGGTGACTCAGCCGAAGTCTGAATACCATCTTAATCCAGAAATATGAAGAAAGAAAAAAGGCGAAGCAAAATGATGAATGCAACATAATCTGCCACAAGAATCAAAAGTTCTCTTTGATTTGTTTCCCGTAGATTGAAAGCTAGAAGTTTAAAAGTAAATTGTGGTATATCCCACTCGTACGACACCTGATATTTGTGCTTTAATATAAATGTCCTAGGGAAGCTGAACCTATGCTCATCATAGAACATATATTCATCACATTCTGCATTCATCCAACTTCAAACGGAAAAGGATGTTTAATTTCTCCAATAAATGGACGCAACAACCAAGAATATATAATCCTGGCAAATAAAATTAGGTCTTGAATATAATTAAAAGCTACAAAAACGTTTCGTAGACATAAATTTCGTAAAAATAATGAACAGTCTGATTTTCAATACAATTTCTTACATTTGCACTACAAATTCGTCGTATTGATATAACCGTGCTTGGGAATATAATCTAGCCAGACTCCAAGTTCTCTCTTTAATTGCGCTATATCCTCACACTTTTTCGTTGCGTAATTGCACAAACCATACACACTTCACTTATTACACTAGCCACACGAGAATCTACGAATACGTGATAAAATACTACGTGGTAAAAACTATGGGGTTAATTTTCACAATAATTTAAATACGCTTGCACCTATTCTGAAACGTGTTTACATAATAATAAAAGATCGCTTGATGTTGCCAAACTATAATATTATGACTCTTATTCGAGTAAAATGTGTTTGGCAGTACTTCAATATCACCTTTTTTGTGGGAGTGATACAAATCGCCCAAAGTAAAACTATTTTATTTTTCCAATAATAACATACTTCTAATTGTAGATTTTTTCAATATTTTCCGAGAAATAAAATTCCACATTTAATAATATTTTTCAATCTCTGTTGAATTTGGTGGCACTGCTCACATACTGTATAGCAAACACACCAACGCTAGTGTGCGTGTTCAATCATTCATAGAGCATTCTATGCCCAACGTTATGGTGAGTCTTGTTGTCAATATTCTCATGGAAGAATAACAAACAAACCCTTTCATTTTGTCTTGGTTATATGCATGCTACCCAACACACGTGAAGTGCTGTCAAATGATCTACTTCATTTTTGGGTGTAGTAGTGAAGAGCGTTAACTTGTTTGTATTTTTTTCTTGATTAAAATCAGTACGATTAACATATGTACACAGATGGGATTAATGTTTTTCGTGATATTATTAATATAGATACATAGCAGTGGCAACTTTTCCGTATTAAATTGGAAGAAAATTATCAGAATCGAATGTTTTGTGTGTTGCTAAACGATTAACGGTAAGTGAACGAATAAATTGTGAATAACTTGTGAATAACTCAGTGTTCTGTATTCAGTGCATATTCACCGATTTCCACTGGAGGTCTGCTTATTAAGCTCAAGATAGGTTCCGCTTCCCTATGATGTGGTAGCAAAATAAATGAGCAGAATGTGTGATACTCTCACTACTGGTTAAATTCTTAGTCTCACATACAGGGAAAAATCTGACATATGCGAAGGACATTGTCTGTTCAATGTTCTGATACTCAGCAGCTTCTATTTAACTTAACTGACATGACC